>CM019064.1:371717225-371893767 GCA_009667805.1 Leptobrachium leishanense
GCTCAGCTCATTTTTACCGCATGTTTCAACGCGATTTTGAAGCCACATTTTGATAAATGATGACATGTTAGATATCGTTCTTTCCGGCAGACTCCGCAGATTCATAATATATCATTTTTATATGTATACGTCCTGTCCTGGCTGTATATTATGAAAAAAATGCAATAAAAATTGAATTTTTAATCATCTGCAGTGTGTAAAGTGTTTTTTTTTTCACATTTTAGCACATGAGCGTTTGCGGTTATGTTTTCTATGGGGTGCGCTTGTACAAAAATTAGAAATGGGGATTTGTTACATTTTTTGGGGGGAATTACGTGATTTATAACAAACGCACCCCATAGAAAAAAATCATTAGTGCATCATCGTTCACATTATAATTGCAATGTGAACAATATTGCTGCATTAATAAAAATAACACACAAAAAAAATACATGTTTTTATTTTTTTTACTTTATACAGTACCTAGTCATGTTGGGTATCATTCGAAAGGCCATGCTCAGGCCTTTCGATTGACACCCTCCATGACCCACTAGATGCCTGGAGATATCGGGGTTCAAATGAACCCCCTATCTCCACCAGGGGATTGGCCTGGGCAATATATATACGCATGATGTGAGCTGGCCTTGGCAATATATATATATATACGCATGATGAAAATTTGCAAAGGATAAGGCACGCAAAGTGAAATTTTGATGTGTCTGAAATTGAAACTTACGTGACAACTCTTATTTTTTTAAAAATTTATATTTGTTCAATACAGTTAATTTTAATTTGTTTAATAAAGTTAATTTAAAATGGTTTAATACAGTTTATTTATATTTATTTTACCTTTACTATTGGTGCTTTTCAAACTTTATTCTTAAGTAAAAAGAAATTTAGCAGTTTCATGTTGTATCGTTTTTTTTTTTGGGGGGGTGCAAGTAGCTGGTCTTGCCTAGGGTGCAAAATAGTCTAGCACCGGCCCTGACCGCATGGTCCACCCCTGCACTCTTCCACAATACCACAGAGGGGTTACTGTATGATGGCACTTGCTGGCCTGGCACCAAAGGCACGATGTTTGGCTGCACTGCCACTGAAGCCTGTATCAGATTCATATCCTCAGAGGGGTGAGACTGTGTGACGGCACTGTTGCCGACGCTAAAGGCCCAATTTTAGGCTAGGGTCAAACAAACGCATTTTTCGCAGCGAACGTCAAAAGGTGCGTCTGAACGCATTGAGTTGTTTTTTCACAGAAAGCGCTTAAACGGTCATACAATGCGCATTTTTGTGCGTGATTTTTTATGGATCCAAACCAGGAAACTTTGGGTGTCTGGACGTTATGTTGGCCGGACATGAGCAGCGTCTGACGTCTCCTAATCACGCACACACGCCGCTATGCGGACGCAGCGCACTCTGTACGTCAGTACTAGCGGTTCAGCGTTCTCGAAAAAATGCGTTCATTTTGCTCTTGCGTTGCGCGGCCGGACTTTCGTGCTGCCGTACTTCGTATATTGGCCATCATTGCATGTCATTTGCTGCTAGTGCGGCCAAGATTAAGTGCGCCTAAATGCACGTTAAAAGTGCACTAGTCTGACCCCAGCCTTAAAGCACCTATTCTTACTTTCATCCAAAGCCTGCATAAGTTTCACAATAATTTAGCCAAAAAAATCACTAAACTTTTTCTGCGTGTCCGAAAATGTCTCCTCTTTTCATACAGACTGCCGCCCCAAGCAGTATTTTATGGATAGATTAAAGGAAAAGCATTTACCGTAATTTGAAACGTAATTTTTTTGTTTTTAAGTGTTTCTATACATCCTAGAAATCCGCCACTTCACGGGCAGGTTATGGGGACCTCCTAGGCACGATATTTGAAGGAATTTTTCGTTTTTATATTTAACCCTTATTTCATGGAAAACTCTCTGTCCCTTTAAAAACGTTTTTTTTTTACTTTTTGTCCTTGTTTCCTGTCCCCCAGGGCACTACCCGGACCCCCATACACCTTTTATGGCAAATATCTAGCATATATGCCCTCTTGGAGGGCACTCTAAAAACCGAATTTTCAGCCCCATTGACTTGTATTGAGTTCGAGTTCGGGTTCGGGTTCGGATTCGAATATTTGGAAAGTTCGGGTTCGAATACGAACCGAACTCGGGCGTGTTTCGGCTCATCCCTATAGATCAGCAACTGTTCTGTGCTGTCCCTCCAGAGCGGCTAGCAAGGTTTGTGTGGAAATCATGGTGGGTTTGGCAAAGCTGTGCAGTGAATATTAATACACAGCAGCAATCACATAAACCCATACACAAGAAACTTGTAGTTGCTAATAGACATATGTATTAATCCACATATGTGCTACATACCAGGTAAACCTGTGAGTAACACATCCCAATACTCCACCTAAGTACATATCTGCCGTCACATCCTTAATACTATATGGTGTGCACTGCTTCATTTATACATATAATATGTATGAAAAAACTCTGTATACTCACACCGAAGTTACACACAAATATATTCTTACATTTACACACACACACACACTGGCTTTACACCTTATCTGTATATACCAATATATGCTGAAACACATGGTTGTGAATGTATTTACACATATTCTTATATATGCAAATGGGGTTAATCAAAGACTTCTGTTCAAATGGCAAAGTCATTTTATATTTTAAGATCAAAACAGAGGATTACCAAAGAAGATATTTTGACCTAAATGTGACTATACATTTGTGAATTAATTTGTGCTTCATTTTCCACTCAAATTAAAAGTATAGTTGTCTATTGAAGCTAGATTTACCTGTCTACACAGTGAGCAGCTGTCAGGACCCAGTTAGTACGGATTAAACTGCCACCACAATTATGGACCCAGTTGTCTTTAAAGAAAACCTGAAGAGAAACCTGTAGAGAGAATAAATTAAATGTAATAACATCACTGATTATATATATAGAAACATTTTTAAATTCTGAAATTAGGGGATATTTATTTATTTATAAAGTATTTTACCAGGAAGGATTCATTGAGATTTCTCTCGTTTTGAAGTATCACGGAGAAGCAAATTGTATCAAGGAAGCTTGATATGCTCTCCTGACTGATGGAGGGTAACACAATTTCTATTATTATCTTCTAAGTAGTCAACAGGTAGCCATCATTTAATGAACCTATTGTAACCACAAAAGTCGAACAAGACCAGTTAAGGCCAGAATAGCCATCCAAGACCACAGGGAAATACAGATGGGTATTGACAGTAAGAAGCTGCTGGCCTATGTAGGGGTCTCTGCTGTTTATGAAGAGATCAACAGATCCCCTTATTGACCCCATATCTTTTAGCTACACGCTTTTTAGAGGCAGCCTGATTGCTGGACTGTGAACTATCTTCATCTCAGCCACATTGTGACCTTTTCCAGTTCAGCCTCTGGTCGTGTCCTGTGCTTGGAAAGAACAATGGGACACAGTCAGGACCTTTCTACAGTAGATACTGGTGATTGCTATAGGTTGCAGTTGGTCTGTAAAGTATGAATTGAAGGCCAGGAGGAAGGCATAAGGACCTATGACAAAACATTCGTATAATGCTTCTATTTGTGGGAAGAATAAGAGATTGATGTAAATCTAAAATGTTGGCATATATCAGTTATACAAATGTTAAAAACAATTGTAACCAGAAGGACTGTGTCACCTCTATACTGCTTATGCTAAGTGAGAGTTAAATGCAAGATTTAACCTGGTTCATTCCACATATATATATATACAGTATATACAGTATATATATACATACACACACACAATAAAGATAGGAAGGTGCACATGAAGTCTTGATAGAATTATATTAAATGCTCATTTTATTCAGTATAAAAGTCAACGTTTCAGTCCTCGCAGGGACTTTTCTCAAGACTGACTAAAACACACACAAACATCATATATAAAGACTAACCAATTAAAATGGAAAGAGGGAAATCCCTAAACAAGAACACTCCCTCTACCTGATATTCCCTTATTTAACCCCATAGTATTTCAGGTAGCCACATGATATATACTTATCCTCATGTCATCATGGCACTAGGACATAGAATGGGACCACCAGGGAAAGTCCCCAATGTAAATAAGAGCACCTCTGCAAACAAATGTTGTTTGAGAAAGTGATTACTGATTAAATAACTACAGTATAACATACTTTGGAGCCTGAGAAATAAATCTTTAATTTGTTCACTATTCTTGCAGGTTAATAAAAATTGTATACATTTTTTAATATTAGATCTTAAGCGGCTTCCAATCAGATTATTTTTAGAATATATCCAGCAAACCTTCAGTTAGCTATTGACAAAACATAGAAGCCCTCAATGGGTTTTCCCCAAGTTTTTAAGAGTTAGATAAGGTAATAACTGACCTGCCATGGCCAGGAATTTGGGATTGTATCACTTCCTCCAACTACTCGTCCATTTTCAATAAACCTCGATTCTTCATTGCAATGTGCTGTAAATACAAGGTAATAATAATAAATCTGCAAGGAAATATCACTGGTAGTTCTGCCTTTCCATGATCGCGTTTCAGAAACCAACAGGGTTATTCAGAGAAAGGTGAAAAGCAGGAGAATTGGCAGGAGAAGAGACCAAATAGCCGAATTGGAAAGTGAGATAAATAGGAGAATTTTTCTGGTTTGGCTATTTTGATCTAGAATTTTCACTTCTCCAGTCATTCTTCTGAGTTTCACCTTTCTTTGAATAGACCTGCCAGTGATTCTCAGGTATTGCTTCTTTGACCATATTGAGTAAGCTATGATTTATTAACGTCACATTGCTCTTATGTAACGTGTGTCTGTCGTATCAGATGAGGGGGGGTTTGTGTTTTACTCCGTGTATATGTCGTAAATTGGGAGCAGACCCACCAGAAAGCAGTAGCATGTTACTCATGTTTGTATCGGTTCTAGCATTTTCCACTGGAACGGATACAATATCATCTTGATAAATGTATTTATTAGATTTTATAACAAGTATGTATTATATTTTACTCTATTTGACCAAACGTGCAGTAATTCAACAGAAGATAAATGAACCAATGAGATAAAGTCTCATCGTCACATCTGATTTTCTTGTTAATTTCGGTCAGAAAAGTTATAAAAAAATATGGTTAAAAATAATTGCTTTTGACTTTCATTCCTGTATTTATTACCTGTTTTGCCTTAATTTTCCTGTTACTAACAGCGTAACGGAAATGTACAGCAAAAGTGTGAGGACCCGACATGAGCTATAATGGTGTCTGTCTTGTTGTCATACGTGGTCTTATAGTCCTGTGTGATTCTATGTTTGCAATATTATAAGCATTGTTACATTTTTCAGGAATAGTATTGAAGATGGGAACTCACCTGAGAGGAGCACAGCGGCAAATAGGAGAAGACTGAACATGATGTCAGAGCTAGGAGTGAGTAGACTCTATGATAACGGTGCGCTCCCTTTTATACACAGACTGCTCATGGAAAGATCTCCGTTATCTTTAACACGCCGTGCAAAAATAGAATACCTAATCAATAAATACGTAAGGGGCCTTGACGCAATAGTAACTATAAAAAAAAACAAAACCGCTTCCAAATAGTGTTACAACAAACAAAACAAATACGGAAGTTAGATAAGATAATCGTTTTCGGCAATGACAACATCTGTAAATATACATATTGCCAAATGCTGAACTTTCTGAAGAAACATCTTGGAATACATTGATATGGTCAGGGGAATGGATCTATCTGGAAGAGAGGAGAGATGTCCCCTTCAGGAATTCATAGCTTTAAAAAAAATAAAGGATAAAATATGGTTAAATATGAAATACAAATAAAATTGTAATGCATTGCTCATTGACCCAGGGAGAAATCTGGTTTGAAGTCATGTTTTATTGTAATAAAATGTAAATAAAGCAGGTCCTTAAGCGGAGAATAGTGCCGGTGGAATTTATTATATTCGAGGGGATACGTCATTCAGTTATGTTTCAGCGAAAAAGGCCTTAATCATACATAAAATTATAGATAGAACCTTTGTAGCGCATCAAAAATAGATTTAAGGTAGACTTCAACAAAGAGGTATATCAAACATAAAGTGCTTCAGTCTTAAAGTGCTTCAATCTTAAGGTGACAAATATTCAATCAATGTACACATATAAAAGTGCAATGTGCCATAGAACACAGTAAAGTGCAACAATATATAAAATTCCAGCAGTGCGATGGGTATAAGAGAGTCTATAAAGTGCAACAGTGTCCGAATGTGCAAAATGTGCAAATTCAATGATATCCAATACAACAGTATGAATACCAGTGGGAAAAATTCCTTAAAATTTACTTCTCTTTATGCTTAAGCGATGCACAAATATAGTCCTCCTTTCTTGGTCTGTGTATCTCTTGCCGTCTCTCAATAGTGGAGAGGATAGCCAGAAAGGAGACAAAAGTGAGAGAAAGGAAAAAAAAAAAAATAATAATTTGGAGGGGAGAGAAAAAATGAAGAAATAATCGTGGAGAAAATCCCAATTAAATATGGCAAATAAATCACTTGTAGGAATATGGAAACTCACATTTATAAGAGCCCAAACAATCCCTGGCTCTAGGTTTAGGAGCTTCCAGCCATATAGAGGGTGGCGTATCCCTTCTTAAATCTTCAACTCTGGTTGCGATGGCTACAATAAAATAATAGACAGCGCTCCCATAGTATAGTACCGGTTTATGATAAAAAAGAGGTGATAATGTATTGAACTCACCAGATATGCAGCCTCTTCCACACAGGCTCACTCAATACAGCGTCAGGTACACTATGGTGGATACCCAGAACCTCTTCTCAACCATCTGAGGGCCAGATATCAGGAGCTTCCAAGCAGTGGCAAGTATATATCCAAGGAGAGTAGTCAATAGAATATAAACCATATAAAATTTATTAAAAAATTAATTGCATATTAAAAAATGGACAGATGCGTTTTTTTAATATTTTTTAATATGCAATTAATTTTTTAATAAATTTTATATGGTTTATATTCTATTGACTACTCTCCTTGGATATATACTTGCCACTGCTTGGAAGCTCCTGATATCTGGCCTTCAGATGGTTGAGAAGAGGTTCTGGGTATCCACCATAGTGTACCTGACGCTGTATTGAGTGAGGCTGTGTGGAAGAGGCTCCATATCTGGTGAGTTCAATACATTATCACCTCTTTTTTATCATAATACGGTAATATACTATGGGAGCGCTGTCTATTATTTTATTGTAGCCATCGCAACCAGAGTTGAAGATTTAAGAAGGGATACGCCACCCTCTATATGGCTGGAAGCTCCTAAACCTAGAGTCAAGGATTTTTTGGGCTCTTATAAATGTGAGTTTCCATATTCCTACGAGTGATTTATTTGCCATATTTAATTGGGATTTTCTGCACGATTATTTCTTAATTTTTTCTCTCCCCTCCAAATTATTATTATTTTTTTTTCCTTTCTCTCACTTTTGTCTCCTTTCTGGCTATCCTCTCCACTATTGAGAGACGGCAAGAGATACACAGACCAAGAAAGGAGGACTATATTTGTGCATCGCTTAAGCATAAAGAGAAGTAAATTTTAAGGAATTTTTCCCACTGGTATTCATACTGTTGTATTGGATATCATTGAATTTGCACATTTTGCACATTCGGACACTGTTGCACTTTATAGACTCTCTTATACCCATCGCACTGCTGGAATTTTATATATTGTTGCACTTTACTGTGTTCTATGGCACATTGCACTTTTATATGTGTACATTGATTGAATATTTGTCACCTTAAGATTGAAGCACTTTAAGATTGAAGCACTTTATGTTTGATATACCTCTTTGTTGAAGTCTACCTTAAATCTATTTTTGATGCGCTACAAAGGTTCTATCTATAATTTCATTTTTGGTGAATGCAGATTTTGGTTGTTTTTTCTGTATATTGCGCTTACCCCTTTGGGCAGCATCTCACTACTTATTAGTTATAATTTAACTACTTCATAACACTATAGTAATCTGGTTTATAAATAGGCGCCTACGCTGTATGAGATATATATATATATATATCTTTCTTCTTCTTAATCATACATAAATTATAATCATTAAAGCCAGCTCGTCCTATATACAGTATGCACCAACATTAAACCACCTCAGCTATTAAGTAATTAAATCCTCAATTACATTAACCCCTATGTTCTTCTGGTGGCTCTACATACCTAGTAACAAAAAGCTGATTGAAACTAATGAAGAAATAAATAAGCAAAAAAGGGGGGATTATCGTATATGGTACATAAGCAAAGTATACAAATACAATTGTATGTCAAAAATTGCATAATCAATACAATCTAAACAAATATGTCGGCATCAGAGACTCATACTGTAGCAGGAAATAACTTTGTTCTCACATCACAGCACTGATTTCGGCCGGGGTCAGACGAGTGTTTTTAAGAGCGGAAGGAACGTCTGTGAGAGTGGACGTTCCTTCCACTCTGACGCCCGTCTGGCCACCTCACTGAGTGCAGTTTGTTTGCTCAGAGCTGCAAGATTCGATTTTCCCCTATGGAGAATCACGCTTTGCAGCCCGTTCAACGCGCAAGCGTTTCGAAGGGGAGGCTTTCTGCACGTCTGCTTGTAGTGCAATTCAGCGTATGACCAGCCCCGTCGAAGCATCACAACGCTGCGACGGATGCTGGGAGGCACGTCAGTACGGGCGCACCTAGTATGCTTACCTGACCTCGGTCTAAAACCTGAGAAATAACATGCACAGCTCTGACGTCTTCTTCCAGGTCCTAGAACTTGTCCAGTCCTTCCCGTGTCTTTCTCTTATCTATAGAAGACCACATTGGAGACATACACAACTTACACTTCACCTACCTTTTGCCCACAGGTTGCAAACTATGAATCCATTATCCAACGTGATTGTGTTAAAACAGTAATTACCTATTTTTTTTTATTGAAATGTTCTTCAGAAACTCTTATTCTAGATTAAAATTAGGAAATTGATGAAATTTTGAAATATTGGGCTTTTTATAATAATGAACACACAAATGCAGTGCAGTGATCCCCAACCCACACACCACCACAAACGATACTGAGCTATTCCTCAATACCCCTTTAAATATATAATATAAACCCACAAGGATCGTTGTGTAACAAGACGCAACATCAGCAACTCATATATCCAACGCCAATGCAATCTTGGATAATGTAGAATAATTCATAAGTCGTAGCATAAAAACAGAAATAAAAAAACATCATTTAATTTACACAAATACAAATAAATAAAACGAACCACTCACAAAACGGATTGCACTTAACAAATGAATGGAAGAGCCAACAGCACAAGGAATATAAACTCCCAAAAAATACAGGTCTCTGTCCGGACACAAATGAACAGCAGAACAACTGCTGAAAATCACTCGGGAATGACTGCGGTCTTCATCAAACAGCCATAGGAACACTCGGAAAAATGGAGGGAAAAGACAATTTTGGATCAAGGCTCCTGATGAAGTCACAACAACGAAACGCATTGTGCCAAGGACTGAATGTATTATATCTATTTGGGACGTTTCACCGTCCTTGATTTCCCTTTGTGGTATTGCCTTTCCAAGTGTTCCTAGGACTGCTTGATGAAGGATGAAGATTCCATTGGTGTTGGATCCATGAGTTGTTGGTCTTATTCCACAACGATCCTTGTGTGTTTATATAACTTTTTATAATAATAGAGGACATTTTGAATATATATATTATGCATTGTTGTGAGTTCATATGGATGAAAGTTTCATAAATGTAGAGTTTTCCTGCCACTGTCAAACGTTTGTGGTTATATCAGGAAATTCATCCACAATTCTGCCGTTTTTCTCCTTTCTTTTGAATCTATGGGATTCTAAATTCCCTCTGCTGCACATGACATATTTTGGGGACCTTTGCCCTACATATTTATTAAAAAGAAAATGTTCTAATGGGCTTAATTCATTACTGGGAAGCAAGTAAGTATTCTGTTAAGATGGTTTCATGCAAAGCTATTTTACTCATTGTACAGTGCTGAATACAGGTAGATTACATAATCGATAGCAGAAAGGTATTTTGTCATTGCTGTATACCAAAAAAACCTACTTCCAAATCATATGAATCAACAGAACAAAGAGAATATATACTGTACAGAATAATGGTAGTGCACACAAGGCAGCTGTTAGGTTCTCATGTTATTGAGCCAGCTTCATGGACATGCAGGGTTTCTGACGTTGGCTGCTGCATTCTTGTGACCGATATTGACACAGGTTGCGTCAATCCCACCTAAGATGTTGTGTCCCTTTTTTTTTTACATGTGCCACGTTTCGACGTCAGGTCATTGTTCCGGTAAAATACTTTATAAATAAATAGTTTGTTGATTCCTACGGTGCATTCTCTGTTTGGTGGGAATCCGGCTAGTCTGACGTAAAATGACAAAATCCCATCATAATAATACTCACCTGTATTCAGTCTTTAAAAGCTGACCCCTCATCTTTCTCCTTGTCCTGTTGGCTTTGTCCATACAGTTTTTGGTTCCCTGTGATTCTGCATACCCACACAGCTTGTGCTCTCAGTTATTCGCTGTTCATTTCAAATTTACCTTTGCTTAGTTGCTCACTTAGATGATCTCTGAGTTCCTTGACCTTTGATGTTGTTTTTGCTACCATCAACAGAGCTTAGAATTCTAATAAGTTAATACATGCAATGTAACTGAATTGACAAATAAAAAATATCCATTTTGAATTAAACATTTCGATTGCCGCTGGATAACAAATGTTCATTAATAGAGATCAGGCATGTATTTCTGCAGGGTGATTCGTATAGAACTGAACCCAAAGCAGACAATAGGTGACAGCAAAACCACAACCACAGCAGAGCCACAAGAATATCACTTCCACACTTCCAAACAAAAATGGCTTACTTTTTGGAAGAGCACAGGGTTACGTCTATCAATGTGACGCAACATGCCACACATCACATGAGTGACAATCCAGAGGGTTTTTTGAAGACTATAGGGGTTATACACAGAGATCCGAACTTGCCCTGAAAATGCACAGAACAGGAAATTTCCCCCATACGGTGCAATTTTGTAGCCATCCGGCTATTCACAAAGCAGGCAGCTCGCCAAATTTTGGTGCATTGCAAGTGAAATACAGTTCTGTTCGATGGCAGTGAAATCCCCCATAGAGAATAAATGGTTAATCTATTCAGAGAACACCAACTGCAGTGAAAAGTTGCCAAAATTCCATGATGTTCGGTGGTTTCAGTCAGCAGGTTAAATCAGGCGAATACCATAGGTTTCAATGTGAAAAATATTCCCGTTTTTACTTAATATCAAATAAACCATTTATTTTAATTTGCAGCCAAATTTTTAATTTTTTTTAGTATTTTTTAGCCACTTTTCGGGGGTTTTCAGCAAAATAGTTTTTCAGATTTTTTTTGAAATAGAGGTTTTTCTTTTTTCTGTAACAGACCTTTTTATTATTATTCATCGGATCTTATATTTTAATTGCAAACTTTTTCATCCAGTAGTTTTTTCGCAAACAGCGTTTCAAATTTGACACTTTCAATCATTTTTTTTTTTTTTACCCGTCTGGCGACTTGTCAGCTTTTTTCTGTGTCTGGTCGACGCTGTATTCAGACAGCTCATTGGCTGCGTTTGGTTGCTCTCTGGCTGGTTTGCGGCAGCTGTTTGGCGGGCCGGCGGCAGCGGCCAGCCGGTTTGCGGCTGTAGCTGGCGGGTTGGCGGCAATCGGCGTGTTGGTGGTGGCGGCCAGCTAGTTTGCGGCAGCTGTCTGGCCGGTTGGCGGCGGTTTTTCGATACATTCAGTGGCCGATTTGCTGTACTTTGGGGACCCTGCAGTGATTGCTGAATTCACCGCAGGGTCAGCGAATCGGATTCGCCGAAGTGCGGCGAATCAGAGAGCACCGAAATGTCAGTGACATTTCGGTGCTCTCCGTAAAACCCTGTGTGTTATTTCCGTGAATCTGTGGCCACCCGGACTCCTTTTTTTGCTGCTTGGACTTTTTCTGTGGGTCTATCTGAAGCAATGAGTTTACCATAGGAAGCCCCATACTGTATCAATATGTGTGGAACCAGGAAGGAGAGTGTTTGTAACCAGGGGGAAGGATATATGTGTTACACTGCAGCTCAGCAGGATATAGGGGAGGAGTCACATGGACACGGACTAGTTAGCAGAACTGTAGATTAGAACCTGTTATAAGATGATCTCTTAATAAATATATAAAACCCTGCAGCTGGAGTCAGAGACAATATTTACAGAATCAGTCTCATTTATACATGGTGGCAGCGGATCTAATTTGAAAACTACTCCAAAAGCAGATATGGAAGGTTTAAAAGCACCCAGTCTCCTGGATTTTCAGGCAAGAAATCTGTCTCAGGCATGGAAGAGATGGAAAGAAGAAATGCTTCCATACACAGACCTGGTCCTGGTTGATAAACCAGAAGAGATGAAGGTAAAGCTGTTCCTGTACTTGATTGGGGATAAAGGCAGAGAGGTTAAAGACACCCTTCTCCCAGGAGTGGCAGCTCCCTCACTGACTGTCCTAATGAAAGCATTTGATGATTATTGTGAGCCAAAACAAAATGAGACTGTGGAAAGATATAATTTTTTTTCACGGAGTCAGAGGAAGAAGAAGGCATAGACGCATATGTCACAGAGCTGCGTACACTGGCAGCCACCTGCAATTTTGGTAATATCAGAGACTCTTTAATAAGGGACAGAATTATATGTGGCACAAGAGATTCTAACCTCAGGGAACGTTTACTGAGAGAAGTGGACTTAACACTTGATAAATGTCTACAAATCGGCAGAGCTGCTGAACTGTCTACAGAGAGGGTGAAGCTCCTGGAGAGGTCCAGCACCGGTGCAGTGTCAGTCCATGGAATGGAAACAAGCTACACTCTTAGGAAGAGTCCGAGCAGAATGGCAGAGACTCCACATAAGACAATACAGTGCATATATTGTGGTAAGCGTCACGAGAAACTGAAAGAGAAATGCCCAGCATTTGGAAAGCAATGTAAGGGGTGCGGTAAGGCCAATCATTTCATTAACCAGTGCCGTGCCAGTCTGCACCAACAAAGGAAGCCGGCAGTACAAGCTGTATATAAGGAAACAGCGGATTCAGAGGAATACGAAGACATTCTGGGTCTGACTTTGGAACCAGCTTTTCAGATTTGTGCACTGAAGAAATCTACGAGCAAATTTTCATCAGCTTTGTTTGCTACCATGCTCATCGACCAGCAAGCTGTGAGATTCCAAATGGATTGTGGGGCGGACTGCAATGTCCTACCAGCAAGGATGGTGAAAGACCAATCTAAAATTCTACCCTGTGATAAGATACTAAGGATGTACAATAAGAGTACACTGACACCAGTAGGGATATGTAAGCTCAAAATAAGGAACCCATGCAATCAAAAGTTATATCAGGCTGAATTTGTTGTCATTGACTCAGAGCTGTGTCATCCTATACTAGGAAGTAGAGCTATCCAAGCCATGGATCTGATCTCGGTGCAGCACCAAAATATCCTAACTGTGGAACAAGACAGCAAACAGTCAGATAGCGCTATGTGGGGCTGGTCAACCATCAACAAGGAGTATGCTGATATTTTTCAAGGAGTGGGCTGTCTAGAGGGAAAATTGAAATTGGAAGTGGATGCTCTTGTACAGCCTGTTAGACTTCCAAAACGAAAAGTTCCTGTATCATTACTCAAACCCCTTCAAGAGGAGCTCGCCAGTTTAGAAAAACAGGGGATTATCACCCCTGTAGAGAGAAGCACAGACTGGATTAGTAGTATGGTGATAGTGAAGAAACCATAAGGGAAGTTAAGGATTTGCATTGACCCTAAGCCTCTAAATAAAGCTTTGAAAAGGAGCCACTATCCTTTGCCTACACTTGATGACATACTTCCTGATCTAGCAAGGGCAAGAATTTTTTCAGTGTGTGATGTAAAGAGTGGATTTTGGCATATCGAATTAGAGGAAGACTCCAGCTACTTAACCACTCTTTCTACTCCTTTTGGCCGATACCGGTGGGTTAGGATGCCTATGGGTATTAGTCCTGCCCCAGAGGTTTTTCAGAGAAAACTAAATCATGCACTGGAAGGGCTACCAGGTATCAGGGTTATTGCAGATGATATCCTGATTGTAGGAGAAGGAGAAACTGATGTGGAAGCCATTAAAGATCACGATCAGAAGCTGAGGAAGTTACTAGATCGTTGCAGAGAACGACAGCTCAAACTAAATCCAGAGAAATTCAGTTAAGAAAAACTGAAGTACCTTATATTGGTCACTTATTGTCAGCCCAGGGACTTCAAGCAGACCCCAGCAAAGTAAAAGCCATTACTGAAATGCCCAGACCCACAGACGTTAAAGGAGTACAGAGATTTTTGGGGATGGTGAACTATCTTTCAAGGTTTTGTGAGAACATATCAGATGCAGGTGAACCTCTGCGCCAACTAACCCAGAAGGATGCAGTGTGGGAGTGGACTGAAGTGCAGGAAGGGGCATTTCAGCAGATCAAATCAAAAATCAGTTGTGCGCCAGTACTCAAGTATTATAACCCAGAAGAACCATTGGAACTACAATGCGATGCGTCAGAGAGAGGTCTGGGAGCAGCACTGATGCAGAGTAAGCAACCGTTAGCTTTTGCAAGCAGAGCATTGACGGAGACAGAGCAAGGTTATGCCCAGATTGAGAAGGAGTTGTTAGCAGTCCTCTTTGGCATGGAAAAATTTCATCAATTCACATTTGGACAAACAGTAGCTGTACAGTCCGACCATAAGCCCCTTGAAAGCATTATGAAGAAACCTTTACTTAAAGCACCCCGACGTCTTCAGCGTATGATGTTACGTCTTCAAATGTACGATGCATGTATCAGATACTGCCCAGGAAAGTCTCTGGCAGTGGCAGACACATTGAGTAGGGCTTATCTGGACGAGGTTCCGTGGAGGGCTCAGTGGAGCACCAGATTGAAACGGTAAACATGCTCCAATATCTACCCATCTCAAACAGGAGACTTGACGCTATACAAAAAAGCACCGATAAAGACAAGACTTTACAAGCAGTGAAGCACATTGTTTTGAGGGGATGGCCTCATGCAAAGGAACTGGTACCTCTAGAGGCTTCACCATTTTACCACATACGTGATGAACTGAGTGTACAGGATGGTGTACTATTCAAAGGCGAGCGAGTTGTTATACCATCTGAACTTCGATCTGATATTATGTCTCGGATCCATTCTTCACATTTCGGCGTGGAAGGATGTCTACGTAGAGCCAGGGAATCTGTTTACTGGCCAGGAATGAATGCGCAGTTGAAAGAGTACATTGACCAATGTGACATATGCCGGTCATTTGATACTAAACAACAAAAGGAGACCTTGATGCCTCATGAGATCCCAACTAGACCATGGGAAAAGATCGGTACTGATTTGTTCACATTCCACGGACACGAGTATTTAATAACGGTGGACTATGACTCTAACTTCTGGGAGATAGACCAGATTCAGGATACAAGATCAACAACAGTGATAAGAAAATTGAAGGCTCATTTTGCCAGATATGGAATCCCAGACACTGTATGTTCAGATAATGGACCCCAGTTTATTTCGATGGCGTTTAAAGAATTCAGTATGAATTGGGACTTTGACCACATTACCTCATCACCAGGATACCCCCAAAGCAATGGGAAGGTAGAGTCGGCAGTAAAAACGGCCAAGAGACTCCTGGAAAAGGCTGTGTCCTCTGGTAATGATCCCTACCTAGCATTATTGGATCATCGCAACACACCAACGCAAGGTCTGGAGTGCAGTCCTGCTCAAAGACTGATGGGTCGAAGGACCAAATCGTTACTTCCCATGAGAGGAAGTCTGTTAATGAAGGATCACGGGATGAATGACAGGCACCAAATTCTATGCACAAAACAACGTGCATTGCAAGCCGCTCAATATAATAGGGGAGCCAAAGACCTGCGGCCTCTAAATGTTGGCGAACAGGTGTGGGTACAACCACCAATTAACCAGGGAAAAGAGTGGCGGAAAGCTTGCCTAAGAGCCCCTGCTGGAATCAGGTCCTATGAAGTTGTAACAGAGTCAGGACAAGTTCTGAGAAGAAATAGGAGGCACCTGAGAGGCACTGGACGATACAGGCCTCAAATAAGGACCCAAAGTAGCAATCAAGAGGAATATGACACGGACGAGACAAACCAGCCATCAATAGCAAATACCCCAGAAGAAGATCAGGAAGAACCACACTGTGAAATATCAGACACAGAAAGACTGGGGGATGACACCAATGTTCTACGAGAACAACCACAAGGATACAGAAACACCCAGACTAGAAGCGGGAGATCCATCCTAAAACCAGCATATCTAAATGATTATGTGGACTAACATGTGACCCACTACAAGAATCCGTTTCAGGATCCATCTACCTCCTAGACTTGAGCTAAAGGAAACAACTTCCATTTTCCCAAAAAGGGAAAGATGTATCAATATGTGTGGAACCAGGAAGGAGAGTGTTTGTAACCAGGGGGAAGGATATATGTGTTACACTGCAGCTCAGCAGGATATAGGGGAGGAGTCACATGGACACGGACTAGTTAGCAGAACTGTAGATTAGAACCTGTTATAAGATGATCTCTTAATAAATATATAAAACCCTGCAGCTGGAGTCAGAGACAATATTTACAGAATCAGTTTCATTTATACACATACGAATGGTGCCTCAGCGGATAACTTTAGCAATGAGATTCAAAACATTGACTATGCAATATAAAGGTGTATTACCTACAACATGCAGCACCACACTGACATGCATCTAACAGAAAATGGTGGCCACTTCCAGCACTTGCTGTGATGAGATGTGCTCAACATAACTGGAGGTACATTTCTTGAAACACCCATTAATTCCCATTAAATCATTTAAGATCTATAACATAAACAATGACCTATATAAAGGGAGAGATTCCCTTTCATTTGGGAAAAACTTGCTTTGCCCATTACAGTGACACTTTAAATAAAATATAGTTTTAGGTTTTAAATTACAACAGTTCTCAATTAATTACAAAAAACTCAATAACGTCATTATCCCTCAAGCTTTTTCACTTAGAGGTGTTTATGAGAAAAATCTTTATTTTGTCCTAGAGTCGCGATCGCTTCAGTTCGCCTGAGTTTTGTTTGGACTGTTGAGCTGGTTTGCCTGAAATTCAGACAAAACATAATTTTTCTTTTAAACTCAGTTGCTGGTAGATGAGCCCGGGCACATATCGAACATTTAATTATTTAATAAATCCTTCATTTGTTGGCAGCAGCAGGTGGGAGAGCTGGGGGCTGCTGAAAAGGACTAGCGGGCGCATTAATATGCACTGAACCAAATCATAAAAATGATAGTTCCGCTTCTATAGTTTTTGTTTCATTGCTTGAGGTGTCTTTTTGTTGATTTGTGTTTCAGGGGAATTGACAAAAAAATGCTCCAAAATTCCAATTCAGGGGAAAATGAATGGAAATATCTACTTTTCCTATGCTGCAGTTTACTATCAGTTGTGAGCAGTAGATGGCGATACCGAGCTGTGAATGCGCAGAATTATTAGCTTTTTCATTCCTTATGTGACATCCTGATAAATACACGGATGGCAGTAGTAGAATGGAAAATAGAGAGATGGCAGTTAAAAATTTAATGAAGGATTGAAGGACTAGCATTTTTTAACCCCTTCTCTGTTGAGTAATTTCACCCCTGTGTGCTGAGCTCATTGTGACCATTTCATGGTTAGCATTTTTAAATAGTAGCATAGTCGTAGCATAGAATCATGAGCAATAGAAACCCACACACAAAGTACGTGCGCACCGAACTGCGCATGCACAATGCACGTGGCAAATGGATGCAAGTTAGGCAAGAACGTAAAACCGCTAGACGGACGCGCAGAGTGAGCCACGTCCGCGTAGCGTTTTGTGTGAGTGATGAGGAGGTATCAGACGCAGCGCATTTGCGCCATCCAGCACCTTGACGCACAAAATGGCTTTTCATATCCTTTTCAAATTTTTATCATTTTTCATATTAAATTTGTATCCCACAATTCCCTATTTTTTTCTACGTCCGTCAAGAAAAACGGATCGTGCGGTGTCTACAGTATGTTCCGTCAGTACGTCTATCCGTTATGCACCCACGCAGAGTGCGCTCAGACTGCGTTCGTCTGACTCTAGCCTTATTGAAGGACCCAGGCAAGTTATATATCTTATTTTCTGCGGACTCGGAAGAATCAAAATAAATCATTAGGCCAGCCGTTGAAAAGACCAGATGCACTTTAGAGGAGCTCTGATTCAGCGTCTTGCTTTGGGGTCTCCCTGCTGATTTTCTATACCCGATTACTACTCAGGAGACACCTGAAGGGCTGGCCTATGGAACCGAAATGTCTGGGGTCCGTGTTGCTCCCCCCCTGGACCAGAGACTTACCCTGAAGCTGCCGGCTGTCTTCACCACGAGGCCGGCAGCCATCTTGCAGCCTGCTGCTCAACTCCGGATGTCCCCTCGCACTAAAGCACTGAGTGCTTTCTCCGGGCCTGACGCTGAGCCAGGGGCTGTGGGGGCGGTGGGCCCATGTCTCCTGGCCGACCTGGCTGTATATGGGTCATGTGAGACGGATATCTTGGCGGGTGGACATGGAGAGGATTTTACCCCCCTCTCTGGAAGTACGGTGGCAGCGGCTGCGGGCCTGGACGCCTGTCTGTTGCTATTGCAGGCAGAAGATGATGACACCCCGATGACCAGGGGCTTTTGGCACCGGATGATGGCGGCGCTTCGGGGCTGCAGAGAGGGAGTGACTCAGACGGAAGCGGAGGTGAGCTGCGGAGCGTCGTTTCCCCTGAGCGGAGCCATGTTGCGGAGGGGGTCAGCCGGCACACCTGACTGGATGACCGTGGATGAATCCTGTGAGGAGGGGAAGGTCTCGGAATCCCTGTTTTCGCAGACGGAAGAGTTGGCGCAGCTGGGTGACTCTGGGGTGATTACCGTTTATGGACCACCGGGTTGCACGAGGCCTGAAAAAAAAATCATTAATATGTTTATATGTTGTGTCTTGACAGAATGCTATAATTAAAAATATGAAAAAGGTGTAAAATTCAATGCAGGTTTTAATAATTTGCAGAGTGTAAAATTATTTTCTAATATTTTAGCATCCAAAACTTTGTGGTTATATATTCTATGGGTTACTTTTTAAAAGAAAAAATTAGACATGGAGAACTTGTTAAGGCAGTTTTCTAATAAAATATAACATTTTAACAAAAATGAAAAAACTAAATTTTTTCATATTGTGGTGCATTACATTTTATTTATAATATTAGTATGAGTAAAACATTGAACGCTCCCAGGATGGGAAATGAGAAGGTGAGTAATGGCAGTGGCACTGCTCATTTTATACATAAAAAATAGACAATGCCGGTGCTTTAGAACAAAAAAGAAAAAATAAGGTTTTATTGTTTTCTTCCCATTTTTACAAAAAATATTTTATATGGTCTTGATTGGTATCATTGGAAAGGCCAGACTCTGGCTATTCTAATGACACCTTACTTGGCCCTGTGGGGTGTAAATAATGGAGATACAGGGGTCCACAGTACTCAAACTCTCCTTGCTTTCGTGTGGCGACTTTAGAAGATGAACCAATGCGTAACAACGCTTTGTGACATCACCTGCACACTTGCTCCCAATGTGGGAAATAGGTGAGTTATTGCAGTGTCCTATTTAACCATATATTGGTGTCGTCACGTTCAGCCATTTATGTGGATATCTGTGAAGTAGAACGAAACGAAAGGAGATATAAGGGATAAACCCTCAGATCACTGAGAGGGAGTGCTGATTTAAAACATAACTTTTATTAGTCATAATAAGACACACAGAAAATAGACCGACAGTAAATGTTAAAAAACATATAGACACATAGACATAGGCACAATATGTTGCAGGGAGAGCAGAAATATGTCACAGATACAAAGCGAATTGCTTGATTGGGACTTATGGGGAACAAATATATGCCTTCAGTGGAGATGGAAAACCACAGTATTAATAATGAATTGAAGCAAATGCCCCATGGACATAAATTACAACTTGTACCTTGATATTGACAAATAGAGAGTATTGAATCACAGCACTGAGATATATGCACAGTGCCCACAATTGTACTGAAGATAATTAGCCCAAGGTTGGTAAAAGCCAGAATATCGAACTACATACAAAGACGTTCATTTGGCCTGGCTACCTTGTATAAAAGCTTAATAAAGCTATAAGCTGAGGATCGTGAACTGCTTGGTTAGAACTTATAAGAAACGGATATATGCCTTCAGTTGGAGATGGAACGCCACAGTATTAGTAATAAATTGAAGCAAATGCCCTGTGGACATAAAAATGCAGACTGTACCTTAATGTTGGCAAATAGAGAGTGTTAAATAACACCACGCTGAAATACATGCACAATGCCCACAATTGTACTAAAGATAATTAGCCCAAGGTTGGTGCGAGCCAGAATATCGAACTAAATACAACAACGTTCATTTGGCCTGGCTACCTTGTATGAAAGCTTAATACAGCTATAAGCTAAAGATAGTGAACTGCGAGGCAGAGAAAAAAAAAAAAAAAAAAAAAAAACTCTCAGAAGGGGATCAGTTAGCAAAAAGGCATATATCAAATGTGATAATTTAAGTTGTCAACCATTCAACAAGACATGGAGGTTAAGATACCACAAGATTGAAAAGTCAAAAGCGTACAAATTGGCATGCACCTGTCCTTAACAAATCAGCAACACATGGGAAAGTCAACCATCACTGGACCACATTACCATTGGAAAGGCAAAAGAGCGCCTAATTGACCAAAAAGGCTGTCCCTAAAAGTTAAGGATTCTATTATCTCCCTGTCAGATCATATTGTGCAAGACATTTTAAAAAATAACCAGGACTCTATCTGTGAAGTAGTACTGCTGTAATCTCATGAATAAAATGGGGGTAACCCTTTAATAGAAATCAATTATTCCTTGGAGGTACAGGTGTATAGGTGAATTTTACAAAAATTCTCAAAAATAAAGCTTAGCTTTTATTATATTGCTTAAAAAATGAAACACATATAATATGTCACAAAAAGTGCAAAGCCCCACTCCTTTGAGGTTTGTTTAAAACACAATGTGCTTTAACTACAGACTGTCAGCTTTAATTTGAGGGTATGTAGGACTTACAGCAGTTTGCAGATGTGCCTCCCACTTGTTAAGGGACCAGAGGTAATGGGACAGAATAATAATCATAAATCAAACTTTCCCTTCTTAATACTTGGTTGCAAATCCTTTGCAGTCTATCACAGCCTGAAGTCTGGAACGCATAGACATCACCGGACGCTGGGTTTCATCCCTGGTGATGCTCTGCCAGGCCTCTACTGCAACTGTCTTCAGTTCCTGCTTGTTCTTGGGGCATTTTCCCTTCAGTTTTGTCTTCAGCAAGTGAAATGCATGCTCAATGGGATTCAGGTCAGGTGATTGACTTGGCCATTGCATAACATTCCACTTCTGTCCCTTCAAAAACTCTTTGGTTGCTTTTGCAGTATTCTTTGGGTCATTGTCCATCTGCACTGTGAAGCGCCGTCCAATGAGTTCTGCAGCATTTGGCTGAATGTGAGCACATAATATTGCACGAAACACTTCAGAATTCATCCTGCTGCTTTTGTCAGCAGTCACATCTTCAATAAATACAAGAGAACCAGTTCCATTGGTAGCCATACATGCCCACGCCATGACACTACCACCACCATGCTTCACTGATAAGGTGGTATGCTTAGGATCATGAACAGTTCCTTTCCTTCTCCATACTCTTCTCTTCCCATCACTCTGGTACCAGTTGATCTTGGTCTCATCTGTCCATAGGATCTTGTTCCTGAACTGTGAAGGCTTTGTTAGGTCTTGTTTGGCAAACACTAATCTGGCCTTCCTGTTTTTGAGGCTCACTAATGGTTTACATCTTGTGGTGAACCCTCTGTATTCAATCTGGTGAAGTCTTCTCCTGATTGTTGACATTGACACACATACACCTACCTCCTGGAGAGTGTTCTTGATCTGGCCAACTGTTGTGAAGGGTGTTTTCTTCACCAGGGGAAGAATTCTTCCGTGATCCACCACAGATGTTTTCCGTGGTCTCCCGGGTCTTTTGGTGTTGCTGAGCTCACCGGTGCGTTCCTTCTTTTTGAGAATGTTCCAAACAGTTGTTTTGGCCACGCCTAATGTTCTTGCTATCTCTCTGATGGGTTTGTTTTGTTTCTTCAGCCTAATGAAGGCTTGCTTCACTGATAGTGACAGCTCTTTGGATCTCATCTTGAGAGTTGACAGCAACAGATTCCAAATGCAAATAGCACACTTGAAATGAACTCTGGGCCTTTTATCTGCACATTGTAATTGGAGTAATGAGGAAATATCACACACCTGGCCATGGAACAGCTGAGAAGCCAATTGTCCCATTACCTTTGGTCCCTTAAGAAGTGGGAGGCACATCTGCAAACTGCTGTAAGTCCTACACCGTTCACCTGAGTTGGATGTACAAACCCTCAAATTGAAGCTGACTGTCTGCAGTTAAAGCACATTGTGTTTGTTTCATTCAAACTCCATTGTGGTGGTGTATAGAGCCAAAGATGTTATAATTGTGTCGATGCCCAAATGGTTCTGGACCTTGCTGTATATACCTGAAGTCGATAGACTCCTAGTAGTAGAGAGAGAGAGAGGGAAAAGGAGATGCTGGTTTGGTACAGTAAACTTAGCGATATAACCTCTCACCAAATGGATGTAATGAGGCCTCCTAAAGTGCACTGTATTTCACTGTCAGATTGCCTTTATTTAGTGAATTGACAGTTTACTGAATAGACAAATTGGCCCGGAATTGCACCCTAAGGTGAAATTCACTGTTCTGTTACATACGGTGAAACAATTCGGAGGTTAGTGAATAACCCCTTAGGATTTACAAGATTCTCGAGACAGCAGACAGGAAGGGCAGGAAGAGGGCTGACTGGATATACACAAGAGACAAGGCACGCTGGAATATACGGGAGACACTTGGAGGGTATGCTGGAAACTCAGATGGCTGACGAGCAGGAACAATGATGACAGAGGGCACGGTGGGTTGCAAGGCACAGTGGGTAACAAGGTATAGTCCACAGCAGGGAGCATGGTGGGCTGCAGGCTTGAGCTCGGGAAAACAGCAGGAGGCTTGAGGCTTTGGGAACACAGCAGGAGGCTTGAGGCTTTGGGAACAGAGCAGGAGGCTTGGGGAACATGTCAGGACTCGGAGGCTTGAGCAACATGGAAGCAGGCTTCAGGAGAAACATACACCAAGTATATACAATACTGAAGCACTGCACCTTGGTGGCTCCACGTTTATTAAGGGGAACACAGGGCTCGTCAGTGGAAGCACCTGTGGTTGCCTTCAGCAGAGCCAGAACAATTACAAGACCTGGACTGCGACTCACATGACATTGTAGGAAAGGGGCTGCCAGGGTTTTTCAAGAAGGAGCAACACTAACCGGGACCTTCCTGCACCAGCAGCTGCGTGTGCCATGACAATTGTTTATCTGGACATAAACTTTAGGGAATTTTAAGATGATGGTGCTAGACCTTTGTTCCAGTTTGATTGATAATAACACTGGGGAATAGCATTTTCATTGAGTTAGATCTGACGCTTGTCTTTGACTAACTGGTGGCATCTGAATTCAAAACTGACCACAGTTTTTCTCTATCACGTAAATTTTTTAGTCCAGGCGGGAGATAGCAAGAGCGTGGATAAGTTGCTTGGTGGTGTTAGCAGTCAGAAATGAACGAATTTTGGCAATATTACGGAGATGATTGCGGCAAGATGATGAGAGTGATTGGATGGAGGGGCTGAAGGAAAGACTGGAGTCAAGAGTCACTCCGAGGCAATGGACTTGTGCAGAGGGAAGGATAGTGATACCGTGAACAATTATGGAGAAGTCAGAAATTGGAGTAGATTTAGAGAGGGGAATTAGAAGGAGCTCGGACATGTTGAACTTCAGGTAGTGAGCAGCCATCCAGGCAGAGATCCCAGGCAGACAATCACTGACCTGAGAGAGAACGGAGTGGGAGAGATCAGGAGTGGAGAGGTAGCTCTGAGTGTCATCAGCGTATAGGTGATACTTGAAGCCATAGCTGGTGATGAGTTTACCCAGTGAGGAGGTATAGATGGAGAAGAAGGGCCTTGCCTTTTTATATTAAATTCTGGGATCCTGTGCCTGGGTATATTAAATTCTGGGGTCCTGTGCCTGGGTATATTTAATTCTGGGGTCTTGTGCCTGGATATATTAAATTCTAAGGGCCTTGCCATGTTATATTAATTTCTGGGGGTCCTGTGCCTGGGTATATTAAATTCTGGGGTTCAGTGCCTGGGTATATTAAATTCTGGGGGCCTTGCCTTTATTATATGAAATTCTGGTGGTCCTGTGCCTGGGTATGTATAATTCTGGGGACATGTGCCTGGCTATATTAAATAATGGGGGCCTTGCCTGGGTATATTAAATTCTGGGGTCCTGTGCCTGGGTATATATAATTCTGGGGACCTGTGCCTGGCTATATTAAATAATGGGGGCCTTGCCTGGGTATATTAAATTCTGGGGTCCTGTGCCTGGGTATATATAATTCTGGGGACCTGTGCCTGGCTATATATTAAATAATGGGGGCCTTGCCTGGGTATATTGAATTCTGGGGTCCTGTGCCTGGGTATATATAATTCTGGGGACCTGTGCCTGGGTATATTAAATTTTGGAGCACTTGCCTGGGTATATTGAATTCTGAGGCCCTTGCCTGTTTATATATAATTCTGGGGGTCTGTGCCTGGTTATACATGATTCTCCGGGTGTGATATATATATATATATTTTTTTCTTCAGGTAATTGGGGTTATGGAATTCTTGGGTGAGTTCCCTCACTTTTTTCCCCAGGACTTTACCCCTGTAACTAACTTATTATTCATTGATACCTCCCCTACTTTGATTGATTCTGTATTGTTTTATTTATGATGTGCTTTGTCCCATCTAAGATGATGCTGCTGAAGTTTGATTCATCATAAAATTCTGGCCCTTTTGCATGTTTGGAGTATTCGTAAAGTTATAATATGGTCACTGAATCGAGGGTCTCACTATTAATAATATATGCCATTAAGGAGAGAACCGATGGTGATTATTATCTGGCATTATGTGCATTATATTCACAATACCTATAGATCTCATATAATACTATATAAGAATGTGCCATGTAAATTGATGAGAGTGGGTACTAATTATCTTAATCTCTGCCATTAATGCCAGTAATTGCCTTCATAGAACTACTTAATCACTATTGGCTCTCTTAGTCATGTGATCTGCAATTATAGAATGATTTTAGACCTGACACCTGGGTTTAATTGACCTTTTGAAATCATCTAATATAACTGACTCCTAAAAAGGATGTGACTAATAACCGATAAAGGTATTTATACCAGACTAGTTTTTCTGTACACTCTCTCTGGAAAAAGCCTGCCACGCAGGCGAAACGCGTTGCGTGTGTCCAGATGTTTATATCTTTTTAACAGTTTGGGTTGCCTTCAAATCCCTTGTTTTTTTTCTGGTTTCTTTTTTCGTTCCCTTTGGGAATAATGAGTTTATGCACAAGATGGCATGGACAATTCGATACCTTGATGTACATTGAGCGTGGTACCATCAATTGGAGTTGAGAATTTTTTCCGCTTTATTATATACTAGGTATCAAGCCTGCCCTGAGGGCAGTCTATTGTTGTAGAGCATATGGCTGCCCAGTGCTCCCAATAATGTGGCTGTTTATCGCACCCAGTTTCTGACCCCCAGCTCACATGGATATATTTGCCCCAGCTCACATAGATATATATATTGCCCCAGCTCACATGGATGTATATGCCCCCAGCTCACATGGATATATATTGCTCCCAGCTCACATGGATATATATATATATATATATTGCTCCCAGTTCACATGGATATATATATTACCCACAGCTCACATGGATATATTTACCCACAACTCACATGGGTATATATATTGCCCCAGCGCACATGGGTATATTTGTTCCCAGCGCACATGGGTATAATTGCCCCCAGCTCACATGAGTATATTTGCCCAGCTCACATGGGTATAATTGCCCCAGCTCACATGGGTATAATTGCCCCAGCTCACATGGGTATAATTGCCCCAGGTTACATGGGTATATTTGCCCCCAGCTCACATGGGTATATATGCCCCCAACTCACATGGGTATAATTGCCCCCAGCTCACATGGGTATATTTGTTCCCTGCTCACATGGGTATAATTGCCCCCAGCTCACATGGGTATAATTGCCCCCAGCTCATATGGATATATATGCCCCCAGCTCACATGGGTATAATTGCCCCCAGCTAACATGGGTATATTTGTCCCCTGCTCACATGGATATATATGCCCCCAGCTCACAGACGCTGGATCCGCGCGCAGTCTCTACCCGTCGGCTGCGCGCATCCAGGAGAACAGGATGTGCGTGCAGCAGCCGGGTAGAGGCTGCGGGTGCATCCTGTAGAGCCGGATGCGCTCGCAGTAGACGGCTATAGGCTGTGTGCGCATCCGGTAGAGCCGGATGCGCCCGCAGCCTATAGCCTTCTGCTGCGAGCGCATCCGGCTCTACAGGATGAGCGCGCAGCCTCTACCCGACTGCTGCGTGCGCATCCTGTTCTCCTGGATGCGCGCGTGGCCGACGGGTAGAGGCTGCGCGCGGATCCAGCGTTTGAATTTGCGAATGTTGTTCTATTGAACAATAAGCAATAAAGGACCAGTGTATGCTTTTTCATTAGTGGCTACCTTTAAGCCCAAAGGTTTGTGAGAGTATGAGATATGTTCTTGAACTAGATACATCGATGAAGGAAATCTATATCCAAAGATGCGGTCGTTCCCATTTGAATGCTAAACCCTCATTGTTGTGTTTTTTTACTGGTTTAAATTTTGAATCTGGGAGTGTCTCCAGTTAATAAAGGTTTACCAATCAATTTTTCGGCACTCCTAGATATGAGGTAGTTACATCATTTGGTTGACGTTCTCCTCTTCTTTTTCATAGTAGATTATACAGGCTTAATCCTGAAGCATAGGGTGGTGTCTCTGGGTCATACTATTGACAGGTGTTCGCACGGTGAAGGGGATTTCACGGCCTTGTTTGCATTATTATATATTTTTCTTGTATAAATTTCTGTAACTCACTAATTTAATCAATACTAGTGATGCATGATTGTATTTTCACGGGGCATATACTTGCAGTCTTTATGTTGTATTGATTAGCTTCTAGGAACTGTAGAATAATAAGTATTGCTTTCTAATGTTTAGATCATTTTA
Source organism: Leptobrachium leishanense (assembly GCA_009667805.1). Classification (NCBI taxonomy): domain Eukaryota; kingdom Metazoa; phylum Chordata; class Amphibia; order Anura; family Megophryidae; genus Leptobrachium; species Leptobrachium leishanense. Next base: position 371,744,612 of record CM019064.1, read on the forward strand.
TTGTACATTAAGCCATTACTTTTCATCTGATTCTCTTACAGTCGAGAAAAACTATAAATAAATAAAAAATACAACAGTGAAGAGAAAATCATTCCAAACCTCTAAGCGCAAGTATTATTTGTTGAAAATTAATTTCAGATAAAAGAAACGTTAAATATTGCTTTTTTCTTTTGCCAGTTTTGGATTCTCGGTTTTCTGGCTGAATTCTTAGGAGTTGGCATTGATACTCTGCAAGATAAAATAAAGTATTTGTTACCACTTTGTGGACAAGCCGGTTATAATATTGATTGAATGCACACACAAATGTTTACTTTGGGTAATCATACCACAATTAGAGTAATGCATTCCTTTATACATTAATCTTTGCTATAAGGATTGAAGAAATATATTCATCTGTTGTCATGTCTTATGGTAAAAGTCATTAATAAAATGAAGGAGTATTTTCCATAAAGAGCACATTCTATGATCATCAGTATTGAGTAGGAAGGTCAAATCTTCTTTGGAAAGTGATTTCAATATTACAGACAACTTTTAACATTTTCTTTGAGCAAATGATACTATATACACATGTGCATTACACATAACTTACATCATTGATCCAGCTGAGGTAGGCAGACACCCTAGTGAACACAGTAGGTTTGCGGAGGGCGTTACATCCATGAGCTGATACAAAGCTTGTTACTCCATGGACTTCATAACCTCCATTAATGGGACAGTTCAATGGGCCACCGGAATCTCCCTGCAATGGTCAAAATATGTAAGCATGTTAAAGGATCCATCGGCATACAATACTAAAATACATTATGCATGAGATCCAGGAGTTTATTGAATAATTTTTACTCAATTTCAAAAATTTGGTATAACATGAGAAAATTGCTATTGCAAACCTTATCCAAGAGAATATTAAGGATAAAATAAACGTTACACCTCAAGCCGCCACATTTGGAGGCTCGGAAAGCCTGTCACCTCTTTGTAAACCATTTGGTTTGTAAACTCAACTGCTGAGTGATGTGCACAATTCAGTGTAGATGCCTATAGAGTATGGTGTAACTTGTTCTAAAATGGCTTGGCACTATCTACTGTCATGTGTGACCCGTTAGATTAATTCCGGATCAAAATAATAAATGTTCATATGATCTTACGCTGCATCCTCCATGAATTCCGTTTCCGCCAGCACACACCATGGTGGTGTTAATAGATCTGCCCCAGAAGAAACTAGATGAGCAAATGTCATGAGATACCACCGGGAGTGGGGCCTGCTGGAGAATAACAGCTTCTGTTCTGTTATCTGTTTGAAAAAGATAAATAATCAGGTTACCAGCACTGAAAATACAGCATATTATATGCATAAAGCTACATGAGGTTTCAAAGTAATTAGAGCAAATACAACATGTTGTGACACCACATGGGGGAATTTATTCATAGAGTTACCCATCCTGAACTATCTCCCACACAGCCCCCATTCATACCGTTACTTCTCATACTTTACTATATTTATCCTCACCTCAGTGTGCTATCCCACACCTCTTAGATAGGAAAAGAGGACCCTGCTGAAAAGCTTACTATCGTTCGCTATGTGTCAAACGTAAATGTTAATTTTAAGTTTCTTTTGTCCTCGCAATTTTTCTTCTAAAATTCACTGTTTTAGGTTTAGTTTTAGACACGAGAGAATTTCTAATGAAATCTATTTAATTCAGGAAATAGGTTGATGCATATTTATTGATATAACTAAGCATGTTACCAGCACTGAAAATACAGCAGATTATATGCGTAAAGGTACCTGAGGTTTAAAGGTAATTAGAGCAAATATAAAATGGGAGAACAACTGGGGACATTGTTTCATAGAGTTACATGTACCCCTCCTGATCCAAGTCCCACACAAACCCACGCATCCCATTACTTCTCATACTCTGCTATTTACCCTCACCTCTGTGTCACCTCACTCTTTTTAGATTGTGAGCTCTTGCGCAAGGTCCTCTTTTCCTATCATTCTCCATGTGTCAGACTTATTTGATACATTTATGTTTGTTTTCACCCAACCAAGAGTTTAATATTTACTGTGTTAGGTTTAGTTTTAGACATGAATGTGTTTCTATTGAAATATATTTAATTCAGGAAATAGGTTGATACGTAGAAATTGAAATGACTATAAATGAATCAACTCACCATCGAGGTCCCCCCATCCAGTGACTGTGCATGGATATTCATTTGAGAGGATGACATCCAGGTTGGGCAGTTTAGCCAGCTGCACGGCATCATTCAGGACGGCATCGGAGGTCAGACGGAGAACTGCAATATCATAACTGTAAGGCGAAGTAAAGATGTAAAACTAATGTTAACTTCATTGTACATGCAAATAATTAATAACATAAACAAGATACAAGATACCATAAACAAGATAGGCCAGTTAGTCTTACGTCAGTAGTGGGGAAATTAATGGAAACCATGTTAAAGGAAAGGATTGTTGAACATCTAAAAACACATAGATTACAGGATCAGAAACAACATGGGTTTACCTCAGGGAGATCATGCCAAACTAATCTTATTGATTTTTTTGATTGGGTAACAAAAATAATAGACACAGGTGGTGCAGTAGACATTGCTTATTTAGATTTCAGTAAGGCTTTTGATACTGTTCCGCATAGAAGGCTTATCAATAAATTGCAATCTTTGAGCTTGGATTCCAATATTGTTGAATGTATTAGGCAGTGGCTGAGTGACAGGCAACAGAGGGTTGTGGTAAATGGAGTTTATTCGGCGCAAGGTCTTGTTACCAGTGGGGTACCTCAGGGGTCAGTACTTGGACCCATTCTCTTTAATATTTTTATTAGTGACATTGCAGAATGTATTAATGGAAAAGTATATCTTTTTGCTGATGACACAAAGATTTGCAACAGGGTTGACGTTCCTGGAGGGATCAGCCAAATGACATATGATTTAGGTAAACTAAAAAATAGTCGGAGTTGTGGCAATTGAGTTTTAATGTAGATAAGTGCAAGATAATGCACCTGGGACGTAAAAACCCAAGGGCTGAATATAGAATATTTGATACAGTCCTAACCTCAACATCTGAGGAAAAGGATTTAGGGGTTATTATTTCAGAGGATCTAAGGGTAAGTAGTCAATGTAATAGAGCAGCAGGAAATGCTAGCAGAATGCTTGGTTGTGTAGGGAGAGGTATTAGCAGTAGGAAAAGGGAAGTGCTCATGCCACTGTACAGAGCACTGGTGAGACCTCACTTGGAGTACTGTGTGCAGTACTGGAGACCGTATCTCCAGAAGGATATAGACATCTTAGAGAGAGTTCAGAGAAGGGCTACTAAAATGGTGTACGGCTTGAAGGAGAAAAGTTACCAGGAAAGGCTTAATGATCTTAACATGTACAGCTTGGAAAAAAGACGAGACAGAGGGGATATGATAGAAACATTTAAATACGTAAAGGGAATCCACAAGGTAGAGGAAGGGAGTATATTTAAAAGGAAACAAAATAGCAAAACAAGAGGACATAGTCTTAGATTAGAGGGGCAAAGGTTTAAAAGTAACATCAGGAAGCATTATTTTACTGAGAGGGTGGTGGATACATGGAACAGTCTTCCAGTAGAAGTGGTAGAGGCCAAAACAGTAATTGAATTTAAGCAGGCATGGGATAGGCATAAGGCTATCCTAAACAAAAGATAAATCCAGGTAAAGTATCCATGTAATTGGGCAGACTAGATGGGCCGAAAGGTTCTTATCTGCCGACATTTTTCTATGTTTCTATGTTTCTACCACTTCAGAGAACAAATACTAAGATAAAAATCCATTATAAATAATACTTTTCCAAGGTTTGGGTTTACCCACAATGTTCTATTGACAATGTATAGATATTAGGGATGTGCATGGCTGAAAAATTAGTTTCGTTACGTTTTTAAATAATTTAGTTTTCGAATTTCGTAACTAATTTCGTTTCGTATCTCGGGTCACTAAATAAAACCCCAATTAATCAAATTTTACTGTTAAAAGAAAAGCTAGGGTTAAATTTTAAGCTGTCACAGATTTAGTATTTGAGTCAAATTAAACAGTGAAACAAAATGAATTTGTTTCATAAAGTCCTTTGCTGACTATTACTTGTATTTTAAGTTAAGATCAATTCGATAGTTGATATCAATTGTTCAAATTTTTCTTTTATGATGATGACACAGCGTAAAATGAAATAAATTATTTATATACCATTTTGTTTCGAATTCGTATCCTATCGATTCGTTATTCGGAAGTACTTCCGAACTACGAATTATCAAATTTCATTACAAATTCCGAATTTTTCCGAAACGAATGCACATCTCTAATAGATATTTTCTACTCTCAGAAACCGCTATGTATTTGTGACTTATCACAAGCTACTAAAGAGTTTGATATTTTAAATTAAATTCCAATCAGTTTTGGTAAATAAAGCCGGCACGCTGTAGGTAATGTTACATTTTATTGTTTTAATCAGTCAGTTGTATTTATTTATACTGACTATCCTGGATGTCTGTGTTTTGTAAAATGTTATTCTCATCTCTTCACCCTCTTTCTAAATTTCCTTTTCTTACCCGGCTCCTATGTTGTTGGCATTCCATCTCCTGTGGTAGATCACATTATCCACGGCAATAACCTGCTCAGTGCCATCGTTCTGGTAAAGATGGTGCTCCCCCAAAACCACACGCAATGTATAAGGTCTGAGTGGCAAAGAAAAAGAAGAAATAAATAAGTGATTTCAGCAAGAAATAACATTATAAGGCAAATATATTAATATGTAGATAGATCACTGTTAGTGTTTGTAAATCACTGGTTGCTTTTTAGCCGAACAAAAACAAATTCGACATATTCATTTAAAATGAGCTTGTTAAGCTTTCCTCCAGATTTTATTTAGATTGGCTAAGAGCACTAAAGGTCCAGCATTCATGAACCTGTGGCACCAATAATGGACATTGTAATTTTATTAAAATAAAAACAGCTCACAGAAATGTACCGAAACACAAAAATAACTGAGTGTGATACAAAAATTGCTATAAACATTTTATCCAACTACATTTCTAACCAAAATTTTTAATCGGATGTATTTTTTTAATTTTGCCTTCTTTCCAAAATGTCATGGTTACGTAACCTTTGAGTGGAGATAAGACAGATATACACAAGTTTATATAACACACTAAATAAATCGATCAAAGGAAGTGAAATATAATTTTGATGTGTTAAAGAATAGGGTGCAGGTATGGACATAAGGAGACGGGGAGGTGGAGCACTAAAAGAAACATGAGAGGCCTAAGTGGAAACAGGGTGAGAGCAAAAAGGAAAAGAAGGGCAAGGGAAAAGATGATGGAGGGTTACCATCAAGGGAAATAAAGATGATAGGTTTACAAGCTTCACTATGGTTCCTGTGACATATACTTATTATACAATTGATGGACAAACCTTTTCACGTGTTTCCATTCAATTTGTGTAATAGATACATTTGCAGGAAAATGTGATGGACCTGATGACCCTAATTAAAACCGGGCTGACCGGTATGTAGATCTGTCGTGTCTTGGAGATACTGTATGTTGATTGCATTTGTGGATGGGTAGCATGACACAAAATTGGTGTTTCAGTCTGAACAATAGCACATGGTGTAGATCAGCAACTTTTCTGTGCTGTCCATCAAGCGCGGCTAACAAGGTTTGTGTGGAAATCATGGTGGGTTTGGCAAAGCTGTGCAGTGAATACTAATACACATAATAATACACATAAACCCATACACAAGAAACTTGTAGTTGCTAAGAGACATATGTATTCATCCACATATTTTGCTACATACCAGGTAAACCTGTGAGTAACACATCCCAATACTCCACCTAAGTACATATCTGCCGTCACATCCTTAATACTATATGGTGTGCACTGCTTCATTTATACATATAATATGTATGAAAAAACTCTGTATACTCACAACGAAGTTACACACAAATATATTCTTACATTTACACACACACACACACTGGCTTTACACCTTATCTGTATATACCAATATATGCTGAAACACGTGGCTGTGAATGTATTTACACATATTCTTATATATGCAAATGGGGTTAATCAAAGACTTCTGTACAAATGGCAAAGTCATTTTATATTTAAAGATCAAAACAGAGGATTACCAAAGAAGATATTTGCTTTAGCTATATACCCAATTTTGACCTAAATGTGACTATTCATTTGTGAATTAATTTGTGCTTCATTTTCCACTCAAATTAAAAGTATAGTTGTCAATTGAAGCTAGATTTACCTGTCTACACAGTGAGCAGCTGTCAGGACCCAGTTAGTACGGATTAAACTGCCACCACAATTATGGACCCAGTTGTCTTTAAAGAAAACCTGAAGAGAAACCTGTAGAGAGAATAAATTAAATGTAATAACATCACTGATTATATATATAGAAACATTTTTAAATTCTGAAATTAGGGGATATTTATTTATTTATAAAGTATTTTACCAGGAAGGATACATTGAGATTTCTCTCGTTTTCAAGTATGACGGAGAAGCAAATTGTATCAAGGAAGCTTGATATGCTCTCCTGACTGATGGAGGGTAACACAATTTCTATTATCTTCTAAGTAGTTAACAGGTAGCCATCATTTAATGAACCTATTGTAACCACAAAAGTCGAACAAGACCAGTTAAGGCCAGAATAGCCATCCAAGACCACAGGGAAATACAGATGGGTATTGACAGTAAGAAGCTGCTGGCCTATGTATGGGTCTCTGCTGTTTATGAAGAGATCAACAGATCCCCTTATTGACCCCATATCTTTTAGCTACACGCTTTTTAGAGGCAGCCTGATTGCTGGACTGTGAACTATCTTCATCTCAGCCACATTGTGACCTTTTCCAGTTCAGCCTCTGGCCGTGTCCTGTGCTTGGAAAGAACAATGGGACACAGTCAGGACCTTTCTACAGTAGATACTGGTGATTGCTATAGGTTGCAGTTGGTCTGTAAAGTATGAATTGAAGGCCAGGAGGAAGACATAAGGACATATGACAAAACATTCGTATAATGCTTCTATTTGTGGGAAGAATAAGAGATTGATGTAAATCTAAAATGTTGGCATATATCAGTTATACAAATGTTAAAAACAATTGTAACCAGAAGGACTGTGTCACCTCTATACTGCTTATGCTAAGTGAGGAGAGTTAAATGCAAGAACCTGGTTCGTTCCACATATATATATATACATACACACACACAATAAAGATAGGAAGGTGCACATGAAGTCTTGATAGAATTATATTAAATGCTCATTTTATTCAGTATAAAAGTCAACGTTTCAGTCCTCGCAGGGACTTTTCTCAAGACTGACTAAAACACACACAAACATCATATATAAAGACTAACCAATTAAAATGGAAAGAGGGAAATCCCTAAACAAGAACACTCCCTCTACCTGATATTCCCTTATTTAACCCCATAGTATTTCAGGTAGCCACATGATATATACTTATCCTCATGTCATCATGGCACTAGGACATAGAATGGGACCACCAGGGAAAGTCCCCAATGTAAATAAGAGCACCTCTGCAAACAAATGTTGTTTGAGTACTGATTAAATAACTACAGTATAACATACTTTGGAGCCCTAGAAATAAATCTTTAATTTGTTCACTATTCTTGCAGGTTAATAAAAATTGTATACATTTTTTAATATTAGATCTTAAGCGGCTTCCAATCAGATTATTTTTAGAATATATCCAGCAAACCTTCAGTTAGCTATTGACAAAACATAGAAGCCCTCAATGGGTTTTCCCCAAGTTTTTAAGAGTTAGATAAGGTAATAACTGACCTGCCATGGCCAGGAATTTGGGATTGTATCACTTCCTCCAACTACTCGTCCATTTTCAATAAACCTCGATTCTTCATTGCAATGTGCTGTAAATACAAGGTAATAATAATAAATCTGCAAGGAAATATCACTGGTAGTTCTGCCTTTCCATGATCGCGTTTCAGAAACCAACAGGGTTATTCAGAGAAAGGTGAAAAGCAGGAGAATTGGCAGGAGAAGAGACCAAATAGCCGAATTGGAAAGTGAGATAAATAGGAGAATTTTTCTGGTTTGGCTATTTTGATCTAGAATTTTCACTTCTCCAGTCATTCTTCTGAGTTTCACCTTTCTTTGAATAGACCTGCCAGTGATTCTCAGGTATTGCTTCTTTGACCATATTGAGTAAGCTATGATTTATTAACGTCACATTGCTCTTATGTAACGTGTGTCTGTCGTATCAGATGAGGGGGGGTTTGTGTTTTACTCCGTGTATATGTCGTAAATTGGGAGCAGACCCACCAGAAAGCAGTAGCATGTTACTCATGTTTGTATCGGTTCTAGCATTTTCCACTGGAACGGATACAATATCATCTTGATAAATGTATTTATTAGATTTTATAACAAGTATGTATTATATTTTACTCTATTTGACCAAACGTGCAGTAATTCAACAGAAGATAAATGAACCAATGAGATAAAGTCTCATCGTCACATCTGATTTTCTTGTTAATTTCGGTCAGAAAAGTTATAAAAAAATATGGTTAAAAATAATTGCTTTTGACTTTCATTCCTGTATTTATTACCTGTTTTGCCTTAATTTTCCTGTTACTAACAGCGTAACGGAAATGTACAGCAAAAGTGTGAGGACCCGACATGAGCTATAATGGTGTCTGTCTTGTTGTCATACGTGGTCTTATAGTCCTGTGTGATTCTATGTTTGCAATATTATAAGCATTGTTACATTTTTCAGGAATAGTATTGAAGATGGGAACTCACCTGAGAGGAGCACAGCGGCAAATAGGAGAAGACTGAACATGATGTCAGAGCTAGGAGTGAGTAGACTCTATGATAACGGTGCGCTCCCTTTTATACACAGACTGCTCATGGAAAGATCTCCGTTATCTTTAACACGCCGTGCAAAAATAGAATACCTAATCAATAAATACGTAAGGGGCCTTGACGCAATAGTAACTATAAAAAAAAACAAAACCGCTTCCAAATAGTGTTACAACAAACAAAACAAATACGGACGTTAGATAAGATAATCGTTTTCGGCAATGACAACATCTGTAAATATACATATTGCCAAATGCTGAACTTTCTGAAGAAACATCTTGGAATACATTGATATGGTCAGGGGAATGGATCTATCTGGAAGAGAGGAGAGATGTCCCCTTCAGGAATTCATAGCTTTAAAAAAAATAAAGGATAAAATATGGTTAAATATGAAATACAAATAAAATTGTAATGCATTGCTCATTGACCCAGGGAGAAATCTGGTTTGAAGTCATGTTTTATTGTAATAAAATGTAAATAAAGCAGGTCCTTAAGCGGAGAATAGTGCCGGTGGAATTTATTATATTCGAGGGGATACGTCATTCAGTTATGTTTCAGCGAAAAAGGCCTTAATCATACATAAAATTATAGATAGAACCTTTGTAGCGCATCAAAAATAGATTTAAGGTAGACTTCAACAAAGAGGTATATCAAACATAAAGTGCTTCAGTCTTAAAGTGCTTCAATCTTAAGGTGACAAATATTCAATCAATGTACACATATAAAAGTGCAATGTGCCATAGAACACAGTAAAGTGCAACAATATATAAAATTCCAGCAGTGCGATGGGTATAAGAGAGTCTATAAAGTGCAACAGTGTCCGAATGTGCAAAATGTGCAAATTCAATGATATCCAATACAACAGTATGAATACCAGTGGGAAAAATTCCTTAAAATTTACTTCTCTTTATGCTTAAGCGATGCACAAATATAGTCCTCCTTTCTTGGTCTGTGTATCTCTTGCCGTCTCTCAATAGTGGAGAGGATAGCCAGAAAGGAGACAAAAGTGAGAGAAAGGAAAAAAAAAAAAATAATAATTTGGAGGGGAGAGAAAAAATGAAGAAATAATCGTGGAGAAAATCCCAATTAAATATGGCAAATAAATCACTTGTAGGAATATGGAAACTCACATTTATAAGAGCCCAAACAATCCCTGGCTCTAGGTTTAGGAGCTTCCAGCCATATAGAGGGTGGCGTATCCCTTCTTAAATCTTCAACTCTGGTTGCGATGGCTACAATAAAATAATAGACAGCGCTCCCATAGTATAGTACCGGTTTATGATAAAAAAGAGGTGATAATGTATTGAACTCACCAGATATGCAGCCTCTTCCACACAGGCTCACTCAATACAGCGTCAGGTACACTATGGTGGATACCCAGAACCTCTTCTCAACCATCTGAGGGCCAGATATCAGGAGCTTCCAAGCAGTGGCAAGTATATATCCAAGGAGAGTAGTCAATAGAATATAAACCATATAAAATTTATTAAAAAATTAATTGCATATTAAAAAATGGACAGATGCGTTTTTTTAATATTTTTTAATATGCAATTAATTTTTTAATAAATTTTATATGGTTTATATTCTATTGACTACTCTCCTTGGATATATACTTGCCACTGCTTGGAAGCTCCTGATATCTGGCCTTCAGATGGTTGAGAAGAGGTTCTGGGTATCCACCATAGTGTACCTGACGCTGTATTGAGTGAGGCTGTGTGGAAGAGGCTCCATATCTGGTGAGTTCAATACATTATCACCTCTTTTTTATCATAATACGGTAATATACTATGGGAGCGCTGTCTATTATTTTATTGTAGCCATCGCAACCAGAGTTGAAGATTTAAGAAGGGATACGCCACCCTCTATATGGCTGGAAGCTCCTAAACCTAGAGCCAAGGATTTTTTGGGCTCTTATAAATGTGAGTTTCCATATTCCTACGAGTGATTTATTTGCCATATTTAATTGGGATTTTCTGCACGATTATTTCTTAATTTTTTCTCTCCCCTCCAAATTATTATTTTTTTTTTTTCCTTTCTCTCACTTTTGTCTCCTTTCTGGCTATCCTCTCCACTATTGAGAGACGGCAAGAGATACACAGACCAAGAAAGGAGGACTATATTTGTGCATCGCTTAAGCATAAAGAGAAGTAAATTTTAAGGAATTTTTCCCACTGGTATTCATACTGTTGTATTGGATATCATTGAATTTGCACATTTTGCACATTCGGACACTGTTGCACTTTATAGACTCTCTTATACCCATCGCACTGCTGGAATTTTATATATTGTTGCACTTTACTGTGTTCTATGGCACATTGCACTTTTATATGTGTACATTGATTGAATATTTGTCACCTTAAGATTGAAGCACTTTAAGATTGAAGCACTTTATGTTTGATATACCTCTTTGTTGAAGTCTACCTTAAATCTATTTTTGATGCGCTACAAAGGTTCTATCTATAATTTCATTTTTGGTGAATGCAGATTTTGGTTGTTTTTTCTGTATATTGCGCTTACCCCTTTGGGCAGCATCTCACTACTTATTAGTTATAATTTAACTACTTCATAACACTATAGTAATCTGGTTTATAAATAGGCGCCTACGCTGTATGAGATATATATATATATATATCTTTCTTCTTCTTAATCATACATAAATTATAATCATTAAAGCCAGCTCGTCCTATATACAGTATGCACCAACATTAAACCACCTCAGCTATTAAGTAATTAAATCCTCAATTACATTAACCCCTATGTTCTTCTGGTGGCTCTACATACCTAGTAACAAAAAGCTGATTGAAACTAATGAAGAAATAAATAAGCAAAAAAGGGGGGATTATCGTATATGGTACATAAGCAAAGTATACAAATACAATTGTATGTCAAAAATTGCATAATCAATACAATCTAAACAAATATGTCGGCATCAGAGACTCATACTGTAGCAGGAAATAACTTTGTTCTCACATCACAGCACTGATTTCGGCCGGGGTCAGACGAGTGTTTTTAAGAGCGGAAGGAACGTCTGTGAGAGTGGACGTTCCTTCCACTCTGACGCCCGTCTGGCCACCTCACTGAGTGCAGTTTGTTTGCTCAGAGCTGCAAGATTCGATTTTCCCCTATGGAGAATCACGCTTTGCAGCCCGTTCAACGCGCAAGCGTTTCGAAGGGGAGGCTTTCTGCACGTCTGCTTGTAGTGCAATTCAGCGTATGACCAGCCCCGTCGAAGCATCACAACGCTGCGACGGATGCTGGGAGGCACGTCAGTACGGGCGCACCTAGTATGCTTACCTGACCTCGGTCTAAAACCTGAGAAATAACATGCACAGCTCTGACGTCTTCTTCCAGGTCCTAGAACTTGTCCAGTCCTTCCCGTGTCTTTCTCTTATCTATAGAAGACCACATTGGAGACATACACAACTTACACTTCACCTACCTTTTGCCCACAGGTTGCAAACTATGAATCCATTATCCAACGTGATTGTGTTAAAACAGTAATTACCTATTTTTTTTTATTGAAATGTTCTTCAGAAACTCTTATTCTAGATTAAAATTAGGAAATTGATGAAATTTTGAAATATTGGGCTTTTTATAATAATGAACACACAAATGCAGTGCAGTGATCCCCAACCCACACACCACCACAAACGATACTGAGCTATTCCTCAATACCCCTTTAAATATATAATATAAACCCACAAGGATCGTTGTGTAACAAGACGCAACATCAGCAACTCATATATCCAACGCCAATGCAATCTTGGATAATGTAGAATAATTCATAAGTCGTAGCATAAAAACAGAAATAAAAAAACATCATTTAATTTACACAAATACAAATAAATAAAACGAACCACTCACAAAACGGATTGCACTTAACAAATGAATGGAAGAGCCAACAGCACAAGGAATATAAACTCCCAAAAAATACAGGTCTCTGTCCGGACACAAATGAACAGCAGAACAACTGCTGAAAATCACTCGGGAATGACTGCGGTCTTCATCAAACAGCCATAGGAACACTCGGAAAAATGGAGGGAAAAGACAATTTTGGATCAAGGCTCCTGATGAAGTCACAAGGAAACGCATTGTGCCAAGGACTGAATGTATTATATCTATTTGGGACGTTTCACCGTCCTTGATTTCCCTTTGTGGTATTGCCTTTCCAAGTGTTCCTATGACTGCTTGATGAAGGATGAAGATTCCATTGGTGTTGGATCCATGAGTTGTTGGTCTTATTCCACAACGATCCTTGTGTGTTTATATAACTTTTTATAATAATAGGGACATTTTGAATATATATATTATGCATTGTTGTGAGTTCATATGGAGGAAAGTTTCATAAATGTAGAGTTTTCCTGCCACTGTCAAACGTTTGTGGTTATATCAGGAAATTCATCCACAATTCTGCCGTTTTTCTCCTTTCTTTTGAATCTATGGGATTCTAAATTCCCTCTGCTGCACATGACATATTTTGGGGACCTTTGCCCTACATATTTATTAAAAAGAAAATGTTCTAATGGGCTTAATTCATTACTGGGAAGCAAGTAAGTATTCTGTTAAGATGGTTTCATGCAAAGCTATTTTACTCATTGTACAGTGCTGAATACAGGTAGATTACATAATCGATAGCAGAAAGGTATTTTGTCATTGCTGTATACCAAAAAAACCTACTTCCAAATCATATGAATCAACAGAACAAAGAGAATATATACTGTACAGAATAATGGTAGTGCACACAAGGCAGCTGTTAGGTTCTCATGTTATTGAGCCAGCTTCATGGACATGCAGGGTTTCTGACGTTGGCTGCTGCATTCTTGTGACCGATATTGACACAGGTTGCGTCAATCCCACCTAAGATGTTGTGTCCCTTTTTTTTTTACATGTGCCACGTTTCGACGTCAGGTCATTGTTCCGGTAAAATACTTTATAAATAAATAGTTTGTTGATTCCTACGGTGCATTCTCTGTTTGGTGGGAATCCGGCTAGTCTGACGTAAAATGACAAAATCCCATCATAATAATACTCACCTGTATTCAGTCTTTGAAATCAGGCCCCTCATCTTTCTCCTTGTCCTGTTGGCTTTGTCCATACAGTTTTTGGTTCCCTGTGATTCTGCATACCCACACAGCTTGTGCTCTCAGTTATTCGCTCTTCATTTCAACTTTACCTTTGCTTAGTTGCTCACTTAGTTGATCTGAGTTCCTTGACCTTTGATGTTGTTTTTGCTACCATCAACAGAGCTTAGAATTCTAATAAGTTTATACATGCAATGTAACTGAATTGACAAATAAAAAATATCCATTTTGAGTTAAAAATTTCAATTGCCGCTGGATAACAAATGTTCATAAATAGAGATCAGGCATGTATTTCTGCAGGGTGATTCGTATAGAACTGAACTCAATGTTTTCCTTATAGATCGTTAAAGAATGAAAAAAAGAAAGGAAATTAATGAGCGTTTCAGTAAATGTACCTCCTCTTTTGTTCAGCACATCCCATCACAGCAAGTGCTGAAAGCAGACAATAGGTGGCAGCAAAACCACAACCACAGCAGATCCACAAGAATATCACTTCCACACTTCCAAACAAAAATGGCTTACTTTTTGGAAGAGCACAGGGTTACGTCTATCAATGTGACGCAACATGCCACACATCACATGAATGACAATCCAGAGGGATTTTTGAAGACTATAGGGGTTATTCACAGAGATCTGAACTTGCCCTGAAAATGCACAGAACAGGAAATTTCCCCGTACGGTGCAATTTTGTAGCCGTTCGGCTATTCACAAAGCAGGCAGCTCGCCAAATTTTGGCGAATTGCAAGTGAAATACAGTTCTGTTCGATGGCAGTGAAATCCCCCATAGAGAATCAATGGTTAATCTATTCAGAGAACACCGACTGCAGTAAAAACTTGCAAAAATTCCCTGATGTTCGGTGGTTTCAGTCGGCAGGTTAAATCAGGCAAATCCCATAGGTTTCAATGTGCAAAATATTCCTGTTTTTACTCAATATCAAATAAACCATTTCTTTTAATTTGCAGCAAAATGTCTCTTTATTTAATTTTTTTTGCATTTTTTAGGCATTTTTCGGGGGTTTTTTGGCAAAATAGTTTTTCAGATTTTTTTTGAAATAGAGGTTTTTCTTTTTTCTGTAACAGACCTTTTTATTATTAATCATAAGATCTTATATTTTAATTCCAGACTTTTTCATCCAGTAGTTTTTTCGCAAACAGCGTTTCAAATCTGACACTTTCAATCATTTTTTGTTTTTTCTTACCCGTCTGGCGGCTTGTCAGCTTTTTTCTGTGGCTGGTCTGCGCTGTATTCAGACTGCTCATCGGCTGCCTTTGGAGGCTGTCCGGCTGGTTTGCGGTGGCTGTTTGGCAGGCTGGCGGCAGAGGCCGGCCGGATTGCGGCTGCAGCTGGCAGGTTGGCGGCGACGGGCGTGTTGGTGGTGGCGGCCAGCTGGTTTGCGGCAGCTGTCTGGCATGTTGGTGAACTTTTTCGATTCATTTGGTTGCCGATTTGCTGTACGGTGGGGACCCTGTAGTGAATGCTGAATTCACCGCAGGGTCAGCGAATCAGACTCGCTGAAGTGCGGCGAATCAGAGAGCACTGAAATGTCAGTGACATTTCGGTGCTCTCTTTAAAACCCTGTGTGTCATTTCCATGAATCTGTGGCCACCTGGACTCCCTTTTTTGCTGCTTGGACTTTTTCTGTGGGTCTATCTGAAGGAATAAGTTTACCATAGCAAGCTCCATACGAATGGTGCCTCAGCGGATAACTTTAGCAATGAGATTCAAAACATTGACTATGCAATATAAAGGTGTATTACCTACAACATGCAGCACCACACTGACATGCATCTAACAGAAAATGGTGGCCACTTCCAGCACTTGCTGTGATGAGATGTGCTCAACATAACTGGAGGTACATTTCTTGAAACACCCATTAATTTCCATTAAATCATTTAAGATCTATAACATAAACAATGACCTATAGAAAGGGAGAGATTCCCTTTCAATTGGGAAAAACTTGCTTTGCCCATTACAGTGACACTTTAAATAAAATATAGTTTTAGGTTTTAAATTACAACATTTCTCAATTAATTACAAAAAACTCAATAACGTCATTATCCCTCAAGCTCTTTCACTTAGAGGTGTTTATGAGAAAAACATCTGATTCGTAATCTTTATTTTGTCCGAGAGTCACGATCGCTTCAGTTCGCCTGAGTTTTGTTTGGACCGTCGTGCTGGTTTGCCTGAATTTCAGACAAAATATATTTTTCTTTAAAACTCAGATGCTGGTAGATGAGCCCGGGCACATATCGAACATTTTATTATTTAATTAATCCTTCATTTGTTGGCAGCAGCAGGTGGGAGAGCTGGGGGCTGCTGAAAAGGACTAGCGAGTGCATTAATAGCGCAGTTTAACGTCCGTCGTAGCATAGAATCATGAGCAATAGAAACCCACACACGAAGTACGTGGGCACCGAACTGTGCACGCACAACGAACGTGGCAAACGGACACAAGATAGGCAAAAACTTACAACCGCTAGACGGACACGCAGAATGCACCACGTCCGCTTAGCGCTCTGTGTGAGTGATGGGGAGATGTCAGACGCAGCACATTTGCGACGTCCAGCACCTTGACGCACAAAATGGCTTTTCATATCCTTTTCAAATTTTTATAATTTTTCATGTTAATTCTGTTTCCCATAATTCCCTTTTTTTTCTACGTCCGTCAACAAAAACGGACCGTGTGGTGTCTACAGTATCTTCCGTCAGTATGTCTGTCCGTTATGCACGTACGCAGAGTGTGCTCAGACTGCGTTCGTCTGACTCTAGCCTTATTGTAGGACCCAGGCAAGTTACAGTTGTGTTCAAAATTATTCAACCCCCACTGAAATTGAGTGTTTTGGCCAGTTTGACATTGATTTTGATCATTCAGTCATCTTGCTTACAATTAAATCAAAGAGGCACGTGTAGGTCAGACAAATATAACATAACATTTATAATGAAATAACCACAAATGTCTTTTCTGTGCTCACATCATTATCAGTTTTATTCAACCCCCAAGTGACATTCAATCTTAGTACTTAGTACAACATCCTTTTACAGTTATAACAGCTTTTAAACGTGAAGCATAGCTTGACACAAGTGTCTTGCAGCGATCTACGGGTATCTTCGCCCATTCGTCATGGGCAAAAGCCTCCAGTTCAGTCACATTCTTAGGCTTGCGCACTGCAACTGCTTTCTTTAAGTCCCACCAGAGGTGACTGCGATGGCCACTCCAAAATGTTCCAGCCTTTAATCTGCAACCATGCTCTAGTGGACTTGGAGGTATGCTTGGGATCATTGTCCTGTTGAACGGTCCAACGTCTCCCAAGCCTCAGGTTGTGACGGACTGCATCACATTGTCATCCAATATCTCCTGGTACTGAAGAGAATTCATGGTACCTTGCACACGCTGAAGCTTCCCTGTACCTGCAGAAGCAAAACAGCCCCAAAGCATGATTGACCCCCCGCCATGCTTCACAGTAGGCAAGGTGTTCTTTTCTTCATAGGCCTTGTTCTTCCTCCTCCAAACATAGCGTTTATCCATGCGCCCAAACAGTTCTAATTTTGTTTCATCAGTCCACAGAACACTATCCCAAAACTTCTGTTGTTTGTCCACATGACTTTTGGCATACTGCAGTCGACTCTTCTTATTCTTTGGAGACAGCAAGGGGGTGCGCCTGAGAGTTCTGGCATGGAGGCCTTCATTACGCAGTGTGCGCCGTATTGTCTGAGCTGAAACTTCAGTACCCACATCTGACAAATCTTTTCTCAGTTCCTCAGCAGTCACACGGGGACTTCAATCCACTCTACGCTTCAGGTAGCGCACAGCAGTTGAAGTCAGCATCTTCTTTCTGCCACGACCAGGTAGCGTTTCAACAGTGCCCTTTGCCTTGAATTTGCGAATGATGCTTCCTATGGTCTCTCTTGGTATGTTTAACATCTTTGCAATCTTCTTATAGCCATTGCCCTTCCTGTTAAGAGTAATCACCTCTTCTCTTGTCTTCCTGGACCATTCTCTTGACTTCACCATGTTTGTAACCACACCAGTAAATGTCTAGAAGGAGCTGAGTATCACAGTCATTTTAAAGCTGCCTAATTGGTGCTTATTATGCTTTATTGCTGCTCCGTGACATCCACAGGTGTTTTCAATACCTGATTGAAAACACTTGAATGAACCTCTGTTCTTCAGAGTGGTAGTCTTTAAGGGGTTGAATAATTGTGTCAATGAAGAATTCACAAAAGAAACATTTACTACTGTATTACAAAACCAATTGATGTCATTTTAGTTGCATATGGTTCTTTAAAAAGTCTTCTTTAAAAATATTCTGAATACAATTACAAATGTACACTAAATTCCCTAAAACCCTTTACAGCATTGGGGGTTGAGTAATTTTGAACACAACTGTATATATTTTATTTTCAGCGGATTTGGGAGAATCAAAATAAATCATTAATATGTTTATATGTTGTGTCTTGCCAGAATGCTATAATAAAAAATATGAAAAAGGTGTAAAATTCTATGCAGGTTTTAATCATTTGCAGAGTGTAAAACTATTTTCTATTATTTTATCATCTAAAACTTTGTGGTTATATATTCTATGGGTTACCTTTTAAAAGAAAAAATCAAATATGGAGAACTTGTTAAGGCATTTTTCTAATAAAATATGAAATTTTAAGCAAAACTGAAAAAACGAAGGGCTCTATTACATTCTCCGCGCAAATTCGTACGCACAGCGCAATTTTTTTTCCGTGCAGCGTTAAACGTTAACGTGTGTAAATTAACGCAGGTATTACGATCCGAGCGCATTTTTTCATCTGTCCGAAATATTGTGCGAAAAAAATACGCGTTAAAACGATCGCAAATTAACGCTGCGCGCAGAAATCAGTGGGCAGACTGTTTTTTCACGCAATTCAGCCAATCAGAATTAAGAACCACAATTGTCTCCCATTCAGTTTTTGCGCCTGCCAAAATCAATCTGAGTATATATGCTGCAGCAATAAAAAAAAAAACACGCACAACCTCTCAATTTTATTGTTTGGGTATGTGTAGAATGTGTAACTATACTGTGCTGTATTTTTTTTTTTTCGTGCTGGTGTATTTGGTTTCGGCCAGAACGTTCAGATTTGCAGTTACCACCAGCTTTTAAAAGACTTTAAAAGTTTAATGCACGCAAACATCGTTCGTAAAAAGTTGTGCATCGATTGTAATACCAGCCGCGTACCAGCGCACGAACGCATTTGTACTCACAATGTTAAGTATGGGGTGCGCGCACAAACTTTTGCTCGTGCAGGGTTCGCGCAGAGTAACTCGCGTTAGACGTTAAGGTGCATTTTGTGCGCGAACATCGGAATTTGACGTCCAGTGCGAAGGGTTTTTCCACTCGCGTTAATGCGTTTTTGCGCGAATAGTGTAATAGAGCCCTAAATTTTTTTTTGATATTGTGGTGCATTACATTTTATTTATAATATTACTATGATTAAAACATTGAACGCTCCCAGGATGGGAAATGAGAAGGTGAGTAATGGCAGTGGCACTGCTCATTTTATACATAAAAAATGGACAATGCCGGTGCTTTAGAACAAAGAAAAAAATAAGGTTTTATTGTTTTTTTCCCATTTTTTTAAAAATAAAATATTTTTTATGGTCTTGTTTGGTATCATTAGAAAGGCCATACTCTGGCCATTCTATTGATACCTTACTTGGCCATGTGGGGTGTAAATAATGGAGATACAGGGGTCCACAGTACCCAAATTTTCGTGTGGCGACTTGTGGTTTAGAAGATGAACCAATGCGTAACAACGCTTTGTGACATCACCTGCACACTTGTTCCCACCGTGGGAAATAGGTGAGTTATTGCAGTGTCATTGGGGAAGCCTTAAGAGTAGGTTGAGCCTCTTGTCTGCTGCTGAACGAGAGGGGATGGCCTTTGAGGAGAAGCACCTGGGTCGAGTGCAGTTCTCCCCACCTACGGGGATTTTTTTTTTTCTTTTCTTTTTTTTTCCCTTTCAACCCAAGACGCAACTTTCCGGGGCCAGTACGCCGGGTGTGTGCGCTCTCTCCCAGGAGCTCTGACCGGAGTCGGGCCTACTGACGTGGACGACGTTGGAGGAGACACACCCCTCCCGATTACGCTGGGCAAACGGAGCGACCACCTGGACCAGGCGACACCGTCAGCACTCTCTACCGAGTCATGCAGGACTGCAGACCGGTGCTAAATCTCAGCGGATAGATGTCTCTGAACTGAACATCCCCCCCTTCTTGCCCCTGGAGGCTACCAGACCGGTAAGCGACCGTTGCCAGGCATATTCATCAGGGGGGGGAGCTCCAGCTGAATCTGGTTTGCTGCCTGGACTGCTCCCGCTGGTAGCCCACGGAGAGGGAATTTACCTTCTGCCTCCCGGAGATCTGTGAAGTTGGTCTGTGCTGCGGCCTACAAGCTTGAGGGGTCCTGGGCGGCGGCCCCTTCTGAGGAGAGCGGACTTCCCCGAGCGGACAGACACCTACTGCAGCTTTTGCACAGGCTCCCCCTTCACACTGTAACACTGTAACCGGGAAACCCCTCCCGATAACCAGTACGGGGGGAATTTTTTTTTTTTTTTAATTCTTTCCCCCACACCCCTCTTTCCCACTCCCACGATTTTTCCAGGTGGCTCATGCTGGACACCCACATATATGAAATCTACTCCGCACACTTAATTTTTCTAATTTTTTCAGGCGGACCCTCCGCCCTCATTTTCGGCGCTCTTTACCTTGAACACTCCACTTTTCTTAATTTTTTGGGGTGGACCCTAAGCGGACCACCAATTGTGTGCGCTTTTTCCCCTGATACTCCAATCTTCCTGAATTTTTCGGGTGGACCCTGAGCGGCCCACCAATTTTGAGCGTTTTTTGACCTGAACATCCACTTTTAAATTTTTCGGGCGGACCTAGAGCGGCCCGCCACTTTTATGCACTTTTTACCCTGAACATTTAATTTTTCTACAATTTTTCGGGTGGACCGTGAGCGGCCCACCAATTTGGAGAGCTTCTCGCCCTGCACATTCACTTTTGAATTTTTCGGGTGGACCTTGAGCGGCCCGCCATTTTTATACCCTTTCTACCCTGAACATTCAATTTTTCTACAATTTTTCGGGTGGACCCGGAGCGGCCCACCAATTCTGTGTACTTTTTAAGATTTTTCAAAATTTCTCTAAATTTCTCTAAATTTTTCGGGTGGACCCTGCGCGGCCTACTAATTCTACGTTCCATTATTATTATTATTATTTTTTTCTTCTCTTGATCTTTAGGTGCTCTTTATTCAAACCTGCTTATTTTTCCGGTGGTCCCCACGAGGCCCACTACCCCCGATTGATAAATCCACTTACCCCCTTACTCATTTTTTTTCCCTTCCTACCAGCATCATTAAGGCCTATGGTGGAATCTGAGGAGATCACTACAAGCGTGTGACTTCACGGGCATATCTTGCAAGTCGGCGGGCCCTAACGGGCTGGGACGATGGCAGCCTGATGCGGTAGCCCCAGGCCTAAGTGACTCCCTTTAAGCCTTCTAAGCGACCTATTTTGCTCCTGTTTTTCTACACGACCCCCTGGTATGCCTGGGACTAAATCTGGACGTAACCCGGGCCAGAAGGACATCTCCAGGTGCTTCACCCCGGCTCGATCAACGACCAGTACCTCTCCTAAAATGGCTACACCCACCAGCGAGTCGGCAACGCAGGACACACCATGTACACGCCGGGACATTCAGGACCTCCGCCAACTTCTTTTGACAGTTAAAGATGACTTACAAGCGGACCTCAGAGCTGGGATTGACGGTTTGAGAGCGGATCTGGGATCACTTGGGACACGCACGGTGGCCCTCGAGCTGCGCGCGGATGAGGCCCAGGCAGAAGGCGAAGAAGTTCGGGCTGATCTGGCAACGCTACAGACCAAATATGATGCCCTGCAGGAGTCCGTTGAGGATATGGACAATCGGTCCCGTCGTTCCAACCTTAGGCTCCGAAACATTCCAGAGTCGGTGATGAACCTACGGGATTTTCTTCATCGCTACTTCCAGGCACTTCTACTGGAGACACCTGAGGAGGAGCTGCTCCTTGACCGGGCCCATAGAGCCCTGTGCCCGAAGCCGCCGGAGACGGAGCCTCCCAGAGACGTGATACTCCGGTGCCATTACTACACCACCAAGGAGGCATTACTTCGAGCGGTACGTAATACTGCCCCGACTCTTGACGACGTGACTCCTCACTTCTACTATGATCTGGCACCTTCCACACTTCAGAAACGCCGGGCATTAAAGCCCCTCACGGACTTTCTCTGCCAGCGGGATGTCAGATATCGTTGGGGTTTCCCATTCCGTCTCCTCATACCACACAATGGCACCTTCTTAACCCTCCGCTCACCAGCCGACTGCTTGTCAATCTTGAAGACGCTGGGTATCCCAGAGCCCCCGGACCTCTTCGCGCAGGGCGAAACCAGAGGCAGACCCAGGAGACCGGAGACGCTCCCCGATGCATTAGTCAACGGACCACAGATGTCATCAGTTCCCCCCCGGCTCAGCTAGCCTGTACCACCTGCGTGGGACTTATTTTCCTTCAGTCCCCCGGGGTCCTTTACAGCCTCTTGCCCCGGCTGCTCCGTCACTGGGGGGGGAGTTAGATGGGCCAGCTGTATCTGGACATTGACTCATCTGTTGTCTTGGGAGATGGTTGGGTGGGTTTTCAAGGATTTAGATGCTGATTTTTAGGTCACAGTCCTCCATTAGGGGAGTCTATGGGCCGGCGGCCTTCTCCTCGTTGTCGCTCTCGCCCTCGAGTGCCTACCTAGTGGTCGGTACAATCCACCACCAGACACATTTTCTTTTAGGTGTCGTCTATCCCCCCTCCTTTTCTTTTCTCTTCTCCCTTTTTTTTTCTCTCTCTTCCTTTTCCCCTCTCTCTATACTTCCCCTCTCTTCTCTCCCTACTTTCTTACCTCCTGCTTTGTCTCCTTTTCCCCTCCTTTTTCTCTCCTTCCATCGCTTCCATTCGCTTGATTCCTCATGGCGGAGGGGGGAGGCGAGGCGCGGGCACACCTCAAGGTGATTTCTCATAATGTAAAGGGTCTTCTGTCCCCGAACAAGAGACGAGGGGCCACCAGATATTACCGGAAACTTCGCGCAGATGTGGTCCTCCTGCAGGAGACTCACTTTACACGGGGCAGAGTCCCGGGATATTGGGGGGATGGTTTCACCTCGCATTATCACTCCGCTGGTAGTTCCCGCAAGACAGGGGTTTCGATACTGATGCGTGGTAGTCTTCATTTTCATCTTACCCATCAGGAGTCAGCTTTGGACGGCAGATACCTGAGGGTGACTGGGACGATTGGAGGCAAGCCGGTCACCTTTGTTAGTGTCTATGCTCCTTCCCCCCGGGAAGGATCTTTTTGGAGGGCATTGGAGGAACGACTTGCGCAGCTACCGTCTTTGTGGGAGGCGATTTTAATGCGGTCATGGACCCTTACCTTGATCGCAGTAAAACAACACTTAACCGTGCTCCTTTCCGCAGTGGTCTGACCATGCTGCAGTTGAGATAGCACTATTGGGTTGGGGGGTATCGGGCTCGGCTAGTGTGTGACGCTTTAATGCTTCCCTCTTCCTTGACCATGGTTTGAAAGATACCATGAACCTTGACTTGACGGACTTCTTCAAGCGCAACTTCACTCCAGGCATGGCTACCACCACAGTGTGGGAGGCGCACAAGGCGTTCATGCGCGGCAAACTAATCGCTATAGCGTCCCGCCGCAAGCGGGAAAGGGCAGCTGAGATGGAATCACTTACAACGAGGGTGAGTGACTTAGAGTGTGAGCATAAAAGGACCGGGGACGCCACTCTGTTGAGGGAATTGCTGGAGGTCCCATTTACACCTTTCGCTCTTAGGTCGGATATACGCGGTCAAGATGACCCTGCTCCCGAAGCTGCTGTACCTTTTCAGAACACTGACAATTCCTATTCGCAGGGCAGACCTGACTTTCCTTCAGTCGGCTATCCATTCTTTTATTTGGGGAGGGCGTAGAGGTCGGTTGTCTAAAAACCTTATGTTTCAATCCAGGCGACGGGGAGGCATGGGAGTCCCACACCTCTACTCCTATTACAAGGAGGCCCAATTTGCGATGCTCTCAATGATTAACATAAGAAGTGGGGCTCCGCTCTGGACTACCCTTGAACAAGATATGGGGGGACCTCAGCTATTGCGCACGCTTTAATGGGCCCCTAGGGCCACTCGCCGGGCACTCCACAATAGCCCCACACTGCAGCATTCACTGCGCCTTTGGAACCTTTATAGAGAGGAGGACGGTCTGTCCCCCCCGGGTTCGGGCCTCCAATCTTTACTCTACAATCCAAAGTTCCCGGAAGGTAACCCTCCTAGGGTGTTCAGTTGGTGGCTCAGATCTGATATCACAGAACTGCGCGATCTGACTTTCCAGGGTCGTCCGGTCACCCTTGGCTATCTAAGGGAGTCGAAAGCGCTACCCCCCTTGGAGACATTTAGAGCCCTCCAACTACTACATTTCATCAGGGGAACCCTTGGAGAGACACCGGACCGCAGACTGACCTTCTACGAGACCTGCTGCCATCTGAAGAATAGAGGGCGCGGCTTGATATCCTCGCTCTATTCCCACATTCTGGATGCGACCTTTCCGCAGGAGGCGCCTTACGTTGCACGTTGGGAAGAGGATCTAGGGAGCTCTCTGGAGGGAGATGAGTGGGCAGACGTTATTGACAGGACCTCCCGGGTCACAATCTGCACCGCGGTTTGTGAGAACTGTTACAAGGTCATGGCGAGGTGGTATATCCACCCGCGGCGCCTCGCAAAGATGTACCCGGGGATGCCGTCGACCTGCTTCAGGGGATGTGGCGAAGAGGGAACATATCTGCATGCATGGTGGGACTGTGGCATGGTCAGGACTATTTGGACAGAGGTGTTTGGTGATTTGAGGAGGGCACTAGGGATACACTTAGGTCCGGACCCCTGGACAGCACTCCTCAACCGTCTGCACCCTGAGGCATGCCTTACACGTGGCGAGCATTCTCTGGTCTCTAGGGTGTGTGCTGTGGTACGCATCTGTTTGGCTAGGACCTGGAAGTGCCCCCCTCCCCGTGCCAGCTGATAGAAGCCAAAATTTGGCACATGATTACGATGGAACGCCTGACGGCAGTGGTTCTCAACAGAATGGCCCACTTTGAGACGGTTTGGTCACCATGGCTGGCGGCGTTTGCCTCCCGGCCTCTGCTCGCATTGCTTTCTCAGGCTAGACGAAGGGCCGGCGGGGTTGGGCCCGCGGTCTAAGGCTAGGGTCAGACGAACGCATTTTTCACGTCGTCCGTGAAAAAGTTCGGTCGAACGAACGTACGTATTTTCCCCCGGAATACGCGATAGCGGTCATACGATGCGCCTTTTCGTCCGTGATTTTGTACGGATCATCAATAAAACACTTTTTGAGTCTGGACGTTATGTTGGCCGGACATTAGCAGCGTCTGACGTCTCCTAATCACGCACACACGCCGCTATGCGGCCGCAGCGCACTCTGTACGTCAGTAGTAGCGGTTTGACGTTCTCGAAAAAATGCGTTCGTTGGCCACTTGCGTTGCGCGACGAACTTTCGTGCGGCCGTTCGTCGTATGTTCCCCGGCATTGGACGTCATTTGCTGCTAGTACGGCCGTGATTTCGTGCGGCTAAACGCACGTTAAAACTGCGCTAGTCTGACCCTAGCCTTACCCCCTCTCCCCTGCTTTCCTCTTCTCCTTCCTTTTCTTCCTCTTTTCCCTTTAGTGTCTCCTTGGGGACATCTATGAAAGGTTTTTCCTTCTTTAATGACAGTACGCCAAGCACACGGAGATTTCTCATAAATTTTTATTTATTCACTTATTATTATTATTTATTTATTTTTTTCAATTTTTTTTTTTCTTCAACCTTGGATGTTGTAGTCTCGACGGCGCATGGCTCTTTAAACTAAAGAATAATTGAGGGAGTAGCTTGAAATGTTCGCGGTTATACATAGCTTGATGACGGGTCTCGCATATGCACCGTATATGATACGAGACTCTACTGTATTTCCTCTTTTCTGTATTGTTTATTCTCCCTAAATGATAATTGAGGGAGTAGTTTGAAAAGTTCATTGTTATGCATAGTTTGATGACGGGTCTCACGTCTCACAGTACCTGATAAGAGACTCTACTGTATTTCCTCTTTTCTGTATTGTTTATTCTCTATTATTAACAATAAAAAGCTTTTGAATTTAAAAAAAAAAGGAAATCAAGTTTTCCTTGGAGGTACAGTGTACAGGTGGATTATACGAAAATTCTGAAAAATAAAGCTTAGTTTTACTATATTGCTTAAAAAATGAAACACATATAATATGTCACAAAAAGTGCAAAGCCCCACTCCTTTGAGGTTTGTTTAACCCCTTCACTGCTAAGGACGCGCTGAGCATGTATCGTTCCATGCGGTGGACGCGCTGAGCGCGTCCTCTCTTTGGGGTCAGCGCTCGGCCGGGTTCCGGCCGATCGCTGGCCCCACCGGTGCGGGCTGACATCCTCGATGTCATCCCAGCATCCGGAACCGCCGCCGGAGTAATTAGGTGTCATCGCGGGGGCGTAGTCGGTGGCACAATCTGGGTCGAAAGGGTTGAAGAAGGTGGCGTAGTCGATGGCACAATCCGGGTCAGAGGGTTGAAGAAGGTGGCGTAGTCGATAGCACAATCCGGGTCGAAGGGTTGAAGAAGGTGGCGTAGTCGGTGGCACAATCTGGGTCGAAGGCAACGTGGTCAAGGAATACGAGGAGTACTAGGAAACTGAGGTGGAAGGCAACAGTAGAACCTGGTTAATGTGCTGGGAAGGAAGGTGGATTTAAATAGGGTTCATAGGATCATGGGAATATCTTTCACCTGGGTATTGTAGGTGGAGTTGAGGTACCTGAATCTTTGGTAGGTCAATGGGAGGTATACGAGGATCTCCAGAGCAGATGTCAAGCAGTACCCCTAATCGGCCAGCCGAGGGCGCCAGAGTACCAGGTTTTGTATTACTTAGGAGAGTTTGATCTCGCGCGTGCGCACTTTCCTCTTCAGTACTCGGATTCAGCCGGGAGCGTGTGGGCGTCTCCTGGCTCTCTCTCTCCATCCCGCGGACCAGGAACCTGGAGCAACGCGCCACGAGGGCTCTCAGGTGAGTAGAGCACCTCTCCCAGCATGGCGGTCCGGACCGGGAGCGGGCCGTGGAGCGGGGCATGACACTCTCGGCCAGTAGGAGAGCACTCGTGCTCCCATACATCCGGGTGGGAGTAATCACATTCAGATAAGCTGTAGAGAATAATTCTGACATGATAGAAGAAAACTAACTGCAGTTTTGAAATCAGCATGCCTAATTTAGTCTGAAACAGCTGAAATATCGAACTCAACAGAAAATATGTTTCAAATTGTTCCCCCAGTGTAATTAGAGTATACTTTTATCCTGTTACAGTATTTTTTCATTGTTAAGGACCACTTTGGGTATTTACTAGCCTGTGGATTAAACCATAATTTGGTACCCACATAGTACGAGATTTTATGTTTTTTAGTTTAATTATAATTAAGCCAAGCATTCTTTGCCACCATCCCTTCCTGGTTTTCCCTATTAAAACCTACCCTAAGGGACGTGACCTTCTACCACTGGACCAAAAGGCACCCTCTATTACTGGACAAGGAGCACCCACCAGGACATCCGGAGTAAGGTGAGGCACTACCTGTTACATCCTTGGCCCCTGCAGCGCTTCCTGGGGGGTCAGGTCGCCAGGTGGCATCGCTGGCTAGCCTGTTGCCAGTAGTAAGGGCTGGCAAAATGGCATCTGAGGGGGCGGAGCTAAGCATAAATTCAAGGAGCCATCAGCCTTTAAAAGAGGCTGAGAGAAGGTGCTCCTTGAACTGTGGTGGGAGTATATTGGAGTGGACTCTAGTTCCTGCTTTATTGCTTATCTCTTTATTGCTGATCTGTTATTAACCTGTTTCTGGCTGAGGACCTGTTACGTTTTGACCTGGCTATCCCTATTGACCATTCTCCCGCATTATCCCTATTGTACTTTTGCCTGAGTTTGTGTCAGATTCACGTTTATGGTTTTGCCGTATGGTTTATGTTTTCTGTCTAGTTCTTGTCCTGGTTATTTCTAGTTCTAGTTCATGTATCTTGATTTATTTTCATGTATTCGAGTTTCATGTTCATTTATCTGAGTTTCTAGTCTGGTTTTTCTGGTTTATGTTTTCATGTCTGTTTGTCTGTCCTTGCTATATAGAATCCAATCTTAGATTGTAGGCCTTCCCTGCAGGCTAATGAACAATAGTGTTCCCACTCTGTATGTCTCATAAGTAGTCTTGCATCAGCAATCTTGTTTATGTTCATGTATCACGTCATGTCTATGTATCACGTCATGTCTATTTATCTGTACACAGATAGTTAATGTCTTTCCACCCAGCGACCTCCTGGCCACGAAGGAGCTGAGGTGTTAATTAGGTTTCTTGTAATACCTCCCTGGTGTGGGAATCAAGGTATTACATCCTTTCTTGCTGTCTGTGTTTCCAGTATCTGAATCTAGGTATTGTGTGACTGCCCTGCAGTCCGCACAACTCATGTATCATTGATATTCAGCAATCTTGTTCACGTCTGTTCATGTATCACGTCATGTCTATGTATCTGCGCAGCGATAGTTAACTCCTGGCCACGAAGCCACTTGGTACTGAGGAGTTAATTAGGTTTCTTGTAGTACCTCCCTGGTGTGGGAATCAAGGTACTACAGCCTTTTCTGCTGTCTGTGTTCAAGAATCTGTCCAAAAGAGTCCAATAAACGCTACTCCTGGGTAGCGCCGTCAGCGCTACCATTACACTATCCTTTAAGTTTTGACAAAGTGCTACATACCAGAGCCGGTGATCAGGGCTCTGGATCAGGTGAGCGGGAATTTTATCTTTGTAAATACAATTACCTGCAAAAATGTATCTATATGCTGCACTATGAGAGCATCTCTGACTGTGAATTCTCCTTTTTAGGAACAGCGAAAAATATCACCTGGAAGAGTGGACTGTGCCATTCCCTACAAAGTCGGCACACTTCGATATCCACAGAGCCAATAGAAGGGCTCTTTGTTTGTGAGTGAAATACCACACTGATTAACTTTTAACACATAAATTATCTACGTATAATATTCAAAGGCAATATTGCATCTCCTGACCTTATTTTTTAAGATAAATGGACTTCATAAGCTTTCGGACGGAGACACCATTTTGTTTGGGTATGAGGAAACTACGTTTTTGGAGTCCACTTGTACCACATCACTGATGAATACAGACTCTTGTATTTATGATTTATATGATGCACTGATTGTGACACTTCAAAATAAAAGTGCTGTTTATGCTACTACTTATACATTGTATAGGATATGGTATTGGATGTCACTATTTATGATCACTATCCGTATCACTATAATCTCTGTACACAATGATACCTGTGATGCATGATTTGCACAAACAAGCACTGACCACCATTTATGAATTTATGTGTAAGTGTATATGTTTTTTTCGGGATTTATATTGTTTTTAAGACCACATATCTTAGATTATTGCCAACGATCAGGACTGTAATTATACACAATACTAATACATTGATACAGATGACCACAAGTCCATTTTACCCACAAAGGTTTTTGCACTTGAAGAGTTTGTATTTCGCTTCTACTTGCTTGCCTTTTGACAGTGTTTTGAGGGCTTACTCTGCCGACACACTCACTTCTGAAACTGCATTACGCCTAAACTATTCTATACTTTCCTATTCGCTTGCGCTCTGGAGCTTCGGCGGTGTGTATGCTCCTCTCTATTATTTTAATAAATAATTTTTAATAATATTTAGTTAGTTACAATTTTAATATTGAAATTGGTTCAGATCCTTTACTTTGTCATTTGCTGGTAACTCCTTCTCTTAAATTCCTTTAATCACTTGGAGTACCTCTAGGCTCTGTCCTAGGTCCTCTGCTCTTCTCTATCTATAACTCCTTCATAATCATTAACAGCTTCGGCTTTAATTTCCACGTGTATGCTGATGATACTCAGATCTACCTCTCCACCCCTGATCTCTCCCCTGTCCTTTCCTAAGTCAGTGACTGTTTATCTGGCATTTTCCTCCTGGATGGCCTCCCACCACCTAAAGATTAATATGTCCAAGACTGAGCTACTACTAATTCCTCCCTCTATCGCCTCCCCACCTTCTGGCTTCTCTATCATGGTTGATGGTATCACTATCTCCTCATCAAACCAGGTTCGGTGCCTCGGAGTTACACTTGACTCTACTCTTTCCTTCATCCCCCACATTCAGTCTCTTTCCTCCTCCTGCTGCTTCCAATTACGTAATATTTGAAGAATTCAGCAATTTCTTAGTGCTGACATCGCAAAGCAACTCATCCACGCACTTGTAATCTTCTGACTTGACTATTGTAAAAATGTTCTAGCTGGCCACCCTCTCTCCCACCTCTCCCCCTACAATCCATTCTAAATGCCTCTGCCAGGCTCATCCACCTCACCCGCAGCACTCTTACTGCTGCTGCTCCTCTCTGCGAGTCCCTTCACTGGCTCCCCATCCACTGCAGAATTAAATTCAAAATCCTTACCCTGACCTACAAAGCTCACACTAACTCAGCTCCCCACTTCCTGTCCTCACTAATCACCAAAAACTCCCCAGCCCACTCACACACCCAGCCCACTAACAGTGACCTGCGCCGCATCACCTCTTCTCATGATAGACTGCAGGAGTTCTCATACACAGCGCCATCCTCTGGAACGCTCTCCTACATACTCTCAGACTTTCCCCTAGTTAACCATTCCTTCAAATGCTCCCTTAAGACATTCCTATTCAGGCAAGCCTACCATCCGAGTCACTAATATACCTCTCCACCTAATTCCTACCCAGCCCTTAACTCTGCCCCTAAACACACCCCTTAAATTATCTTATGAAATTACACTGTTAAAGGTTTTATTTAGAATAAAATTACAAAAATAAAATTAATACCCAGACATCAGACCCCCAGATACATGTATACCCAGTCATTATTGTGCTGCCAGCGTGTGTATTTCCACTCGCCCTCACTTAATTTTCAGTCGCCAAATGCAAGTCGGCGAGTGGAAATTTTGAGTCCTGATCTACGTGACGATACGTCTATTCCCCAACCTTCGTTAACATACATTGTTCCATTCCTGCAAAGCCTACATCTTCCTGCCATATCAGATGACCATCATCTCCTCCTTGTGGCCCCAATCCCCTTATTGGAACTCACTACCTCTATTGTTTCCCTCAAACCCCGTAAAGCACTGGGCCCTGATGGGCTCACGGCCCTTTATTATCGGTCCTTCCAATCCCAATTAAACTCCCATCTCCTAAATGCGCTCCAGCATATCTACCAGACTGGTCATGCTCCTCCAGACTGACTTTCTGCCACCATTGTTACACTTCCTAAAACCTCCCCTCCAGCTCCCACCTGCTCTAA
The DNA here is from genome assembly GCA_009667805.1 of Leptobrachium leishanense. NCBI lineage: Eukaryota > Metazoa > Chordata > Amphibia > Anura > Megophryidae > Leptobrachium > Leptobrachium leishanense. The sequence continues at coordinate 371,776,071 of CM019064.1, forward strand.
ATATTGGGCCATTTCTCTACTGAACACTGATACTAAATTATATGCCAAAATTTGGGCTAACAGAATAGTTGACCTGTTACCCTCACTGATTGCAGGCGATCAGGTGGGCTTTATTAAACATACACAAGGGCCAGGTAATACCATTAAAGTCCTCTCCCTAACAGATGCGGCGATTCATACGGACACCCCAACTTTGCTTTTATCCCTCGATGCCGAAAAAGCATTTGACTGCTTACATTGGTTATTTTTGGAACATACCCTTTTGAAATTAAATTTCTCACACAAATTGATTAAGGCAGTTATGGCTCTATATGCAAACTCACAACCGAATGCGTTGGTCCTTAATGCGTCAATTACCAATGGGACTCGACAGGGATGTCCGCTTTCCCCACTACTTTATGCCTTAGTGCTTGAGCCTTTGGCTCAGGCGATTCGTCAGAATGATGAAGTGGAGGGCTTTCCTGTCAGCCCCTCCTCTTGCAAGCTTAGCTTATTTGCCGATGATATCCTCATAACAATGACCAACCCGCTTACGTCTCTTCCTGCACTACAGACGATATTAGACACCTATGGCCGACTGTCCTATCATAAACTTAATATCACCAAATAACAGGACATTCCTAGACAGGTGGTGACCCAATTTCAACATTCATATCCCTTTGACAGGAGGACACAATCTCTCACCCACTTAGGACTTAAATTATCTTTTACTAGGACCAATCTTTTTATCTGAACTATAAACCCCTCCTTTCGCTGACTAAAACGGTGTGTCACAGATGGTCTATGGTCGAAATCTCTCCGGTGGGCAGAATACATTCTATTAAAATGTTACCGAAATTATTGTATATTTTTAGGGCCCTTCCTATACCAGCTCCCCTACCGTTTTTCAATCCCTTCTCTCCTCCTTATCCCATTTTGTATGGCGGGAAAAAAGACAGCGCCTTAAGGCTGCTATTTTACATTATCCAGTTTCACTTGGTGGCCTTGGCCTCCAAAATATCTTGCTTTATTATAGGGCTGCAGTGCTCCTTAATCTTGGCCGTCTGTTTTCCCGAGTAAACCTACCTCAATGGTCACTAATAGTCTTTCCACAATCTATACCTTATGATTATGTCACTCTAGCCTGGACCCCTAAATCGCAGAGCCCAAAAGTTGATATATTTCCGATGCTCCCCTGACTCTTGTTAGATATTTACGATAAGGCACGGTCTATATTGTCTGCGACTCATCCTTTGGCCATGGCATCTCCTCTCTCTTTATTTTCATATTTGATCCCTAATTTTAATTATCGTTCATGGCTTTTGAAAGGTGTTACCTGTTTGTGTCATCTGTATGATTCTCAAGGACTCGTGTCTTTTCAGACCTTAACGCTAAAATTCTCCCTAGACCCTGAATTAAGCTATTCTTTCCTACAGATTAGATCAAGTCTTAATGCATATCAAATGCTGAAGTTTCCTGCCAAAACATGTTTATTGATCCCCATTGAACTGCATTGTGTTACTCCCTTTCTGGATATCCACCTCCTCTCCCTTCTATATCAGCTATTAGTGTCTCACCCTAACTCACCAACATGGAGATTTAAGGCAAATTGGGAAAGGGATTTGGAGACCCAAATCTCGGAGTCAGCTTGGGCGGAATGTTTTCTCTTAGATTCTTTTAAGTTTCGATGCGTTTCGCTGACGGAGGCACGGAAAAAAATATTATGTAGATGGTACATTACTCCAGATAGAGAGCATCATTTTAACCAACAGGTTTCGGCAACATGTTGGAGATGCGGGGAAGAAACTGGTTCTTATTTTCTTATTTGGCGGACGTGTACTTTGATAACACAATTTTGGACTTCTGTGGCCCAATTATGCTCTACGATTGTGGGAACAGAGATACCACCAGCTCTTAAAATCCTCCTTCTCCAGATGATGCCTGACTCTCTCTCTCGTCTCCATAAACAATCTCTAACCCATATCTTGGTGGTTCGTTGGAAATCCTCTACTCTCCCTACTTTAAAAGACATTACTGGTAGACTGCAGGCTTTGAGGCTTTTAGACAGTATGGCTAGAAACATAATAGGGATTCCATGCACCCGGAAACATCATTGGTCTATATGGGATATATACACTGTTACGTTATGATGTTATTCTGTGTTTCTCCTGCATATTTTCTATGACAATATTGGTTGCAACGTTCTTTTGTGTTCCCCCTTATACCCCTTTTTATCCCCTTTTTCCTGATTTTTATTTCTGTACCCCTTCCTTTTGTTTCATAAAATAAAAAATTTCATAGTTAAAAAAATATGTATATATTAGAAATAAAAAACACAAACTGCATGGGAGTAAGCACTCCATCACTACACGCGTTTCACCATAAACACTGGCATCTTCAGGATAATGCAGGAAGCAATGCTCAGTCTGGCAGCATAACAAGAAATAGGAAAAGTTTCTGTCCTATTATGCGGACACACGAAGGCTCGTTTCTTCACTTTGATGATAGTTGACAGAATTTAGGCTGTTTGTCTGTTTATATCCCCATGAGAGACTTATCTAGGTGCACCTAGTACTCAATGTGGCATATATCACGCTGCTGGAGCCACAGAAGCGTTTAATCCTTTCCTTGGTTCATCTTTATGTTGTTCTGTTTTTTTCTGTTTCCAATAAAAGTTAAGTTTCCTTATAAGCTCCACCTCAGTCACTCATTATCCTTTATTCTATCTGCTGTTGTCCTGCCTAATCCAGCTGCAGAAGTTTTGGGCATGCTTGCTACAACTTCCCTAAATGCACCACAACCAAAACCAAGATCTATTTGGGCCTCCCCTAAGAAGGTCCAATCACAAGTGCCACATTTTTCTAGCAGTTCTGGTGTCATGGTGGACATGTCAAACTATGAACTCAACAAATTTTTTCAATTGTTTCTAGATGATGGGTTTTTTGGAGTGTATTGTTCAGCAGACAAATTTATATGCTGAACTTTATTTCCAGGGACTTGGGGCCTTGTGCCAGGGGCCGCCAATGGACTGCGACCAATCTGCAAGAGACGAGAAACTTCTGGGGCCTCATTCTGCAAATGGGGATTGTGCAAAGACCCAGCAAAGCCTCATATTGGTCATAAAAACATAAACAGAAACCACTCCTATCTGCCCTGCTACAATGAGCAGGGACAGATATCTACTACTCCTTAATTTTTTGCAGTATAATGATAATGCAAATGCCCATTCCCCGAGACCTACAAGAGCACAACCGACTTTTTAAGTTGAGGCCTTTTCTTGCACATTTAATGGCAAGATTTACAGAGTGTTTCACTCCAGGCCAGAACTTGTCAGTCGATGAATCCTAGTTCCTTTTCAAGGGACGTATTGGTTTTGAGCAATATGTCCCTTCAAAGAGAGCACTCTGCAGTATCAAACTTTACAAACTCTGTGAGAGCGCCAGTGGATACATGTACCAATTTCGTGTATAGAGTGACAAGGACTTGCAGCTTCCCCCCCCCACCCCCCGCCGACTGTCAACCTGCTCTTTCTATAACTGAAAAAATTGTGTGTCATCTAGTTCAAACACTATATTGAAAAGATTAATATGCTTATATGGATAATTTTTATAGTGGGGTGCCGTACGCAAGGTGCATATAAGCATCTGCCTAAACTCAATATGCGCAATCATATTGGATCTAATATATTATAGGAAGATGTATTGATATGGTTAAAAATATAAATTTTACTCAAAAGATATATAAAATTACACAATATAAATCTTGACCTAGTGTGAAAATATTTATTTTTATTGAATATCATGTTTTTTGAATAAAGTTATGAATAGCAAAAAAAGTATCATTAATGTCTCTTTTTTTGCGGAAATTTAGTTTTAGAAAAAGTATAGCTTTTCCAATTTTATGCATTACATACAATGAGTCATGACACTAGAAAAAAACAGCAGATTTTGTCCTTGTTAGAAAACTGCATACTTTTTGTTCAAAAACACTATGAATTTTTCTCCATTATCGTACTTTTAAAAAGGTAATTAATATAAAAACATGTAACCATAAAAGTTCTGGTCATAAAGTTGAAATAAAAAACAAATATGTAGTGTTCTTTATTAGAATTTTAACAAATTTTTACTTTTTCACACATTTTGTTTTTTTAATGACTTGACTTATGCGCATAATACTTTTGAACCTGCTGAGTCTGCCGAAAACAAGGATTTTTAAATTGTCAGGGTTTAACAATAACACATGACTTCAAATCGTGCACACAGAGGTGAAATGGCTCAGCAGCCAAGATCTTAATGGACCTTTTTCTTAGATCGTACCCTGCACGTCATTGGTCCTTATGGGGATAAACCTCTTCCAGGTTGCCAAATTTTCTCAAAATCTATTAATCTTGGCCCAGTAAGCAGAGCTGGTGACAGTATGTGAATGGTTATTGTCTGGATGTTGCCCATTTTTGCACAAAATGAAATGTTAAATGAATATTATGCAGTAACTTAATAAAAGTTAATCCTTGCATAAGTAGATTGTTTGATTTATGAAAATCACATATCTGTGGAAAATTGGAGTGAAAATTTGCGCTCTGACATTTTAACTTCAAATTTATTGTGAAACAAGTCAGGGTAGAACAAGCCTCTAACGGGGCATTTATGTGTTTGTTAATATGAGAAGTAGAAAGCAGATATGTTGTTCACTGTGTAATTATTACATACTAAGAGCCAATGCTCTCTAGTTAATAATTTGGAATGACGAGCTCCTTGTTTCTCTATCCCGTCAGCTGTTTTCTGATAATAATACTCTACACAAAAAAAGCCCAACTGTGCTTCCCAAATACATCTCAAGAAGGATTTGATACCACATTAACTTGTGTGAACATTATCTGTTGATTCTCTATACTCATTAATATCAACTGGATAGCACAATATTGAAAGCATAATTAGAAACTATGAGCCCTATAAATGACAGTGTCAAAGTTCTATAAATGACATCATTTTAAAAGAGCTTTCTTCCAGAGTTCCTTTAGAATTCCAAGAAATTCCAAGAAAGGGAATTCTATTACTGCTTTTAAAAATCTCTGCCAAATATTTTTTATTATTATTATTTATTCGATAAAAAGTTACTCTTTAGTTATGTAGAGGGATTACATGATGATAAACACATACATATTCTGTGGAAAATGGTAGTGAGAAGTTAATTCAAAAAGCTGAGCATTTTTTTTAGAAAATGTTTAGTCTTTTAAAGTAAACAATCTAGCCAATTCTCTGTTAACAGATCATACCAAGCTGAGACAGATGATGACAAGATGCTCTTTGTGACATCTTATGACATTTTCTGGACCAAGTACAAAGGGTCATGTTTTGCTGCTCAAATTCAGAGTTGTGAGAAGTTGCAAACATGGGGAATAAGCACAGTGTTTCCTATTTTAGGCGTTTTTGTTGTTGTTTGTTTATTTTCTCTTGCTACGAGTCTCATTAACTAAGTGCTGTGACATTTTAACTCAAACTTTACTTTGAAACAAGTAAGGGCAGAACAGGCCTCTAACCGTATAGCTTGCCAGATGATAGATATTTAGTGGCAAAAAACAAAAAAATAAAACACGCAGGGTGACGCCCCTAACCACATCTTAACCATATAATGCCAAGATTGGATGTGATCGCAGTCTCATCACATCTCATTAACCATATGGAAATTCTACTCATATATTCCTTGGAAGTAGAAAAATGGAACAGATAGTGCAGACTGCTAGTAGAATAAAAGCAAATCACAATTTATTGCACTTACAATGACTAAAATCAAAGCAAGCATATCATAAAATCACCCAATGCTGGATCAATGCACAGTTCATTCCTGGTGCATGTCAGCAGGGTCTTATATGGAATACAGTTCAATTTAATAATAGAATAAGACTCTGCTGACATGGACCAGGAATGAACTGTGCATGGATACCACTAATATACAGCTCATGCAAAAGATTATTATAGCTTCAAAATCACCTTATTTCAAGTAGTTATTGAAATCTGATCTTGAAGGTCACAATCATAGACAATCACACATTATGGAATAGTAACACACAACCAGTTCTACAATAAAATTTATTTAAAATTCCCTTTTTAATACACAATGTCTATATAAAAGCACGATTTTTCTAGCCAGGAGTCTTATAACTGTATTATGTAGATCTATCCATCTAGATTGTAAGTTCCCATGGGAAAAAGGCCCTCATGTCCATGTGTATCTACTGGAATAAATACTGACCTGCCTACTGTATGTATTGTAGAATTGTCCTGTCTTTACCTATTGCATCTTGTACAGCGCTGCGGAATGTGTTGACATTCGTTTCAGGAAAGGGATTTGTAAATGACTTTTACCTGATAGCGTTTCGTCTGCTGTTAATGTATGGGAATAAGTCCTAATATAAATGTTTCTGTCTCTATCTTTCTTTAGGATTTTGAAAAAAATCGCGAATTAGTGAGAGGACCAAAGCATCGTCGTTCAGGTATTTCAAACCACAGACAATAAACACAAAGGCGACCTTGGTGTGTGCTCCATAACCCTTGAAACACACTATAGGTGCCTGGTGACCACGCTCATACAGACACTGACATTATTGAATAATTACACATATTGTTAAAATGTGTTTAAAAACACATTTGTTAGAACCCTATGGTACCTATATATGCTTATTTCACTCGCTTAGTTTACCCCCAATGGGTACATAATGAATGCTATGTGGGACTTATCAGAGGGGTGATTTCCCCAGGAGTACCTATTCAGTTATGGAATGGGGTCCTTAATTCAATTCATATGTGCATGATCTAGTATTGTATTTATTCTGAACGTGGGTCTCCAAAATATGGGACCATCAATCGTTCGTAAACAGGGTCTCCTTAGCTTGGGACCACTGATTATTTGATCGCTGTATATACAAGCTTGGAGATATACCAATTTCCTGATTCTGAGACCATATAGTAAAATATGTGGTAACCCAATTCACCATTTAGGAGCGACCCCTGGGTGGTCCATATGAGCATGACAACACACACTTTGTTGCTTTGATGTTATGCAAGTTCTGTCCTGGTCTCCTTGTATTGGGACCGAAAACTGCTCACAACTTTCCCAATATCGGTAACACTGGAAGGTCTCATTTATACTGCCAACCCTATCCTGGTCTCCTTGATATGGAACCAAAAAGTCACTGCTCCTGACCACCACAATATATTATCATATGTGTCGCTAGCCAGAATTATAACTGTTTTACAGTGGTTCTTATAGCAAAATACCAGCAATACAATATCTCAATACTTGCACTCTATTATAGCGAGTAAGCCTCTGTATACCAGCTATCAGCCGTCACACAGTAAATTTCCACAACTTACAACCCTTGGGATATTTAAGACCATTATCCAGACAACATATTTTTTAAAAGATTTATTTGTTTTTTATCTTTAAATGTAATTTTCCTATGCATGTGTTGACCTGGAACATGTAATAGTAATGAATTGAACTGTATAACTTTGATTTCTTATCTTTTTTCACAATCTTTTAGAATCCACTCAGCTCCTCAGTGGGTATCCGTGGGTCACCAAACATCGCAGACCCTCAGATCCATCAGAACGTCGATGTTGAGAAAAAACCTCGAACATGAAATAGCCATAGAGATAAAGATGAAGGAAGGAGCGGAGAAGCTTCTGAAAGATGTAAAGAAGAAAAAGCACCTCAAAAGTGTGGAAGTCTTCTTGGCAGAGTCCAACACAAAACTAGAGGCTCTCTACAGGCGTTTACAAGACCTAAATGCCCAGTGTGATGTAGAAGAAGCCCTTCCAGAAGCTCTTTATAAGAAAATCAATATTGAGGCTGTTTCATTGTCAGAGGAGGATGAGCATATCCTGTACACATCTCCCATAGCATGGTATTAACTTCTTTGTTTTTAATTATTTTTTCTAACATTAAATTTGGCTAAATATTATTCTGTGAAGAAATAAGAAAAATGTATCCCATTTGGGAAAATCTATACTCTAAACAGTGACTAGTATATTTAATGGTAGTAAACAAATACTAATCACCGAAGGAAATTTTTCTTCTTCAGTATTTTACTAGCTCCTTGTTCTCTTTCTTGGGCATTGCCCTCACTAAGGAAGTTGCTGCTTTACTTAACTTAGCCTCTTATGTCTATTTTTGGCATCTCCTAGATAGTGACTTGGAGAGTCTTCCATCGAGCATCACAACATGAAGTGTCCCCTAAGTATACATTAAGCATCACAAGATGTTGTATAGCAAATGTATGCTCGAGGTCCAGGTTTTTGAAGCATGCATTGATTTTGATTATGTCCTAAGAGTAGATTTACAAACCATATGATAAAATACCAAGCAAAAACTGTGTCCGAGAGTATGGTTAGGTTTCAAGAATAGCTGCCATCCTATACAATTTTTAAACTGTATAACTGTGGGTGCCTATAATACTGGATAGATAGAAGTTACATCTTCCAACAAGATAAACAGACTTTTAAAGATTTTAAAAAGCTATTGCATCAATTTATTAAAGCAATATCAAATTAAATGTCATTTGCTTTTCTTCCTTCCAAAAGGGAGCTTCCTGTCTCAGAATATGATCATGAATGTGACAAAGAAGATCTTCGGCTGGTCGTTAACAGCGAACTAGAACTCGTACCAGCAATGTCAGCTAGTGGGTTTCCCATCTCATTGTCTGACATCATTCTTGAGTTTGGGGAATTTCCTGCTCATTCTGATCGACCTGAGACAAGCGTGAGTGCAAGGAGCCAGAAAGAACTTGTTCAGGTAAATATATATCAATTATATAGTAATAGTAATTGTCACACGGGGGCGATATAGAGCGGTCCTCTAGGGCAAGTATGTCACGGAAACAGTCTCTTTATATAGCTGAGTTTTATTGTGGCACTCCAGCATATAAACAAAATAAAACAGAAATCAAAACCTAACTGGTCTGAGCGCTGACTAAACAATAAAGCGTCCCTCACTAACTTGGGAAAACAACCAAACATAAATCTTTGCCCACCTCAAAGCTTCACCGTGTTTGCTGCTGATCTCTCAGTCAGTCTGTGTCTCTCTCAATCTCCTTACTTCCTTCTCACCGGTTCCCCACACCCAGGAAACATTTAAAGGCATTTAATTAGCAGGTGGGGAAACCATAGAGCACAGGAGAACAATTTAAAACACATTTTTTCCTCTTGTATTCAAACATCCCAATGCCTGCTCAAAAACACAGGGGGAATGTACACACCATTACACACAATTCCTCTCACCTTATCACATAATGTACTGTCTGATCAGATTCAACCATCTGTACATCCCCAATGATGCTGTTGATCCAAAGCAAAAATAAAACAACAACTTGGATTCCCAGTTGTTCCAAAAAGGGAGAAAAATCCTTCATTATTCTGTTATTTTTTCTCTGTCACACAAATGAAAGTGTGCCCAGAAAATGATGTACATCTACTTTATTGTGATTTGAAAATGATCGTTTTCCCATATAATGTATACAATTCCCTATTAAACATGCAATAAGGAATGCATACTGGAAAACATTGCTTTTGGGTTCCTCCAGATGTTGTTTTGGTAAAATCCTTACATTGATATTGCTTGGGTTTCTTTTTCAGGGCTCTGAACAAGTGGTGAAAGCAACCAGTGAACCTGCAGTGTCCGATTTGGTGAACATTGTCCTTCCAGCAGATGAAAGACCAAAGGAACCAGAAGTGGCAATCAAGCCAATGAGCCTGCAGGACTTTCGCTTTTGCACATTCCTGGGCAGAGGTGGATTTGGCAAAGTAAGTATGATAGAGAATCACAACTTGATTCATTTAACAGCTGTCTTACCAAATTCAATACAACACTAACAATATATTGTGATTTCAGGTGCTGCTCGCAGAACACCTGCAAACAAAGAAAATGTTTGCTGTAAAGGCGATGCAGAAAGCACAGTTAATTAAATCAAACGAAGTTAAGAGGTCAGTAAGAAAAGACAATTTAGAATTAAACTTGTATTGTTGTTAGCTCTGTATGTCCTCAATCCGCTCGAAAATAATGTAAAATTAACCAATATCACTGTACTTTCACAAAAACACATTGGGCCCTATCAGCTCTAATCTAGCCTTTGTGTCTCTGTTTTACCAGTAGATTACAGAGCAGGCGCTGAGCATGTTAAGCATAGGTAGAGCAAAGTACAGTAAGCTCGCACTATAAAGTGCATATGCTGATTCGCAAATGGATTTTATTAACACGTTAGCGAGCGTGACGTGATCTATGCGACAAACTATCACCTCAATTAACCAAGCGCTAACGCTCATTTACGTGAGCGCTCGAGCTGGCGTTGAGGAGGTAATATGGCCCATTGGCTTTTAATTCACCATTTCTTACACTCAAAACTAAAATTAAATAGCCTCTGTAATAATAGGCATAAAGAGATAGAAACCGATTTACTATTATTTCTATTTAAATTAGAGATGGTAAAGACAAAACCCGTTACTATTTGTTTCTGTTTTCCAGCCTTATGTATGAAAAAAGTCTTTACCAAGTAGCGAGCCAGGAACACCATCCTTTCCTGGTCAATTTATTTGCAACTTTCCAAAGCAAAGATCACACTTGCTTTGTGATGGAGTATGCTGCTGGTGGAGACCTATGGACCAACTTCATGAATGCCTCTGGAAAATTTCCACTGCCCAGAGCTAGATTTTATGCATCCTGTGTTGTCCTTGGCCTGGAACATCTGCACCAGCATAAGATAATACACAGGTAAGCAAAACCATTAACTATTCCAAGGGTGCGAGGGTTTACTGTAGCCAGGGAATATTACTTGTAACAGGTTTTACACCATGATTTTTCATTTCTGTAAAAAAAAGGTAAAATCTACAGACATCTCGTAACATTAACCAATAACGAGCTTTTATCTTATTTTAACTCCAGAGACCTTAAGCTGAACAATATTGTCTTAGACCAGGAGGGGTTCGCAAAAATTGCTGACTTTGGGCTCAGTAAACAAGGTAAATATAGTTTTATATCTGATAAAATCCATGTCAATAGAGGAAAGACATCATTTCGTTAAACAAGTAACTTAAGAATCATTAAAAACACGCATACACACAAACAAATAAACACACACACACACATATATATTTATTACTGAAATATTTACATAATAAAATAAATTTATTAAAGAAATGATTGACTTACCTTTTAACTTATATAATCTTAATTATTGGAATATCTTACCAGAAAAAAGAGAGATGGGGGACCCACAACAGGAACCCTCAAATTTAGACAATCACCTGACTCTCATCCAAATGAGTGAGAGCAGCACAACCTCTTACTCAGGATTAAACCTGACCTAAATGTATATATATATCTCAATAAACCACTTGGCAGCTCAAAAGAGAACCGGCAAATGGCACTGGAGGAGTGGCTACAGAAAAATTAATCTTCATTAGAACGAATATAGACACTCTCAGATGCAAGGAAAAATCAATTAAAAAACATAAATATGACAGCAGACAAAGCAGGGTGTACTGGAATTGACGCCAGTGTATAATGGCTGTGCATAAAGGGGTGTGGAAAGAGGATTGCAATCAATGTATTAGGCACCATAATAGAATTCCATAATTGCACAAAGGGATTAGCATCAAAAAGCAAACCATAAATCACCTTCACAATCAGCACGCCAACACTGACCCTTAGCTAGTCGAGCTCATGCTCAAGATTTCAGTCCTCACCCTGCAAATGCTACACACACAACAAATCACGGCTTAAAATCAAAGTTGATACATCAGCTCAATTCTATTATGGTGCCTAATACATTGATTGCAATCCTCTTTCCACACCCCTTTATGCACAGCCATTATACACTGGCGTCAATTCCAGTACACCCTGCTTTGTCTGCTGTCATATTTATGTTTTTTAATTGATTTTTCCTTGCATCTGAGAGTGTCTATATTCGTTCTAATAAAGATTAATTTTTCTGTAGCCACTCCTCCAGTGCCATTTGCCGGTTCTCTTTTGAGCTGCCAAGTGGTTTATTGAGATATATATATAATCTTAATTATTGTTTGCATCTAAGGAATTGGATTTGGAGACCGTACCAAGAGTTTCTGTGGTACTCTTGAATACATGGCCCCCGAAATCATAAAGGACAAACCCTACACCAGAGCAGTGGACTGGTGGAGCCTCGGGGTCCTGCTGTACATCATGATACTTGGATACGTAAGCCTAATCTCTCATTATGTTTTTTGTTCTTTAAACCTTTCGCTTTTGCATTTATAATTCGGACAATCTGTTGAATAAAAGAAACAGGGAGCATTTTAGATATAGGTATATCACTAAATGACGTGAGGTGGTAACCAGGCCTGGGTTAATCTTTCTTCAAACAGAACAAGATAAATAATAAACAATGGCTATTATGGCACAGGATGCATAAGTCTTTAAGAATGACAAAATAGATTATATTTTCTGAATCTAGAAAAAGTGTATTTATGCAAAGTTTGTTTGTATATAAAGTACAGGAAGGGTGGGGTTGCACATATTCCTCGATGGGACGGCTGCAACCACCAAATGTGCCTAGCCCAGCAACATGTATAAGACATAAAAAGGAGAAAAATTTCATCTGCGCTTATTCCCATCATACCGTGTAAAACAAGACACAATTAGAGGCTTTGGTTTCTATATAATTTTAGGGGCATTTTAAGGAGCCTATTTGCAAATGAAATGCAATGCCTTTTATGGTTCTTTTAAAGATCAAGTAAATGAATGGGTTAAACATCTTACAATACTAAAGATTTAAGAGCTAAAATTATTTTTAATTCATATTTTCTATATATGTTTTTTCCTGTTTAGTATCCGATCCCAGGTGATAACGATGAGGAGCTGGAAAAGAACATTGTCAGATACAACATTGCATTCCCTCACACATTAACTGTGAGAGCTGCATCAATCCTGAAAGATGTAAGTTGCCGACATATGCTTAGTTCATTGGAATTCTTGCTATCCTAGAAGAGAGACTCACAGTGTTACACTGAAGATTGGACATTTAGAGCTTGTGAGATCATTCTGATTAAAAGCATAGGGAATGCTGATTGCTGCTCTGTCCAAAAGCAATTGATCCACCAGAAGAAACTTTATGGATAATGAGAATTAAACACATAGGTATATAGCACAATCTCACACAGTGTGTAAATGGTCTGTAAGTTCTCCCTTTACATAGAAACATTGTTCAATTTTGCCTTGTCAGCAGAAAAGCTTCTTTCTATGGAGCTGCTTTTAAGATCAAGGTTAAAAGGGAATTGAAAGACATGGGAATGCAGTTCCACTTCTATTTTTGAAGAAAACATAATGGCTGACAACCGATATGGAACATGGGCAAGTAACAAAGGGTGTATACCAAAAACAAACGTGATGCAACACTCAGGGAGTAAATACCATAACCATTGTAGCTCCCAATCAAAGTCTCTTCCCGCAGGCGTCACAACACAAAATATGTAAGTAAAATTACAGGGAGTATATCTACAAACATAAACACATTCTGGTGTAGTATATAATGTAACGCATAATAGGATGGCCCCTAGAGTAGCACTCACAGGATATAATTTTAGAAAAGGCAAATAATAATAAATAATTATCAAATATATAAGCTGTTGATATTTCGCATGTCTACACACTCCTAGGACCTCAAACTCTGTATATTTTGCCGCCACAGGTAACACCAGAGAGGCTCCTCCGGTAGTTAGGAAATACAAAATTTATTTGGTAAAAAGACAAAATCCTACACCTTTCGTCTATGAATAGATTAGATTTATCAGAATATAAATAATGCATCAGACTTCCCAGGTAATTAAAAAACATTGCGCACAGAATCCCCGGAGGAACGACCTGCAAGATGTACTTTTGGCATCAGGAGATGCATCCAGACTTGCGCTCTGTGTGTCATGGATGGAGCACATGGAGTCGGCGGAACTGGAACGGAGGAAGATTCTGCGGCACAATTCGTTATTTAAATATCATGGGGAAGACTAACAATTCATATACTATTTATTCTTGATAAATCTAAAGTCTTCCCCATGATATTTAAATAACAATTGTGCCGCAGATCTTCCTCCGCTCCCAGTTCCGCAGACACCATGTGCTCCACTCCATGAACACACAGAGCGCAAGTCTGGAATTGCATCTTCCTGATGCCAAAAGTGACATCTCGACAGGCTCGTTCTCCGGAGGATCTGCTGCGCAAATGTTTTTTAATTACCCTGGAAGTCTGAATCATATACTTTATATTCCTGATGAAGTCTAATCTATTCATAGATAAAACGCGTTGGATTGTATCTTTTTAACTATAATTGTTGCTAAAAAAATCTTTGCATTTCTTAACTGCCAGAGGAGCCTCTTTTCCTGTTTCCTGTGGTGGCAAGATATACCTTGGGATTGGAGGTTCCACGGCGTTAAATTTATATTTACAGCAGTTCTCTTAATTTGCTGCTTTATCAATGTTCTAACTTTCCATCATTTCTACATCATTTTCACATTTCGCAGTAAGCCCCACACTGTAATGCATCTATTTAGGTATTCAATGGTATGTTTCTTTGTCACAATAATTCATATGTTTTTGATAATTATCCTGGTTCTCTAAAGCCTTGCCAATATATATAGAGATATATAAACCAATATAAAATGTGAGAGTGGGTTGGCGGATCAAGTGTGAGATGATGGCAGGTATTTGGAAGATGTGTTGATCTCAATGAATTCCTACACCATTAGGACTTGTTTAATATCTAGAATAAGACATAATTAAAGCAAACGTTAAAAAACCCTATCAATAAAAAATTGCATGCTCATTTTCTTTTTCTTCTTTTTCAGCTTTTGAATAGAAATGAAAAGCGTCGCCTTGGGGCAAGTGAGAGAGGCGCAGAAGACGTCAAAAAACACCTCTTCTTCAAAGTACGTCTGTGCCTTCTTTACTATTTCAACTGTGTCATTAGTTTCAGAATCAGTTTAGTCACTGCTGCTCCCTTTTTTTGTTTTTTTAGAGAATTTTTATTTTTTGAAAGTATTCCAGATCCCTGCCTTACAATACCTTTTAATTTGGTAATTGATGTATTGACGCATATTAATGGTTTTGTAAATTCATTTTCCATTAACTTTTTATCTTTATTTTAACAGGGGCTAAATTGGACTGACCTTTTGGCAAGGAATGTAAAGCCTCCATTTGTTCCAGTCATTGATGGCCCAGAAGACACCAGAAATTTTAAAGTCAGCTGTACATCCGAGGCTCCTGTGTTGACACCTCCAGAGAAGCCAAGTCTGACGGATAGACAACAAGAGGCTTTCAAGAACTTTGACTGGATGGCAGAAAGGGATGACTAACTGAAGAGAAAACTGACTTAAATACAGACATCCATTAATAGGTGGCTGGGCCAGAGTCTGTACAGACTTTCAAGCAATGACTGGATGAATTCCTCCAAAAACAGAATATAAAGGGTTATAATATATAACATGTAGGTAAAATCTGCTGGATCCAAGGAGAAATCCGACCGCCATTCCGGGGTCAAGAAGGAATTTTTTCCCCAGTGTGTTCCATTAGGCGAACACTTCAGACTGGGGTTTTTTTTGCCTTCTTTTCGATCAAGAGCAGTAGGCGATGTGTGGAAGGCTGTACTTGATGGACGCACATCTTTTTTTTAACCCTATGTAAGCCCCTTGCTTTTAAGAACTCTGTATCGCAGAATGGAAGGAATAAACTGAACATCCAGCTGACTAAAATGATATTCCGCATGTTTTCTTTTTGTTATATATTATTCACCTCTGGCTTTATTCCCTATTGCAGAACTCTTATGCTGTCATGATTTACTCTTTTTCACCCGACACAGTTTCAGATTCCAGGGGGACACAGGAGACATTTGCCCCCTGAGCTGCAATCCTATTTTAGGAGATACAGGGCACATTTGGACTCCAGTATCTCCATATCTCTGTTTTATGCACCCTACATGGTGAAGTATAATTGTACAAAAGTTCTGTTTCTCTAATGACTTCCAGTAAACCACACGTCCGATTCTTGTTTTCAGTCATAAACCCTTACTCCCTCCTAGTAGTAAACACTACTGGATGTCTTTAAAATTTCAACTTTGTTTTTTCATTTTAAAAATTGTCAGAGATTCAATGTTTTAATGCTCTTAGGAACTTTCATCAGGACAAATATAAAATATATTGACCCTTTACTAATTTATAAAACACAGAGCAATCCCACTTTCCATCCACAGTGCGTCCTCCAGAGTTATCCAGGCAAACTGTGCACATATGCCTGTTTACGGCGCGCAGTCTCTCTGTGCAGAGGGGGTGTCGGAGCAACTTGCAAAGCTCTTCAGTGTTGTGAATGAATTAACGTATAATTTCCTTGAATGATAGAAGCAAAACCAAGAAGGTGTGAGCCAAAGAAACTATGTCTTAACCCCTTCACACCCAAAATCGAGTTATCTCGACTTTGCATTGTAATGCATTGAAAAGCACTCATAAGCATCTCAAAAGACAGGTTTAACACCTTTTCAAAGCAGGATTAGTGTGTCATCTGTGCAGAAACAAAATCCTTTGTTTTATGGCTATCCAAGCACCCGGGAGAGACAAAAACAAAATCTGCAAATAGAGCCCCAATCCTCACTGTAACAATATGTTCAAAAAGATTATTATTAAATTACAGCAGCCATGGATTTGGAAAAATACAGGTAGAGCTATGGGGTCACTCACTGCTGTACAGGGATAAGATTAAGGGGATCAGGGGCGGACTGACAACTAGAGGAGCAATTTAAGATAATGGGGCCCCCTTGTGCCCTGCCGCCAGTAGGTCATGCCCACATAAACTCAAACCACAAAATACTACACCCAGATGTACATTGCTGTGTTACAAATTTTATTTCTTTGAACCATTTTAAAATTGAATGTTTTAATAAGATAAAATCCACTTTGACCCACACGCTAATCAGCCATCATGCCCCTCCAGACTTACAGATTGCTACCGCTCTGCTGCAGCAGTCATCAAACACTCATTGCAGCTAAGGCTACGCCACAGCATAGAAGGTCCCGTGGCAAACTTTGTTAGCTGCCGACCACTTTCCAGGTTTATAGGATACTATACATTACAGATACAGTAATATGCAGAATGTGTATGAGCGTATCACAGACCTCCACAACAATAAAATTCAAAGTAATGTGCGGTGTGTATGAGCGTATCACAGAAGGCCAGAGCAGTGGCGTCACTAGGGTTGGTGTCACCCGGTGCAGTAATTTATGGTGTCACCCCCCCCCCGAGTTTTACAGATTTTTTTTTTAACTATTCTTACTCCTAAATCAGTACTCCCATATAACACTGAATGCTCATACACACAGCGCACATTACTGTGAGGTTTATTGCTGTGGAGCTCTCTCATATGCTCACACAAATTTTAGCCAACTGCCAGCAAGTACGTTGCCTGTTCGAAGGCAGTGAAAGCACACATGGATATATATTGCCCCCAGCAGCTCTGGATTAGACTGGATATATATTGCCCCCAGCAGCTCACCCATGGATATATATTGCCCCAGCTCACATATGGATATATTGCCCTAGTTCACAGTTATATATTGCCCCCAGCAGCTCACCCATGGATATATATTGCCCCAGCTCACATATGGATATATTGCGCCTCAGTTCACACATGGATATATTGCGCCTCAGCTCACACATGGATAGATTGCCCCAGACCAGCTCATACATGGATATATTGCCCCAGACCAGCTCACACATGGCCTTGCCCCAGCTCTCATGGATGCTGCCCCCAGCACACATGGATATGCCCCAGCTCCTCTCATGGATATAGTGCCCCAGCTCCTCTCATGGATATACTGCCCCAGCTCCTCTCATGGATATACTGCCCCAGCTCCTCTCATGGATATACTGCCCCAGCTCCTCTCATGGATATACTGCCCCAGCTCCTCTCATGGATATACTGCCCCAGCACATGGAATGCCCCAGCACATGGATAATGCCCCAACACACATGGATATGCCCCAGCAGCTCATGGATACTGCCCCAGCTCACTCATGGATATGCCCCAGCTCACTCATGGATATGCCCCAGCTCACTCATGGATATGCCCCAGCTCACTCATGGATATGCCCCAGCTCACACATGGATATGCCCCAGCACCTCATGGAATGCCCCAGCAGCTCATGGATATGCCCCAGCACACACATGGATTTGCCCCAGCACCTCATGGAACGCCCCAGCTCACACATGGATTTGCTCCAGCACCTCATGGAATGCCCAAGCTCACACATGGATTTGCCCCAGCTCCTCATGGAATGCCCCAGCTCACACATGGAATGCCCCAGCTCCTCATGGATATGCCCCAGCTCCTCATGGATATGCCCCAGCACACACATGGATTTGCCCCAGCACCTCATGGAATGCCCCAGCTCACACATGGATTTGCCCCAGCTCCTCATGGAATGCCCCAGCTCACACACGGATTTGCCCCAGCTCCTCATGGAATGCCCCAGCTCACTCATGGAATGCCCCAGCTCCTCATGGAATGCCCCAGCTCACACATGGAATGCCCCAGCTCCTCATGGAATGCCCCAGCTCACACATGGAATGCCCCAGCTCCTCATGGAATGCCCCAGCTCACACATGGATTTGCCCCAGCTCCTCATGGAATGCCCAGGTCACACATGGAATGCCCCAGCTCCTCATGGAATGCCCCAGCTCCTCATGGATATGCCCCAGCACACACATGGATTTGCCCCAGCACCTCATGGAATGCCCCAGCTCACACATGAATTTGCCCCAGCACCTCATGGAATGCCCCAGCTCCTCATGGAATGCCCAGGTCACACATGGAATGCCCCAGCTCCTCATGGATATGCCCCAGCACACACATGGATTTGCCCCAACACCTCATGGAATGCCCCAGCTCACACATGGATTTGCCCCAGCACCTCATGGAATGCCCCAGCTCACACATGGAATGCCCCAGCTCCTCATGGATATGCCCCAGCACACACATGGATTTGCCCCAGCACCTCATGGAATGCCCCAGCTCACACATGGATTTGCCCCAGCTCCTCATGGAATGCCCCAGCTCACTCATGGAATGCCCCAGCTCCTCATGGAATGCCCCAGCTCACACATGGATTTGCCCCAGCTCCTCATGGAATGCCCCAGCTCACACACGGATTTGCCCCAGCTCCTCATGGAATGCCCCAGCTCACTCATGGAATGCCCCAGCTCCTCCTGGAATGCCCCAGCTCACACATGGAATGCCCCAGCTCCTCATGGAATGCCCCAGCTCACACATGGAATGCCCCAGCTCCTCATGGAATGCCCCAGCTCACACATGGATTTGCCCCAGCTCCTCATGGAATGCCCAGGTCACACATGGAATGACCCAGCTCCTCATGGAATGCCCCAGCTCCTCATGGATATGCCCCAGCACACACATGGATTTGCCCCAGCTCCTCATGGAATGCCCCAGCTCACTCATGGAATGCCCCAGCTCCTCATGGAATGCCCCAGCTCACACATGGATTTGCCCCTGCTCCTCATGGAATGCCCCAGCAGCTCATGGAATGCCCCAGCAGCTCATGGAATGCCCCAGCACATGGATACTGCCAGGCCCCCAGCTCACCTCCGCCGCGTGTTCTGTTCGCTCCCTCTGAGCGTCCGGCGGCGCGCAGCTTGGGCGCTCGCCTGGGAGAGCCACGTGACCAGCCGCGATTGGCTGGTGACGTTTCCTCCAGGCGAGCGCCGAAGCTGCATGCTTCGGACGCTCGCAGGGAGCGAATACGCGGCGGGGGGTGAGACACCCGCCCTTAGGGTGACTTTGTCACCCTAAAGGCGGGTGTCACCTGGTGCGGGCCGCACCCCCCGCCCCACGTTACGACGCCACTGGGCCAGAGCAATAACACTCACAGTAATATGCAGAATGTGTATGAGAATATCACAGAGCTCCACAGCACTGAAAGTCAGAAAAATGTGAGTTAAAACTAAGGAATTAGGGTTAGAAGCTAGGGATAGGAATTAGGGTTAGATTAGGGCTTAAAACTAGGGTTAGGAATTAGGGAGACAGGGAAGTAGAGTCAGAATGTTTTTGTGTGAGAAGGAGAGTGCTATAGTAGAAATCACAAAGAGAAGGGGAAGATAGAGAGAAAAAGTAGAAGGGAGAGTGCGGTGGAGAGAAAGAGGACAGACAAGAGGAGAGATCGAGAAAGTGAAAATTAGAGAAATGGATAGAGGAAAAGATGAAATATAAGGGCAGATGGAAAAATTGTTAAGCTCATATTCAGAAAGAGAAGCATAAACAGGTAGGAAGAGAGAAGAGTGGATTAACAGAAGGACAGACGGATAGACAAACCTCTTCCCTCCATACTCACCAGATTCTTACTTCTTCCAGCTCTCCCAGCTGCTCCTCGTGCTGGCTGTATCCCGGCATCAGCACAGCAGGGTCTTCCGGTCACATGACCAGTCCCTGCTTCGGAGTCAGTGCAGCACAAGGGTTACTGGACCCTTGTGCTGCCAGAAAGCTGAAATCCTCTAAATGCAAGCACCATTATGTGCTGCCTGTCACTGGGACATGCGGGGCCAGTTCCCTGCTCCTCACAGCAGAAGGAGATCAAAGGGATCTGGGTCCCCACACCCAAAATGCAAAAAATACACGAAAGATTAAAAATGTACAAATAACCATTATTTACATTTTTTAACTATCTTAAAATAACCATTTCTGTGCGAAACGTCTTTTTCACACTATATTTAATTGATAACTTCACATCCCATGTTTCAAATAAATGTTATGATAACATTTTTTGGACCAAAAATCACACGGTAGTGAAGGGGTTAAAGTATAATAAAAAATAGGTGTGTTAATTTTGTTACAAGTGCACTCCACATCTCTAATCAGTGTTTATAAAATAGACATTTCTGCATGAAATCCATATGGAGTGAAGAATAACAAAGTGCTTTTAAGTGAAGAGCCAAAAATATGGTAGTGAGAGCTCGAATATGCAAAAGGGATATCCACTAACGTGTGTGCTTTGTGAAAAACTAACCCATGTCTCCTTGATAGAATTAAATATGTACCAACACATAAACATTAATAAAAGAATGTAGTAATAGCTACAAGACTGGACCTCAAAGCATTATTAAACATCCCTTGCTACATACAAGCTCCTCCAAACCAGCCTTCAATGCTCTTGTTAAACGAATAAAATAATGCAGCACTGTAACACCTGTCGTCACCAAAGACAACCTCCTACAAAAAGCCTGCACCGAAGGCATCACCCTACAGGCGAAAGTCAGATGTCCTAACAAAGATTCAAAATTGGACAGATGCAGCTTCGAAGCCGATAGAGCCCCGGCTACCAGATACATCAAGGCTGCCAATTTATCTCCCAGCAAATGGAAAACCCGCAGAACTGTATCAATTTCAATGCAAAGAAAAAAATAGTTTCTGACATGGACCCACAGACGAAAGTACTCTAAACTCTCTATCAACCTCCCCAAAAACCTGGACCAAATAAGCGCAGGAAGACAAATCCGCGGGACCCACAAACAGGAAGTCATCCAGGTAATGGACCGTAGAATTCAAGCCATAACGCTGGCAAATGACCCAATCCAAGAAGGAAGCAAAAAGCTTTTGACAGGCGCTTTATTCTGTGGTTCTTTATTCTGATTGGCTGAATCTCGTGACAACAAAACGGCAGACTTCAGTATTTGTATAGAAAGGTTGAAACAAAGATAACCAGGAGGTTACAAGCAGGGTTATTCAAAGAGAATCGAAAAGTCACTGCACGTTCGGTGACTTTTCGTTCTCTTCAATTCGGGGAGATTCAGCAATTCCATTTTGGTGACCCTGTGGTGTATTTAGCAAGCACCACAGGGCCGTCGAAGTGCAGGGAATAGCTGCCGCAAACCTGTTGATCAGGCACTGCAAAAAACGGCAAATGCACGCCGAAAACCCGCAAAAACATCTGGATTAAGCCGCCGAAGAGGCCGGAAAAACCAGAGCAGGAGCCGATCACACGCAGCGCTAGCCGCCGGAAAAAGCCAACACTGCAGACACAGGAGCTGGAGAAAAAAAAAAGTAGGCTTCAATGTTGGACAAGTGAAACGCTGTTTGCAAAGAAACTACTGAGTGAAAATGTCTGAAATTTACATATGAGGTCCAATGAATGATAATAAAAAGGGCTGTTACAGAAAAGAGAGCAAACGTTTGAAAAAAATCTTAAAAAAATGTTTTTTTTTCCCAATTTTTTTTCGAAAAATGCTTGAAAGGTCCTAAAAATAAAAAATCTTTTATCTGCAGAATTGTATAATGAACAGTTTAAATTTTTTCCCACCAAGGTGATTTTTTTCAGTCTAATCTCTATACTTAGCCTCCTATGCTTTTGAATGCTTAATATGACTGCACTGTAATTTGTCAGTGTGTGTGTGTGTGTGTTTATATATATATATATATATATATATATAGTTTTTGTATATATTTATAGGATATATGTATTAAGTGTGTGTGTGTGTGTTTGTGTGTGTATATATATATATATTATAGTTTTTGTATATACTTCTAGGATATATGTATTAAGTGTGTGTGTGTTTCTCTCCATATGTATTCAGTCCTGTGCTGGTAGACCTAAATGCTACTCTGTATATATGTATGCATATTTTTCTCTATGTATTCAGTTTATGTGTAGCTAGGCACATTTGCCACTGCTCAATTTCCTTTAGAACCATTTGTTCTTATCTATCCCCTGGTCCGTAACACTGAGTCTACAAATTTTATTGCACCCCAAACCCCCCTCTGACCTTAGGTGTGCTCTCTTTTTATTTTTTTTTTTTTTTCTCTCAGCAAGCAAGCATTTTATCATCGCTTCCTCACCCATCAGACTTAGGCAGCAACTCACTCTGGCTTCTCCTGGACTTGAAGAACACAGGCCTCCATCGTTCCACTGAGTAAATTTTTTCCCAGCAAGCAAGCAAGCATTCTATCATCGCTTCCTCACCCATCAGACTTAGGCAGCAACTCACTCTGGCTTCTCCTGGACTTTGATAGACTGATAGAATACAAGAGGCAGGCGTTCTTGCTAATAGCTTTAGTGACCATTGTCTAGTGTACTGCGTGCGCAAAATAAAAGCCTTGAAATCTCCCCCAAAGGTAATAACCACCAGGTCTTTCAAGAAATTTATTCTTGAATCCTTCCTAAGTGATCTCAAACAGCTCCCCTGGTACAGGCTAAACCTAATCCCAGACCTAGACTGTGCAGTTGAATACTTTCAGTCTGAGCTCCTGCAAGTCTGGAATTTCCATGCCCAGCTGCGTAAAGTGCGAGTAAAAGGGACCCATCTCCCCTGGGTTACAGCTGATCTTACACTAATGTACCAGCTTAGAGATTCACTATGGTCAAATTTCAAGAGTACTGGTTCCATGAACGATCCCTACGAATACCGAAAATGCCGGAATGAATGCACAAAACAAAGAAAAATGGCCAAAACCCAATACTTCAATAAAAATCTAAACATAACATATCAAACCCTAAAAACTTTTGGAGAACCATAAGTAACATACAAGCATCCCCAGTCCACTCCCAGCCAGCTGCTGTCAAAGTAAACAACCAAACCCTGCAAAACCCCCTAGATGTAGCAAATGCCTTTAATGATTATTTTGTCGGATGCGCCACCACTTTGATTGCCAAGCTAAGAAATGACATGCAATCAGAGAGGCCTCATGCAGGTCCGGCCCCTCCAACTGTGCAAAGTCCCTGTACCAGACAGGAATTCAGTTTTAGATCAGTGCCTGTCAGTGTTGTAACTAATCTTCTCCGTAAGCAAAAAATTAAATACCAGTCTGGACCTGATCAAATACCAGCAATGCAGCTGAAAATCAGTGTGCCGGCAATTGCAAATCCTGTCGCAACCCTAATAAATGAAGCACTGGCGACTGGATACATACCCAAACTCTGGAAGACTGCGAGAGTGGTACCTATCCATAAAAGTGGTGACAGTACTTTGGTATCCAACTACCGTCCGATATCGTTGCTCCCTGTAGTGTCAAAATCTTGGAAAAATGCGTCTACACACAATTACGTGATTATTATCAATATTGGAACTACTTAACCCCAGATCAATCAGGCTTTCGTCCAAATCACTCAACTACAACCGCCCTTTTAAAAGTCTGCAATGATATCCAAGCTGGGATGGAACAAGGAAACCTAACTGGAGCCATCTTCCTTGATTTTGCCAAGGCCTTTGACACAGTAGACCATGGCATCTTGTTAGAAAAACTTAAAAACTCTGGCATTGGTGATCGCATGCTAACCTGGTTTCAATCATATGTATCCGACCGATCACAATATGTGTCAATTTCTGGCAGCTCCTCCCTCCCGCTCTCAGTCACTTGCGGTGTACCCCAAGGCTCAATACTAGGCCCCCTGCTATTCACAATATTCATAAATGATCTGCCCAATGTATGCAAAGCCTCAAATGTACATATGTACGCAGACGACACTGTAATCTATACCAGCAAACCAAATCTCCCACAGCTGGAGGCCGTGCTGCAAGAACAATTCACAGAGGTAGAAAAGTGGATCAAACACAACAAACTTTTTTTAAATACTGACAAAACTGTAACGATGCTCTTTGGAAGAGCACCTAAACTACACAAATTTACCTCAAACTAGGTGCCCTGTACAGAAACAAATCCTGCCTGAGCCCTGCGGTAAGAAAGCAGATTGTACAACAAATGCTTATGCCAGCTATTGATTACGGAGATGTAGTGTATGCAGTGGCCCCGCAAACACACCTTCAGAAACTTACTACATTGTATAACTCCTTCTGCCGCTTTGCATTACAATGTAACTACATGACCCACCATTGTGACATGTTAAAAGAGCTAAACTGGCCATTGCTGGAGTCTAAACGCACCCTTCACCTCTCCAGCCTGGTGTCTAAGAGCATTTCTGGGAAGCTGCTACCATAACCTGAATAGATTACTTCCCCCAACAGCTCCCTCATCCTATAACCTTCGATCCAGGACCAGCACCTTACTTGCAATACCACAATACAAAAAGACAGTGGCTCGGTCCTCATTTTCCTACAGAGCACCACAATTATGGAATAACCTCCCAGACACCATCAAATCTTCCCCCAGTCTTAAGTCACTCAAGAGCTCCTTACTAACATACCTCAATACAAAATGCACCTGTAAACATGTAACCTAGTGACTTTATTTCCTACATATTTATTTTCTGTTAATCTGTATATTTGTGTTGTTTTTCAATATCTTGCAGTGTATTACTTTGTATTTCTGTAACTGTAACACTTCAATGCTCTTGATCCCAGGACATACTTGAAAACGAGATAAATCTCAATGTATCCTTCCTGGTAAAATCCTTAATAAATAAAATAAATAAATAAATAAAATAAATAAATAAATAAAACGGGAATATTTTTAACATTGAAGCCTTTGGGATTCGCCGGAATAAACCTGCCGAATTAAACCACCGAATGGCAGGTCATTTCATGAACCTTTCACTGCTGGTTTGTGCTCTCTGAATAGCCGAAGCATTGCTTTTTAATGGGGATTCAGTGCCCTCAAACAGGCACCGTATGTGCAGGCATTTCGCCAGGATTTGGCGAATTGCCTGCTCTCTGAATAGCCGAATGGCCAGGAAAGGTAACCGTACACTGAATTTCAGCGTTCGGTTAACTTTCACCAGCCATTCGGAGCTCTTTGAATAACCCTGAAGGTTTTTCTTATTCCCCATTTTTCTACCATCTCGTCACATATTTCATCCATTAATAAAACCAGTTGATGAAAAAAAACAAAAAAACAGTCCGCACACCAATTTCTGAACACAAAGTTAATGTGAGCACATTTTTATTCCTAGATCCACCAAAAATCACGGCTACTACCTTGTCTTCGATCAGAACGTGAGTTTTTGTGCGCAGTCCGCACAAAAAATGCGTTCGTCTGATGGACTCGCGTTAAACATTATTGTTGATTTCTGCGCGCAAAGTGCCTTGCGCGCTTTTTTGCGCGTCGGTTTCACGAACGTTATTTTTTGACGGATGACAAAATGCGCGAGGATTGTAATACCACCGTTAATTTTAGCGTGATAATGCTTAATGCTGTGCGCAAAAAAATGCGCTGTGGGAGCGTTTTTGCTTTGAAATGTAATAGGGACCCCAATGTTTACATATTTTTGGTTTTTAACCAATTCAATGGTGAGCCACTACACCTCTGTGTTTGAGCTCATTTTGACCGTTTTGTGGTCACCATGTTTAAACATGATGTAATGTCCTGTTTTGTTACATGACCTAGACAAAGAATTTTTTAAAACTTACACTTTTTTATATAATATACTAGGTGTAAAGCCTGCCCAGAGGGCAGTCTATTGATAAGTGTGGTGTATATTAATGTTGGTGGAAAGGAAAACAGAGCAGCGTCAAGAAAAGTTAAATATTTTTAGTGACTATTTTGAATAAATTTCTTTGAATACAACATTTTTAGTGAAGCATGCATCAGTCCCTGGTAATAAGTAGCCTCGTTCACGTCCATCGATGACTTTGATTTTAACGTCCGCAGAGCTCTTGACTCGAGAGAATGCAACATATAGTTGTCCATGGCTGAAGACGGGTTCTGGTAAATAGATGCCAACTCTGTCAAAGGTTTGTCCTTGGGATTTGTTAATAGTCATTGCAAATGCCAATTTAACAGGAAATTGTCTCCTTCGTAAAACAAATAACAGTTCGGTGTTACTTGGGGCTAAATCAATTCTAGGAATGAAAATGTTTTTTTGTTCTGAGGTGGGTGTCAATACTTTAGCAATGAGCAAATTTTGTCGCATAGCTGTCACAATCAGTCTTGTTCCATTACACAGGCCTCTCTTTGTATTCAGGTTACGCAGGAGCATAATAATACAGCCAATTTTTAGTTTCAGTTTATGAACTGGCATCCCTGAAGGAGCCAATTCATTTAAGAACTCAATGGGGTAATTATCCTTGTCTTCCTGTGATTCATCATCAAAGAATCAGTGCTTAAATAAGTGTAGCTCTCACCTTCTAACAAACTAAGCACTTCTTCATTGATGTTGTCCACATCACAATTTTTGGGGCATAAAATTGCAGTTTTCTCAAACGTTGAAATATGATCAGGGTGTAAATGGTCACCATAAATTTCCTTGACAATGGAGTTTTTGCAGATCATTTTAGGTGGTATCTGAAATATATCTTGATGGAAGCCATGTTCGTTTGTGAGTTTTCCATCGCCAAGTTTTATTAGCCAAGAGCTGAACTCTGGATCCACAGATCTTACATTTGTTTGCAGCTTTATGATCTTAAATTTATCCCATAGTGTATTGAATTTAATGCTGGATTCAACGATTGCGGATCGACTGCCATGTGCCACAACAGGTAGAGTTTGTCGGAAATCGCCTCCAAGGATAATTGTTTTACCGCCAAAAGGTTTGTTGTTTTTCATGAGCTCTTGCAAGAGTTTGTCAACGCATCTGAGAGCATCACTTGGAGCCATGGTTGATTCATCCCAAATTATAATTTTTGTTTTTCTAAGGATTGTGGCATCATTAGATGTTTGCCTCATGGAAGATGTTGAAGTGTCCAACAAAGGAACAGGCAGTTTAACTTGTGAGTGATATGTGCGTCCACCCTCTAGCAAATTAGCAGCAATTCCAGTAGAAGCAACAGCTAATGCTATCTCTTTGTTTCCTCTAAATTAATGCAATAAAGTTTGGTATAGGTATGTTTTGCCACTACCTCCAGGACCATCGAGAAAGTAACACCTTTGGGGTAATGTATCGTTTTGGGTGGCAGAAAGAATGTCTTCAAAAGTTTCTCTTTGTAGATCATTTAAAGCCGCCTGCATTTGTACTCCTATGTGACTTTGAAGAACTGCATCATAAATGTCTGTTGTTTTGACGGTTGAATAGTCGGTAGGCGTTGGCCGAAATCCTGACATTTTTTCCCGTTAACAATTAAAATGTCTTGAATGTCTAATAGTGCATTATTGAGACATGTTTGGCAGTCTGGTGTGTGGCCAGGGTGTCTAGATAAGTCTTCAATGAGTTGTTGTTTATATTTTTCAAACAGTTGTTTAGCATTTGGTGGAGATGCAAGGGCACAAATGTTAGCAAAAAGCTCTCGAAGCAGTTGAGGCATCATCTCACTTGAAGCTTCGTGAAGAGTCAAGTCCCATAATTCATCATCCTGAAAAAGACCGAGTCTTTGAGCAGCTTCTTTGAATGTTGGAATGCACACCACCAACTGTTCGGATATGTTCAAATGAGGTGCTCCTTTAACATGGAGTAAAAGTAATCTCAAGCAAAATCTCTCAACATCTGAATTTATGTTAACAGAGTACATTCGCCCAATAGTGTTATTTTCTCGATGTCTCAATCTCCTTTCCCATGTGGTATTTTTCTGTTGAAATACAAAATGTTGTGGAATATCAGTAACAGGAATTCGCGGGCAGCCACATCTACTCTGTTTAAGGTGAACCAAGCTGTCAATGTTGTGTCTCTTGATTGTGATCTTTCTATAGCGTCCTGATGTTATCTTCATTAAAGTATACCGACTGTTCGTCAGGAAGATGGATTTGTAAATGCACGATGGTATGTGTTTGATGGTGCATTTTGAAACCAATAAGACGCCATGCCGCTTCTGGAGCTGTCACATATCTAGAATCCATGAAGGAGGTGATCTCGTCATGATGGAGCGTTGCATGTTCTTTGATGGCAATATTTGCGCAGTCATGTCCTTTATAGATGTATTTGAATAAGTACTTTACACTTTTTATAGAAGCGCAGCTCTCAACGTTTATATGGCAGTTGTATTTTAAAGCTAATAATGGGTTGTATGGCACAACCCAAGAGTTATTGATTTTTTTTCCATTTACTTCAATAGAAGCAGCTGTTTGTGTTCTCCGGTACAGTGGATAGCCGTCCATGTTTGACAAAGTTTGGTCTTGGTATGGTTTTGGGACTTTTTTGAGCAAACACCATCAGCCATGCATGGTGAATTAATATTCTGAGGCCCACATGGTCCATGTATCATGTGTTTGATGACTATTGCATGTAATCGGGGTTGTGCATGAATGTCGGGGATTTCTGCTGAAATGAACCTATCAATAGCATCAGCATCTTTAAGCTTATCTTGAGGTGATAATATGAGTAAAATATGTGCATGAGGTAATCCACTTTTTTTTGAAACTCTATTACATGAATTTAGCAACAGGTTTACCTAACACATGTTTGTTTGTGATGTCGTGTAGTAGTTCTTAACTTTAAGTTGAAAACTTTGGCAACCAAATCAGGGCAGTATTCCACTGCTTGACCTTCTGTAATATTTTCTAAAATTTCTGGCCATTTCGGGTTGCATGTCATTGTTATGAAGAAGTCAGGCTTACCATATTTTCGCACAATAGCCATGGCGTCTTGGTAGTTTTGCAGCATGTTTCTGGGACTACCCTGGAATGTTGATGGAAGTATTACTGCTTTTCCTGGTATCAAGCCCTGTTCTTTGGCAGCGTTTTGTAGATGGTCCATGAGACCTGTGTATTTTTCAACTCGTAATTTGGACTGATTTTGTCGTACATAATTTAGACGGTTACCTTCGGTCTTAACATATGCGTCTACAAAGTACTGTTGAGTTAATTTGCCTGCATTTAAAAATGGGTTGAAATCTTTTCGGATGGAAAGCATGTAGCTATAAAATTGCATTTGAGTGACTCTTTCTCTTGGCTTAGCAGAGGAATGATTGCGTATGGTTTTTACAGTAGTAGGGGTGTAGTTAAGTTTAATGCGAGGTGACCAACTTTGGTCCCCAAATGGAAATAAAAGTGGATAGAGCATCGGCTCTAAGTTTGGATCTAAAATGCTTATCCTTTCTGTTTTTCTGTCTGTGTTTTGCGTTCAGCAATGAATGATAAGATCTCTTTCAAGAGGAGGTTCTCCATCATCATTTTGAAAAATAATAGCAACTTCATTACTGCGAGGTGCATTGTATCTGCGTTGATCGTCTGTGCGATCTTGTACTATCGCCATGGTGACAGTTGGTGGTATAGTGCCATTTTGTATAGCCTCCTGTAAGGATTCTTGTTCTACCTCATATAACATTTTGCAGGCTTCAGCAAATGGATTGTTTTTATCCATAAAAGTACTTAACTCTGTCATGAGCTCAGGGTTGCATTTTGAATTTTCATTAATCATGAGGCGTTGTTTAGCAGCCTCATCGGGTCAAGAATATATAGTTGTGCAAACTCTCGGTTATCCTCATTGTGTGGATGAAGAGATGCAGTTCGGTGGTAAATCTGGCCATTAATTCTAAAGCAGTAGGTCATAACCAGGAGGAGGATAATGTTTGCCCCCATGGAAGCAAATGCTAATGAACTGTTGATAGATCGAATATTTTGTTTGAAATTTTTTGAATGCTTATGAGTGCCTGTCATTAGACTTTCTATGAAAGGAGCAACTTTAATGGGCTCCATGTATACTTTTCCTTTGTTGCAGCATTGAGTGAATAGTCTGTCGGATGGCTGGTGTGTATTAAAATGCAGTGCATTGCATTTGGTGCACAGAACATCGAGTTTTCCACAATAATGTTGCTGAACTGAATCACCCTGTTCATTGTTAATGATTTTATTAATTTTTGTTTGTGCACGTCGTACTTTGTGTGCCAATGTGTTTTTGATTCTTTTTTGACATCGTGCATTTTCATCCATATTAGCTCTTTCCTTTCTTTTCTGTTTTTTTTTTTATTTCTGAAATTTTGTAGTTGCTCGTTCGGCATGTCATTAGTGTTAGATTCTGTGTGATTTTCTCTCCTTTTAGCGACAGATTGTAGTTCTAAATCCATCTTTCTTTTGGGTGGCATTTTTTTTTGTAAATACTATTAAAAATAATTTTGTTTATGTGAAGTTTTCTTTGTTTTATATTTAAAGAGTTAAGTGGTTTGTGGGGTGTTTGCAGAGGGGTGCACTGTTTTTTTGTTTGGACCTCCAAGGTGGTTTTTTTTTTAAAGTTTTTGTTGTGTTAGTGCGGCTGTGAGTATTTTTAAAACAATTTTTTGTATTTTTTTGGTGGTTGCTTTGTTAGGTTTTTGGTTTTTTTTTCGTTCTGTTAGTGTGGCAGATTATTTTTTTTATAAAATTCTTTGTTTTTTTTTATTGGTGCTTGTTTTTTTTTTTTTTTTCGTCCTGTTAGTGTGGCTGTGAGGTTTTTTAAAACAATTTTTTTTTCTTGGTTGCACAATTTGTGTGTGGGGGCACTGGTTGTTTGTATGCTCTCTTGTTAAAGTGTTGTGGAGGCTCTTTGGAGGAGGCACCGTTTTTGTAGGTCCTCAGTTTTTTTTTTTTGTTGTGTTAGCGTGGCATTTTTTTTTTGTTCTCTGCTCTGTGCTCTTGTGCTCTGCTCGGTGCTATTGTGCTCTGCTCTGTACCGTTTATTGTGCTCTGCTCTGTGATCTGTGCCGTTTATTGTGCTCTTCTCTGTGCCATTTATTGTGCTCTGCTATGTGCCGTTTATTGTGCTCTGCTCTGTGCCTTTTATTGTGCTCTGCACTCTGCTCGGTGCTCTGTTCTTGTGCTCTGTTCAGGGCTCTTGTGCTCTTCTCGGTGCTCTGTTCTTGTGCTCTGTTCAGGGATCTTGTGCTCTGCTCTGTGCCGTTTATTGTGCTCTGCTCTGTTCCGTTTATTGTGCTCTGCTCTTGTGCTCTGCTCTGTGCTCTTGTGCTCTGCTTGGTGCTCTGCTCTGTGCCGTTTATTGTGCTCTGGTCTGTGCCATTTATTGTGATGTGCTGGGCTCTGTGCCGTTTATTGTGCTCTGCTCTGTGCCGTTTATGGCTATGTGCTCGGCTCTGTGCCGTTTACTGTGCTCGGTTCTGTGCCGTTTATTGTGCTCGGCTCTGTGCCGTTTACTGTGCTCTGCTCTGTGCCGTTTATTGTGCTCTGCTCTGTGCCATTTATTGTGCTCTGCTCTGTGCCATCTATTGTGCTGTGCTTGGCTCGGTGCTTGGCTCTGCGCTGGGCTCTGTGCCGTATATTGTGCTCTGCTCTGTGCCGTTTATTGTGCTCTGGGCCGTTTATTGTGTTGTGCTTGGTTCTGTGCTCGGCGTAGTTTATTCTGCTCTGCTCTGTGCCGTTTATTGTGCTGTGCTTGGCTCTGTGCCGTTTATTGTGCTGTGCTCTGTGCCGTTTATTGTGCTGTTCTCTGTGCCGTATATTGTGCTGTGCTCGGCTCTGTGCCGTCTATTGTGTTGTGCTTGGCTCTGTGGCGTTTATTGTGATCGGCTCTGTGGCGTTTATTCTGTTGTGCTTGGCTCCGTGCTTGGCTCTGTGATGTTTAATATGCTGGGCTCTGTGCCGTCTATTGTGCTGTGCTGTGCTCGGCTCTGTGGCGTTTATTGTGCTCGGCTTTGTGGCGTTTATTTTGTTGTGCTTGGCTCTGTGACGTTTATTGTGCTTGCCTCTGTGCCGTCTATTGTGCTGTGCTCGGCTCTGTGGCGTTTATTGTGCTCGGCTCAGTGGCGTTTATTCTGTTGTGCTCGGCTCTGTGCTTGGCTCTGCGCTGGGCTCTGTGCTCGGCTCCGTGCCGTATATTGTGCTCTGCTCTGTGCTGTATATTGTGCTCTGCACAGTTTATTGTGTTGTGCTTGGTTCTGTGCTCGGTGCCGTTTATTGTGCTGTGCTTGGCTCTGTGCTCGGCTCTGTGCCATTTATTCTGTTGTGCTTGGCTCTGTGCCGTCTATTGTACTGTGCTCGGCTCTGTGGCGTTTATTGTGCTCGGCTCTGTGGCGTTTATACTGTTGTGCTTGGCTCTGTGCTGGGCTCTGGGCTGGGCTCTGCGCTCGGCTCTGTGCTCGGCTCCGTGCCGTATATTGTGCTCTGCTCTGTTTATTGTGCTCTGCGCCGTTTATTGTGTTGTGCTTGGTTCTGTGCTCTGCGCCGTTTATTGGGCTCGGTGCTGGGCTCTGGGCTCGGTGCTGGGCTCTGGGCTCGGTGCTGGGCTCGGTGCTGGGCTCTGGGCTCGGTGCTGGGCTCGGTGCTGGGCTCTGGGCTCGGTGCTGGGCTCTGAGCTCTGTGGCGTTTTCGCGCGCTTCCAACATTGGTGGTCCTGCGGCGGGAGGCACGTGGCAACCTCCGTAACTGGCTTTGGCGGGAGGCGCGCGCGCATCCAGCTGCGCGCGCATCCAACCGCCGTAAGACGCTTTGGGCGTGCTGCGGCAGGTGGCGTGCGCGCACCCGACTGCGCGCGCATCCAACCTCCACAGCACCCTGTGGGCTGCGCGAATGCGCAGACCGTTTTTTGGCGACGGACACGCCAGCCCTTATTCAATTATAGGATAGATTGAATATCATTTATTTGCATTATTTTGGATAATTATTTTTGGGATAATAAACTATTATGTCGTGTTTCAAACTTTATCGGACTCAGTGTACTTACTATTTATTTTTTATTTATTTATTAATTTATTTATAAAGGATTTTACCAGTAAGGACTCTTGATTGCACGGATTTCAGTGAGTGACTCATAATTATTACAGGTTAACTATGTACAAAAAAACGTTTCCTTTAAAAAAAAATTGAGACGCTTTTAGACACGAAGTTTTGAAAAAAAATTAGACCGCTAGGGAGGTTAGGTTATGGGGCAGAGATTTATTCACATCATTAAAATGTCAAAGTTTAGCAATTCTAGGACAGACTCATTAAATTTCCATAAGTGCTTTAATAACATAAATGTACATATGAGATATAATAGCAAAATCATTGCGGACAAAAAATATGCAATTAAAATAGTTTACTTGTCAGTCTCCATTTGACTGAAGTTGAAGTTAGGTCTGAGATTCTGATGAGACATACAGGGTTATTCAGAGAGCAGTGAAAAGCAGGAGAATGACCGGAGAATGGAAAATTCTAGCAGGGTTACATAGTTACATAGTTATATAGGCTGAAAAAAGACATGCGTCCATCGGGTTCAGCCTCTCCCACATAACCTACTGCTGTTGATCCAAAAGAAGGCAAAAAACCCAGTCTGAAATGCTTGCCAATATGCAACATACTGGGAAAAAATTCCTTCTTGACCCAAGAATGGCAGTCAGATTTCTCCTTGGATCAAGAAGCTTTTACCCACATATTAAATATTATAACCCTTAATATTCTGTGTCTGCAGGAAGTCATCCAGTCGTTTTTTTAAAGTCTGTACAGACTCTGACCCAACCACCTCAACAGGCAGAGAATTCCACAGCTTTATTGTTCTCACCGTAAAATAACCCTTCCTATGCTTTAGGCTGAATTTTCTTTCTTCCAGTCTAAATGGATGACCTTGTGTCCTGTGTATAGACCTGTTATTGAATAGGTTATCAAACAATGGTTGATAATGGCCCGTATATATTTATATATCGTTATCAGATCCCCTCTAAGGCGCCGTTTCTCTAAACTAAACAGGTTTAAGCTTGTTAGTCTTGCCTCATAACTTAACCCTTCCATTCCCCTTATTAATTTAGTTGCCCGTCTCTGCACTTTTTCTAGCGCTAGAATATCTTTTTTTAAGACCGGTGCCCAAAATTGCACGGCATATTCAAGGTGCGGCCTGACCATTGATTTATACAGAGGCAAAATTATGTTTTCATCCCGTGAGTGAACTCCCCTTTTAATGCATGCCAATACTTTGCTTGCCTTGGCGGCTGCTGTTTGACATTGCACATTGTTACTTAGTTTGAAGTCTATGATTATTCCCAAATCCTTCTCCTGCTTGGATTTCCCTAACTCCGTACCATTTAGGGTATAAATTACTTGTGTGTTCTTCACTCCAAAGTGCATAACTTTGCATTTATCTAGATTAAATTTCATCTGCCATTTAAGTGCCCAGTCCCCCAATCTATCTAAATCCCTCTCCAGCGAAGTAAAATCCTGCTCACATTGTATTACTTTTCCTAGTTTTGTGTCATCTGCAAACACTGATACATGACTTTCAATGCCTATCTCAAGGTCATTTATAAATAAATTGAATAGTATTGGTCCTATAACAGACCCCTGAGGGACACCGCTTACCACTGGTGTCCATCTTGAAAATGTACCATTTATGACCACTCTCTGTACCCTATCTTTTAGCCAGTTTTCTATCCAAGAACAAGTACTTTCATCTAGACCAATTTTTCTTCATTTAAATAGTAACCTTTTGTGTGGAACTGTGTCGAAAGCTTTGGCAAAATCTAAGTAAATCACATCCACTGCGACCCCCTGATCTATACTTCTACTTACTTCCTCATAGAACGTAATTAGGTTAGTCTGACATGATCTGTGTTTCATGAAACCATGCTGATTTTTGCCAATAACATTATACCTCCCAATAAATTCCTGAATATTATCCCTTAGTAACCCCTCAAATACTTTCCCAGCCTAGATGTTAAGCTCACAGGTCTATAATTCCCAGGAACAAATTTTAAACCTTTCTTAAATATAGGGACCACGTCAGCTTTTCTCCAATCCTCTGGTACTATTCCTGAAAGAAAAGAATCTTGAAAGATTAAGAACAGAGGTTTACATATTTCAACACATAGCTCTCTCAGTACTCGCGGGTGAATTCCATCTGGCCCTGGGCTTTATTCACATTCACATTGTTTAATTTCTGCAAAACCTTGTCCTGAGTCAACCAGTCACTTTGTATTAGTAAGTTTTTATTAATGAATTGCATGTCTCCTGTTATAGGTTTCTCTTTGATAAATACTGAAGAAAAATAATCATTTAAAATTTCTGCCTTATCCTGATCTTCAGTTAACAATAACCCTGACTCAGATTTTAGTGAACCTACATTTTCACTCTTGGGTTTTTTAGAATTTATGTACCTAAAGAATCTTTTAGGGTTGGTCTTGCTCTCTTTGGCTATTTCTTTTTCATTTTCACATGCTTTATTGGCTGCCCTATATGCTTTATAGGATGCCTCAGATTTATCAGATTTAAAAGCTTTAAATGCCTTCTTTTTATTTTTCATTTCCTTAGTTACCTTCCTACTAAGCCACATTGGTTTCAGTCTGTTTCTTTTATATGTCAGGTACAGGTACCGGGATGGCACCTGGATGGCAAGATTCTGAGCCCAGGATGCGGTGAGGCACCACTCCAGGAAAAATGGGAACTTGAATATTCTGGATACTGCAGGGAAGGACTGGTAAGTTTCAAGGTTTTTCAGGGGAGCCCCAGCATACACGTCCTCTCTCTCTGGATACAGATAGACAATGCTGGAACAATGTGGAGAGGAGGGCAGGGCCCTTTATTTTGCAAGGTCAGGTGGTGTAGTGTTTTACTATGTGTTTTCACTTTTAACCATTTGTGTGCAGGAATCTCAGTGCTGGTTCTGAGATGAGCAAGGCTTGAAGGGGGCTGTCTGGCATGGTTCAGGAACCTGACATTATATTTATTAACCAGTGGAATATATTGTGACATGTACTTTTCTAGTGTTAGTTTAAAGATATTCCACTTATCCTCAGTGTTTTTCCCGTGAAAGAGTTTCTGCCAGTCAATGACATTGAGAGCTTCCTTTATTTTAATAAAGTTGCCCTTTTTAAAATTATATGTTTTAGCATGCCCCTTATGAATGTGTTTTTTTGAGTT
Organism: Leptobrachium leishanense; assembly: GCA_009667805.1. Taxonomy (NCBI): domain Eukaryota; kingdom Metazoa; phylum Chordata; class Amphibia; order Anura; family Megophryidae; genus Leptobrachium; species Leptobrachium leishanense. The sequence continues at coordinate 371,812,691 of CM019064.1, forward strand.
TATTTCAAAAGTCACCATATTATGGTCACTGTTTCCCAACTGTTCCTTTACATTAATATTTGAGAAAAGATAAACATTATTTGTTATAACCAGGTCCAGACAGTTATCCTCTCTAGTTGGTGTTTCTACCAGTTGTGACATGAAGGTATCATTTAAAATGTTCAGAAACTGGATTCCCTTTGCTGAATTACTAGTCCCACTATCCAAATTAATGTCCGGGTAATTAAAATCTCCAATAATTAAAGTGCTACCATGATCTGCAGCCTTCCTAATTTGCTCTAACAGTTGTTCTTCCTCATCATTATCTATATTAGGTGGTTTATAGCATATAACATGAAAAACAAAAATTGGTGGTGTTGCGCTAAAAGAAAGTAAAAAAACTTTTGTATAGTCTATGTTGGAGGCATGCTATTCTGCACAGCAAAGAGAGAAAGAAAGTTCTATTTCTCTATAGTTCGTTCAGTGGATATCCAGTCCCTGTTGTAGAAAGGATTTTCAGTAAAATCTTCCAAAATCTTCTATAGAGCTTGTGAAGTCTTCTAAATGCAGTCCTTCCAAGTGAGGCACTTAGACAGGAGGTAGAAAACCTACAAAAAAAAGATACATACTTTTTAATGAAGATTCACCAAAGAAGTGGTCGTTCGTTCCAAAGGTTTGGAAGATTTTACTGAAAATCCTTTCTACAACAGGGACTGGATATCCACTGAACGAACTATAGAGAAATAGAACTTTCTTTCTCTCTTTGCTGTGCAGAATAGCATGCCTCCAACATAGACTATACAAAAGTTTTTTTACTTTCTTTTAGCGCAACACCACCAATTTTTGTTTTTCATGTTATATGCTTTCTGAATTTGGTGGATATCAGGGTGGTGTTTTTTGCTGCTCATTGTTTTGGGTGTTTCCACAGTATAAACCCTCTTTGTTGCTTTATAGCATATGCCAACCAATTGTCAGGATCTGTCAGGGAACTGGTTCTGGGGTGACGAGTGTGAGCCCAATATGCAACGATGGAAAATAGTGAAAAGCGTATATGAACAAAAAAAGGGTTTATTAAGAATAAGGCATAAGAGGTAGTAAACAAATATGAATAAATTATGCAGCTGGATGATAAGGAAAACACTGTATAAATAATAATCAGAAATAAGAAACTAAAAGGCAAGATGATAGAAAGGTAGACCAAAAGTAACAAAACTAAACTACACTAAACTATACTACTACATATAAAGGAAAAGGGTAGATTGAACATAGAACAGGGTTAAACCAGATATGGAGAGAAATAGGAGAAGGAAGAGAGAAGGGCAGCGATGTCTGGAGAGTCTGCGAAGTGCAGGGCAGCGATATCTGGAGAGTCTGCAACGTGCAGGGCAGCGATGTCTGGAGAGTCTGCAACGTGCAGGGCAGCGATGTCTGGAGAGTCTGCAACGTGCAGGGCAGCGATGTCTGGAGAGTCTGCGAAGTGCAGGGCAGCGATAACTGGAGAGTCTGCGAAGTGCAGGGCAGCGATGTCTGGAGAGTCTGCGAAGTGCAGGACAGCGATGTCTGGAGAGTCTGCGAAGTGCAGGACAGCGACGTCTGGAGAGTCTGCAACGTGCAGGGCAGCGATGTCTGGAGAGTCTGCAACGTGCAGGGCAGCGATGTCTGGAGAGTCTGCGAAGTGCAGGGCAGCGATAACTGGAGAGTCTGCGAAGTGCAGGGCAGCGATGTCTGGAGAGTCTGCGAAGTGCAGGACAGCGACGTCTGGAGAGTCTGCGAAGTACTGGGCAGCGATGTCTGGAGAGTCTGCGGAGTGCAGGGCAGCGATGTCTGGAGAGTCTGCGAAGTACAGGGCAGCTGTCTGGAGAGTCTGCGGAGTGCAGGGCAGCGATGTCTGGAGAGTCTGCAACGTGCAGGGCAGCGATGTCTGGAGAGTCTGCGAAGTGCAGGGCAGCGATATCTGGAGAGTCTGCGAAGTGCAGGGCAGCGATGTCTGGAGAGTCTGCGGAGTGCAGGGCAGCGATGTCTGGAGAGTCTGCAACGTGCAGGGCAGCGATGTCTGGAGAGTCTGCGAAGTGCAGGGCAGCGATATCTGGAGAGTCTGCGAAGTGCAGGGCAGCGATGTCTGGAGAGTCTGCGAAGTGCAGGACAGCGATGTCTGGAGAGTCTGCGAAGTGCAGGGCAGCGATAGAAGACAGCTCCTTCCTAGTGAAAGGTCCACTAGGACAATGCAGAAGCATCTTGCTTTGGGAGTGACCTTTATTTATAGTGGAGGAATCAAGATGTTATGGCTGGCACCTGGTGGCTGGAACAACTTGGTTCTGTAGGAGAATCATTGTTATTTCGCTGAGATACTTTGCCTTTGGTTCTTTTATGGCGCCGGCGGCTAGGAACCTGACATAGCCCCCTGACAAGGGACGCACTCTGGGCGGATAGGATCGTCGCAGGCGCCTCAGAATCCTCTGTAGTCGTAAGGTTCCCGGAAGGGTCTTCAGAATCCGAAGAAACGGGAGATTTGCTTTTATCCAGGGTTTGGCACCTTATTGGCATGATCTTCCTGGTATTGAGGATGGGAAGATCCATCTTGGCGATCCTGGGATGTCTCATGGGAATACCAAGTCCGTACGGTTCTGTATCTGGGCTCTGTGTGGATAAAAAGGTAGAGGTATCAAAAAGCAGAGGTAATACAGGATCGAGAGTGTTCTGTAACTGTTTCTGTAAAGCGAGTATTAAAGACTGTTGTTTGTTTACAGTTTGGGCTATTGTACTAACTTGACTAGTAAGTATTGCCATGGAGGATACAAGAACAGGTATGGTGTCGGTAGCACAGACTGTAGTGTGGGTCAGACTTTCATCAGTGGATCCTACTGCAACAGATGGAGTCTTGGTATTAGACGACTCAGCAGGTAGATGTGTGGTACCAGGCAGTACCGCCTTAGTAGCAGGTATATCAACCAGAGGAGGTTCAGCAGTAGGTGCCTTGGTAGTTGGCAATTCGACTGGTGGTACTTGGACAGCAGGCACTTTGGCATGTCTAGGAACTTCATCAGCGGGGATGCAGCAACGAACACTTCGGCAGGAACCGAAGTCTCGGCGACGGGCTCTTTGGCGTGAAATGAAGTTCCTGCAGCGGGCACAGCAATTTGAACCAATGCATCCAGTTGAAATTCTTTTGCCTTTAAGGCGTCAGGTTTCTCATGCTCATCCTCTTGGGTGGTTATCGGAGGAGCCGGGTCCGGGATGCCAGTATTAGAGGCACAGGAAAAGGGAGAACTGTTTGGGGGTTGAATAGGCACAGTTACAAACGTGGTACCACAGAACATTGGATAAGGTGCTGCAGTTGTCGATTCTGTGGCTGACGAGGAAATAGGTACATGAGCATAGGAGTCCTGAACTGTACAAGAGGTGGGAGTAGCAGTCCCAATCTCTTCATAAGGGTCTTTACCACTTAGGTCCTCTTCATCATCTGTAGATAGTATATAGCAGGGAGATATGACATATTTCTGTGTTTTACTATAGGACGTGTTCGTAATAGAAGTGGTGTGTCTCCTATGCCAACCTGGGCCACCATGGGGATGACGAGCGGTTTGTAGAGATATCCCTGAAGAGTCAGTGTCCCAGCCCTCTGAACCAGGATCAGAGGTAGGATGATGGCTGGGGGTGATGGGAGTAGTTGCTGCCACCATAGTGGGGTTTTTGGATTGGTGTGCAGCTTCCCTGATCTTCAATGCCTCTTCAAATCTCGCTAGGTCTTTTAGGCGAACCAGAGTTCCGTTAGAGGCATACATGCAGCCATGTGGTACAGGGTCTGAAACCTGGGTAGCCATGATCTCCATAAATTCAGGTTCCAAGGGCAGAGGGGGTTCACAGTCCATTGGATCAGGCTCTATAGGTGTGGTGTCTTCAGCCTCCATGGGTTCAACAGAGTCATAATATTCTTTAAAGCTCGCCTCTGGGGACACAGATTTATTTGGATCAGCACGGGTGGTCTTGCTTAACTCAGGTAGACTCCCTGGAGATTTGAGAGTAGACTTAGTAGGTATAGATTTGGGCACTGGGACGAATTTCTTGGGAGGGGTAGAAGGTGCTCTAGAAACAGAATCAGGAGAATTTGCAGGTTCAGGAACTGGGGTGTATTTCTTAGGACCGGATTTGACTGCAGGATTAACTTTAGACCTAGATGCGGGGGTCTTCTTAGGTGGTCTTACGGGGCAGAGCGGTATATAATGGCCTGGCGCCCCACAATAGATGCAGAGGTTGGCATTACATCTCCTGGCACGTTCTGCTGGGGATAAGGGACCATGGGTTACCTTAGTAGCAGTAATATTCTCGTCAGAGGAAGGATTCCATGGTTTTTGAAGCTGTAGATTTAAGAGTTGCATCAGGTGAGTCAAGAACTCTTGAAGGGCTTTTTGAATTAACCCTGTGAGGGCTTGCATCATTGCGGGCTCAATTGATACTGGCTTCTGCATTATGTCAGGATCTGTCAGGGAACTGGTTCTGGGGTGACGAGTGTGAGCCCAATATGCAACGATGGAAAATAGTGAAAAGCGTATATGAACAAAAAAAGGGTTATTAAGAATAAGGCATAAGAGGTAGTAAACAAATATGAATAAACAATTATGCAGCTGGATGATAAGGAAAACACTGTATAAATAATAATCAGAAATAAGAAACTAAAAGGCAAGATGATAGAAAGGTAGACCAAAAGTAACAAAACTAAACTACACTAAACTATACTACTACATATAAAGGAAAAGGGTAGATTGAACATAGAACAGGGTTAAACCAGATATGGAGAGAAATAGGAGAAGGAAGAGAGAAGGGCAGCGATGTCTGGAGAGTCTGCGAAGTGCAGGGCAGCGATATCTGGAGAGTCTGCAACGTGCAGGGCAGCGATGTCTGGAGAGTCTGCAACGTGCAGGGCAGCGATGTCTGGAGAGTCTGCAACGTGCAGGGCAGCGATGTCTGGAGAGTCTGCGAAGTGCAGGGCAGCGATAACTGGAGAGTCTGCGAAGTGCAGGGCAGCGATGTCTGGAGAGTCTGCGAAGTGCAGGACAGCGATGTCTGGAGAGTCTGCGAAGTGCAGGACAGCGACGTCTGGAGAGTCTGCAACGTGCAGGGCAGCGATGTCTGGAGAGTCTGCAACGTGCAGGGCAGCGATGTCTGGAGAGTCTGCGAAGTGCAGGGCAGCGATAACTGGAGAGTCTGCGAAGTGCAGGGCAGCGATGTCTGGAGAGTCTGCGAAGTGCAGGACAGCGACGTCTGGAGAGTCTGCGAAGTACTGGGCAGCGATGTCTGGAGAGTCTGCGGAGTGCAGGGCAGCGATGTCTGGAGAGTCTGCGAAGTACAGGGCAGCGATGTCTGGAGAGTCTGCGGAGTGCAGGGCAGCGATGTCTGGAGAGTCTGCAACGTGCAGGGCAGCGATGTCTGGAGAGTCTGCGAAGTGCAGGGCAGCGATATCTGGAGAGTCTGCGAAGTGCAGGGCAGCGATGTCTGGAGAGTCTGCGGAGTGCAGGGCAGCGATGTCTGGAGAGTCTGCAACGTGCAGGGCAGCGATGTCTGGAGAGTCTGCGAAGTGCAGGGCAGCGATATCTGGAGAGTCTGCGAAGTGCAGGGCAGCAGCGATGTCTGGAGAGTCTGCGAAGTGCAGGACAGCGATGTCTGGAGAGTCTGCGAAGTGCAGGGCAGCGATAGAAGACAGCTCCTTCCTAGTGAAAGGTCCACTAGGACAATGCAGAAGCATCTTGCTTTGGGAGTGACCTTTATTTATAGTGGAGGAATCAAGATGTTATGGCTGGCACCTGGTGGCTGGAACAACTTGGTTCTGTAGGAGAATCATTGTTATTTCGCTGAGATACTTTGCCTTTGGTTCTTTTATGGCGCCGGCGGCTAGGAACCTGACACCAATAGTTGACTTCCCTGTTTATTCCCCAACGAAATATTTACCCATAAGGATTCCATATTTCCCTCATCGCTTTCCAGTTGTGTAATATTAGGCTTTAAATCCTGATTTACATATAAACACACTCCACCCCCTTTCTTATGTTTCCTATCCTTTCTAAACAATGTATAACCGTTTAAGTTTACAGCCCAGTAATGCGTTTCGTCCCACCACGTTTCTGTTATTCCTATAATGTCGTATTGCTTACTGTATGCTATTACCTCTAGTTCCCCCATCTTGTTATTGAGGCTCCTTGCATTAGCAAGCATACATTTAATGTTGTCTCTACCCACACATGCTGAATGCGACTTTACATTACATGCCTCCACTCTTCTGACATTACCCATCCCCCCGGCTCCACCCCCCCTTAGTCTGAGCTGAAACCCTTGCGCTATCTACTCTGTCTCCATTTTGTAAGATACTGTATCCCTCCCCCCTTCCACTAGTTTAAAGTCTCCTCCAACCTTTTAACCATCCTCTCCCCTAGCACAGCAGACCCTCTTCCATTCAGGTGCAATCTATCACAACTATACAGATTGTACCCCAGTGCAAAATGATCCCAGTGCTCTAAAAACCCAAAGCCCTCCTTCCTGCACCAAGCTTTAAGCCACGCATTGACCTCCCTGATCTCCCGCTGCCTTTCCACTGTAGCACGTGGCACAGGTAGGATCTCAGAAAATACTACCTTGGAGGACCTCTTCTTCAGTTTACTTCCTAATTCCCTGAAATCATTCTTCAGGTCCTTCCATCTTCCTCTTACTTTGTCATTGGTACCAATATGGACCATGACAGCTGGGTCATCTCCAGCCCCTCCCAATAATCTATCAACTCTGTCAACCACATGCCTAACACGGGCACCCGGCAGACAGCAAACTGTCCTGTTAAGGCGATCAGCGCGACAGATTACCCTGTCTACTCTCTTAATAATAGAGTCCCTTACCACCACAACCTGTCTAGGCTTACTTGCCCTCTTTATCCCTCCCTTACTTGGTGGGCTGATCCCCCTGCTGTTAGAGGCAGCAGCCTCCTCCAGTACTGCTACACCTGAGCTGATGCACCCAACATCTTCACTCAAAAGGGGCAAATCTGTTGGTGTGCGCAAGATCAGGACTAGCCAACCTTTTCCTCTTCCCTCCTCCCCTGCTACCACGTGTCACTGACACCCAGCTACCAACCTGTTCCCCGGTTAACTCCACTCCTCCCGCAACCCTAGATTCCTCAACTATACTTTGCTCCGTGAGAAGCAGGCTCCTTTCAAGATTGTCAATCTGCCTCAGCATTACGATTTGCCCTTCCAGATCTCCAATATGAGCTTCCAGAAGAGCTACACGTTCACACTTGCTACAGAGATATGGACCCTGGAAGGATTCCTCCAGACATGCATACATGCAGCAGGATGTGCACTGGGTCAAACCTTCAGGCTAGGGACAGATGAGCGCATTTTCTGCGGCCACCGTCAAAATGTACGTCGATGCGTGCGCACGCATTTTTTCACGGAATACGCTTAAGTGGTCAGACGATGCGCAATTCTGGACGTATTTCATGACGATGGGGTAAAAAGAAGTCTAGGGAAATCCGGCTGTTTGAACGTTATGTTGGCCGCACACTAGCAGCGTCTGACATCTCCTAATCACGCACACACGCTGCTATGCGGCCGCAGCGCACTCTGTACGTCAGTACCAGCGGTTTAACGTTCTCGAAAAAATGCGTTCATTTTCCACTTGCGTTGCGCGGCCGGACTTTTGTGCGACCGTACGTCGTATATTGGCCGTCATTGCATGGCATCTGCTGCTAGTGCGGCCGTGATTATGTGCGCCAGAACGCGCGTTCGCACTGCCTCAGTCTGACCCTAGCCTAAAGCTTGCTAACACTCATACCCAAAACAAGAGAATATATATCACAATTGATACCTGTTATTTGGATTCCTGTTTTTAAACTCCACTTGAAAATAGCCCACTTAGGAGTAGACCACTAACAAGCCCTTGGGTTATTCAAAGAGATCCGAATGGCTGGAGAAAGGTAACCGAACGCTGATTTTCAGCATTCGGTTACCTTTCTTGGCCATTCGGCTATCCAGAGAGCAGGCAATTCGCCAAATTCTGGTGAATTGCCTGCACATACGGTACCTGTTCGGTGTCTGTTCGAGGGCAGTGAAATCCCCATAAAAAGCACTGCTTCGGCGATTCAGAGAGCACAAACCAGCAGTGAAAGGTTCCCGAAATGCCCTGCCATTCGGTGATTTCATGCGGCAGATTTATTCAGGCGAATCCCATAGGCTTCAATGTTAAAAATATTCCGGTTTTAATTCAATATCTAATAAACCGTTCATTATAAAATTCTGCAGTAAAGAGTCTCTTTAGTTATAGATTTTTTAGGATATTTTAATCATTATTTTTTTTTATAAAAGTCCGATTTTTTTTAACTTTACTTATTTTTTCTGTAACAGCCCTTTTTATTATAATTCCCTGGACCTCATATGTAAATTTCAGATATTTTCGCTCAGTAGTTTCTTTGCAAACAGCGTTTCACTTTTCAATCATTCAAGCAAACTATTTTCCTAATTTATTCACTGCCTTCTTCTGCGGTGTCGGCTTTTTCCGGCGGCTTCACTGCGTGCGATCGGCTCCGGCTCGGCTTTTTCCGGCGACTGACGGGTTAATCCAGATGTGTTTGCGGGTTTTCGGCGTGCATTCGCCGGGTTTTTGCCAGGGTTTCGGTGGGCTTTCGGTAGCTTTTGCCTGCAGTTCGACAGCCCTGTGGTGCTTGCTGAATACACCGCAGGGTAGCCGAAATGAGAAAGCCACTTTGCACCGAATTGAAGAGAACGAAAAGTCACCGAACGTGTGGTGACTTTTCGAATCTCTTTGAATAACCCTGTAGGTCAAAATAGCCAAACCAGAAAAATTCTCCCATTCATCTCACTTTCCAAATCGGCTATTTTGACCTAGACTTTTCCATTCTCTAGTCATTCTCCTGCTTTTCACCGCTCTCTGAATAACCCGGATAATCATAATTTGTTTTGTAATTCCCAGACGTAATATTTTAAATGAGTAATTAGTTATATTGTTGGTATTCCATTCTTAATAAGGATAAATAAGAGAAAATTCATTCCATTTCCTTTTTTTAATGTTTATGATAAAACATTCACATCAAAACAGCAAAGTATATGCTATCAAAAGAAAATATAGTTTATTACAAATAGTAATTTACTACTATTTAAAAAGTATGGTAATTTTCATTTTCCTCTTGCATTTCCTCCATCTTTTAGGCGATTTAGGCGTTGATGGTGATGGTCTGGAAGACAAAACAATAACTAATTAGTTAATTTACATTTAATGCCCAGTTTGCAGACAAAATAATCATGACTTTAACAGGATTATTCAAAGAGAATCGAAAAGTCACGGCATGTTCGGTGACTTTTAGTTCTCTTCAATTTTGTGCGATTTGGCGATCCCATTTCAGCGGTGTATTCAGCAAGCACCACAGGCCCGCAAAAACATCTGGATTAACCCTGCCGAACACGCTGGAGAAACCCGAGCAGGAGCTCATCACAGTGCAGAGCAGCCGGGGGAAGAAGCCGACACCGCAGACGAATGAAGTGCAAAAAAACACAGTATGCTTTGAATGTTTGAAAAGTGAAACGCTGTTTGCAAAGAAACTACTGAACGAAGATGTCTGAAATTTACATATAAGGTCCAATGAATGATAATAAAAAGGGCTGTTACAGGAAAAAGAAAAATTGATTAAAAAAAAAAAAAACGGAAATGAAATTTGCTAAAAAATACTGAAAAAATGCCTAAAAATATTTTTTTTTTACTATTATATAGTATACTATTATTATGAACGGTTTATTAGATATTGAATTAAAACAGGAATATTTTTAAACATTGAAGCCTTTGGGATTCGCCTGAATAAACCTGTTGAATTAAACCACCGAATAGCAGGGCATTTCGTCACCTTTTCACTGCTGGTTTTTGTTCTCTGAATAGACAAAGCATTGCTTCTCTGTGGGGAATTCACTGCTCTCGAACAGGCAATGAACAGCCACCGTATGTGCAGGCAATTCGCCAACATTTGGCGACCTGCCTGCTCTCTGGATAGCCGAATGGCCAGGAAAGGTAACCGTACGCTGAATTTCAGCGTTCAGTTACCTTTCGCCAGCAAGTCGGATCTCTTTGAATAATCCTGTAAGGATATACAGGTCTATTCAATATCAGGGTACATGTGTGACACTTACTGATGGATAACAGCCAAATCAACTTCAGCTATATGTAACTAAGTATCCAGATGGTGCAAGGGGGTAACCCAAATTTGTCAGATCGGTGATGGTGGATACAAAATATATTAAAACTTAAATTTTATTGAATTAGAAGAACCATACGGACATTTACACTTTGGACCACTAGGGGGCACCAAAAGGAAAAGAAACAGTGAAAAGAAAAAAAAAAAAAAAAAAAAAAAAAAATCAAGCTCTGGATGGGCTTGCAGAGAATTAAAAAAAAACATGTGTATCAGAGTTGCCTGGAACTGCAGGGAAACTTAGACATCTAACTTGGAAAGACACAATAACATTGGAAGGGTCGCTCATATAATTATGTCATTGGTTCCCACGTTAGCAGAGGATATGGAAGGAGTATAGCAGGGATTACTATGTTGAGAGAGGCAGACTAGATAGAGCCCGTTTTGATCCTACATTAGATTGCTGCATAAGCAGAGACAGGTGAGCCTTCAAGGGTTCACTGGGTATGGAAAAGTCTGGAAATAGATTACCTGCTTAACTGCGAACAGACTATTAGACTAGTAGAGACCCTTAAAAAGGGTGAGCAGATTGTAACAGCTACTGGACACAGAGGGAGGTAGCTAGCTAGCTAGCTTACATTTGAAAAGGACCCAGTAGCATTAAACGGGTCTCCCCTAATTCTGTATCCTTGTTCCCCCCCATTCACAAAAGGTATGGGACAAAAGCTAATTTTGCCAAGGAGATTCCTATAGAAATTGCTGCATATGCAAGAGCAGGTGAGGAAAGTGAGCCTTCAAGGGTTCACCAGGTATAGGAAAGTGTGAAATGGGTTCCTGACCTGCTGGTTCAAAAAAAAAAAAAGGCTCATAAATTGGTAGACTGGACTGGAGCAAAACCACAGAGAGAGAGACAGCTAAATAGCTTGTTTAGCACAGAAGATAAAGGTAGGAAAGCAGACTCCTCTTAGCTGCTCTCAGTATGTATTAATTGCTAGCCAGCCTCTCAAAGTCCCTGCATTACCAACCTCTGTTTCCAGGCAGACCTGATGTGAAAATTAAAATAGCATAGAGAAATTGCTAGAAAGTGCTGCTCATCACCAATGTGATAAAATGGTTTGTATGGCTCGACATGTTTCGCCGTGGGCGTCATCAGGAGCTGTTGACAAAAATGAATTAGTGAGCAGAGGCAGTTTTTCAATATCAGGTCTATTCACTAAAGGCAAAACTCAGGAGAACTGGCAGGGGAAGTGAAAATTCTAGGTCAAAATAGCCAAACCAGAAAAATTCTCCCATTTATCTCACTTTCCAAATTGGCTATTTGGTCTAGATTGTTCATTCTCCTGCCAATTCATCTGTCTTTAACCTCTTAGTGAATAGACCTGATAATAATCATCTCTAAGAATTGAGTGATGGCTGAACCAAACTCAGAAGATGGGACAATTCCTTGAAAAACTTTAATGTTCTCATACTCAAGACATAACAGAAGGGTTTACAAGTGAAAGAGTGAAGTCTAAATAAAGTACATTGATATAAAAGAATTAATGCCAAAAAAAGGCAAAGGAGGAAACCTAGCCCATTTCAATCCACCTTGGCTATTTTGGCCTGAATATTGTGTTGGTTTATTGTTTACCGTAATGAATATACAGTACTGAGGACATTTCAGTTTGTAGTAGGAAACAACTGAGTATTAATACAACTACAACTAAAAACTTAAATCCCCATAATTCCCTAGCAGGACTATTTAAAGAAAGGTGAAACTCTGGAGAATGGCTGGAGAAGTGAAAATTCTAGTAGGGTTATTCAGAGAGAGGTGAAAACCAGTAGAATTGCCAGGAGAATGAACACTCTAGACCAAATAGCCAATTTGGAAAGTGAGATAAATAGGAGATTTTTTCTGGTTTGGCTATTTTGACTATCAGGGTTATTCAGAGAGAGGTGAAAAGCAGGAGAATGACTGGAGAATGTAAAATTCTAGGTCAAAATAGCCAAACCAGAAAAATTCTCCCTTTTATCTCACTTTCCAAATCGGCTATTTGGTCTAGATTTTTCTCTTCTCCTGCCAATTCACCTGCGTTTCACCTTTCTCTGAATAACCCTGTAAATGTTATCAGTGATGAAACAAAATGGAAACCACTAGATCACTAGAACATTGAGTGGAGCGCCAAACATAAATGGTATGGGAAAGCATAATTTATTCTTTAACAATGAATAACTGTGATAATTTACTGTGTTATTATCCTGTATACTACTCTACTAGACAGAACATATAGTAGATACTTAGAACAAATGCGCACAAGGGCTTGTTAGTGGTCTACTCCTAAGTGGGCTATTTTCAAGTGGAGTTTAAAAACAGGAATCCAAATAACAGGTATCAATTGTGATATATATTCTCTTGTTGTGGGTATGAGTGTTAGCAAGCTTGAAGGTTTGACCCAGTGCACATCCTGCTGCATGTATGCATGTCTGGAGGAATCCTTCCAGGGTCCATATCTCTGTAGCAAGTGTGAACGTGTAGCTCTTCTGGAAGCTCATATTGGAGATCTGGAAGGGCAAATCGTAACGCTGAGGCAGATTGACAATCTTGAAAGGAGCCTGCTTCTCACGGAGCAAAGTATAGTTGAGGAATCTAGGGTTGCGGGAGGAGTGGAGTTAACCGGGGAACAGGTTGGTAGCTGGGTGTCAGTGACACGTGGTAGCAGGGGGGGGAGGGAAGAGGAAAAGGTTGGCTAGTCCTGATCTTGCGCACACCAACAGATTTGCCCCTTTTGAGTGAAGATGTTGGGTGCAGCAGCTCAGGTGTAGCAGTACTGGAGGAGGCTGCTCCCTCTAACAGCAGGGGAATCAGCCCACCAAGTAAGGGAGGGATAAAGAGGGCAAGTAAGCCTAGACAGGTTGTGGTGGTAGGGGACTCTATTAAGAGAGTAGACAGGGTAATCTGTCGCGCTGATCACCTTAACCGGACAGTTTGCTGTCTGCTGGGTGCCCGTGCTAGGCATGTGGTTGACAGAGTTGATAGATTATTGGGAGGGGCTGGAGATGACCCAGCTGTCATGGTCCATATTGGTACCAATGACAAAGTAAGAGGAAGATGGAAGGACCTGAAGAATTATTTCAGGTAATTAGGAAGTAAACTGAAGAGGTCCTCCAAGGTAGTATTTTATGAGATCCTACCTGTGCCACGTGCTACAGTGGAAAGGCAGCGGGAGATCAGGGAGGTCAATGCGTGGCTTAAAGCTTGGTGCAGGAAGGAGGGCTTTGGGTTTTTAGAGCACTGGGCTCATTTTGCACTGGGGTACAATCTGTATAGTTGTGATAGATTGCACCTGAATGGAAGAGGGTCTGCTGTGCTAGGGGAGAGGATGGTTAAAAGGTTGGAGGAGACTTTAAACTAGTGGAAGGGGGGAGGGATACAGTATCTTACAAAATGGAGACAGAGTAGATAGCGCAAGGGTTTCAGCTCAGACTAAGGGGGGTGGAGCCGGGGGATGGGTAATGTCAGAACAGTGGAGGCATGTAATGTAAAGTCGCATTCAGCATGTGTGGGTAGAGACAACATTAAATGTATGCTTGCTAATGCAAGGAGCCTCAATAACAAGATGGGGGAACTAGAGGTAATAGCATACACTAAGCAATACGACATTATAGGAATAACAGAAACGTGGTGGGACGAAACGCATGACTGGGCTGTAAACTTAAACGGTTATACTTTGTTTAGAAAGGATAGGAAACATAAGAAAGGGGGTGGAGTGTGTTTATATGTAAATCAGGATTTAAAGCCTAATATTACACAACTGGAAAGCGATGAGGGAAATGTGGAATCGTTATGGGTAAATATTTCGTTGGGGAATAAACAGGGAAGTCAACTATTGGTTGGCATATGCTATAAACCACCTAATATAGATAATGAGGAAGAACAACTGTTAGAGCAAATTAGGAAGGCTGCACATCATGGTAGCACTTTAATTATTGGAGATTTTAATTACCCGGACATTAATTGGGATAGTGGGACTAGTAATTCAGCAAAGGGAATCCAGTTTCTGAACATTTTAAATGATACCTACATGTCACAACTGGTAGAAACACCAACTAGCGAGGATAACTGTCTGGACCTGGTTATAACAAATAATGTGGAGCTTTTCTCAAATATTAATGTAAAGGAACAGTTGGGAAACAGTGACCATAATATGGTGACTTTTGAAATAAACTCAAAAAACCACATTCATAAGGGGCATGCTAAAACATATAATTTTAAAAAGGGCAACTTTATTAAAATAAAGGAAGCTCTCAATGTCATTGACTGGCAGAAACTCTTTCACGGGAAAAACACTGAGGATAAGTGGAATATCTTTAACCCTTTCGCTGCTGAGGCTTTTCCCGCCCCTGTGCTGAGGTCATTTTTACCTGTTTTGCGCATCATGTTTAAACGTGTTTTGAAGGCTTATTTTAGTATATGACCCAGACATATTATATATCGTTCTTTCCGTCAGACTCGGTAGATTCATAATATGTCATTATTATATGTATACGTTATGTCATGTCTGTATATTATAACAAAAAATGCAATAAAATATGTATTTTCAATAATTTACAATGTGTAAAGTGTTTTTTTTCACATTTTAACATGCGAGCAATTGCGGTTATATTTTGTATGGGGTGCGCTTGTTAAAAAAATTAGAGATGGGGTCTCGTTACATTTTTTTTTGGGGAAAATTACACTATTTTTAACAAACGCACCGCATACAAAAATCGTTAGTGCAGCATCATTGTTCACATTATAATTGAAATGGGAACAATATTGCTACACTAACAAACCAAAAAAAAAAAAAGTGTTTATTTTTTTTTTTTATAATTTTTTTTTTTAATTTTTTTTAATTTTTATTTTTCATTTTTTTTTTTTTTTTCAACTTTTTTCACTTTCATGTTTGGTATCGTTGGAACGGCCATGCTCTGGCCGATCCAACCGTACCAAAATTTAACCCCTAACTGCCACGGATCGGGAGATAGGGAGTTCATTGGAACTCCCTATCTCCACCGTTGGTGGCAGTTAAGGGTTAACTCTAGGACTGGCGTCATCGTGCTACGCACGATGACGCCAGTCCTCAGGGGGAGTTCCCGAGGCTTGGCCGACATCCAAGATGTCGGCCAGCTCCGGGAAAGGATCGCGAACCGGCGCTTTTCAGCGCCGATTCGCGATCCAGCTCCCCAGGGGTTAATGCCAGGCATCATTTGGAAGGGCAGGCTGTGCCCTTCCAAATGATGCCTGGGTTAACCCCCGCAGAGTCGCCGATCGGGAGGAGAGAGGTCCGAAGGACCTCCCCCCCCTCCCTTTCAGGCGCCTCCTCCGCACATGCGGGGGGGGCGCCTGAATTTGGTGTCATCGCGCTGCCGCGATGACACCAAATTCCGGCGGCTGCTGTTCCGGATGCCGGGCTGACATCCAGGATGTCAGCCCGCACCGGAGGGGCCAGCGATCGGCTGGAACCCGGCCGAACGCTGACCCCAATGGGAGGACGCGCTCAGCGCGTCCTCCGCATACCAGCGGGAATGCTGAGGACGCGCTGAGCGCGTCCTCAGCATCCAAGTGGTTAAACTAACACTAGAAAAGTACACGTCACAATATATTCCACTGGTTAATAAATATAAAAGAAACAGACTGAAACCAATGTGGCTTAGTACGAAGGTAACTAAGGAAATGAAAAATAAAAAGAAGGCATTTAAAGCTTTTAAATCTGATAAATCTGAGGCATCCTATTAAGCATATAGGGCAGCCAATAAAGCATGTAAAAATGCGATTAGATGGGCTAAACTAGAAAATGAAAAAGAAATAGCCAAAGAGAGCAAGACCAACCCTAAAAGATTCTTTAGGTACATAAATTCTAAAAAACCCAAAAGTGAAAATGTAGGTTCACTAAAATCTGAGTCAGGGTTATTGTTAACTGAAGATCAGGATAAGGCAGAAATTTTAAATGATTATTTTTCTTCAGTATTTATCAAAGAGAAACCTATAACAGGAGACATGCAATTCATTAATAAAAACTTACTAATACAAAGTGACTGGTTGACTCAGGACAAGGTTTTACAGAAATTAAACAATGTGAATGTTAATAAAGCCCCAGGGCCAGATGGAATTCACCCGCGAGTACTGAGAGAGCTATGTGTTGAAATATGTAAACCTCTGTTCTTAATCTTTCAAGATTCTTTTCTTTCAGGAATAGTACCAGAGGATTGGAGAAAAGCTGATGAGGTCCCTATATTTAAGAAAGGTTTAAAATTTGTGCCTGGGAATTATAGACCTGTGAGCTTAACATCTGTGGCTGGGAAAGTATTTGAGGGGTTACTAAGGGATAATATTCAGGAATTTATTGGGAGGTATAATGTTATTGGCAAAAATCAGCATGGTTTCATGAAACACAGATCATGTCAGACTAACCTAATTACGTTCTATGAGGAAGTAAGTAGAAGTATAGATCAGGGGGTCGCAGTGGATGTGATTTACTTAGATTTTGCCAAAGTTTTCGACACAGTTCCACACAAAAGGTTACTATTTAAATGAAGAAAAATTGGTCTAGATGAAAATACTTGTTCTTGGATAGAAAACTGGATAAAAGATAGGGTACAGAGAGTGGTCATAAATGGTACATTTTCAAGATGGACACCAGTGGTAAGCGGTGTCCCTCAGGGGTCTGTTATAGGACCAATACTATTCAATTTATTTATAAATGACCTTGAGATAGGCATTGAAAGTCATGTATCAGTGTTTGCAGATGACACAAAACTAGGAAAAGTAATACAATGTGAGCAGGATGTTACTTCGCTGCAGAGGGATTTAGATAGATTGGGGGACTGGGCACTTAAATGGCAGATGAAATTTAATCTAAATAAATGCAAAGTTATGCACTTTGGAGTGAAGAACACACAAGTAATTTATACCCTAAATGGTATGGAGTTAGGGAAATCCAAGCAGGAGAAGGATTTGGGAATAATCATAGACTTCAAACTAAGTAACAATGTGCAATGTCAAACAGCAGCCGCCAAGGCAAGCAAAGTATTGGCATGCATTAAAAGGGGAGTTCACTCACGGGATGAAAACATAATTTTGCCTCTGTATAAATCAATGGTCAGGCCGCACCTTGAATATGCCGTGCAATTTTGGGCACCGGTCTTAAAAAAAGATATTCTAGCGCTAGAAAAAGTGCAGAGACGGGCAACTAAATTAATAAGGGGAATGGAAGGGTTAAGTTATGAGGCAAGACTAACAAGCTTAAACCTGTTTAGTTTAGAGAAACGGCACCTTAGAGGGGATCTGATAACGATATATAAATATATACGGGGCCATTATCAACCATTGTCTGATAACCTATTCATTAACAGGACTATACATAGGGCAAGGGGTCATCCATTTAGACTGGAAGAAAGAAAATTTCGCTTAAAGCATAGGAAGGGTTATTTTACGGTGAGAACAATAAAGCTGTGGAATTCTCTGCCTGTTGAGGTGGTTGGGTCAGTGTCTGTACAGACTTTTAAAAAACGACTGGATGACTTCCTGCAGACACAGAATATTAAGGGTTATAATATTTAATATGTGGGTAAAAGCTTCTTGATCCAAGGAGAAATCTGACTGCCATTCTTGGGTCAAGAAGGAATTTTTCCCAGTATGTTGCATATTGGCAAGTATTTCAGACTGGGTTTTTTGCCTTTTGGATCAACAGCAGTAGGTTATGTGTGAGAGGCTGAACCCGATGGACGCATGTCTTTTTTCAGCCTATATAACTATGTAACTAATATCAGGGTTATTCAAAGAGTTCCAAATTGCTGGTGAAAGGTAACCGAACAGTGAAATTCAGCGTACGTACGGTTACGTTTCCTGGCCATTTGGATATTCAGAGAGCAGGCAGTTCGCCAAATGTTGACGAATTGCCTGCACATACGGTGCCTGTTCGAGGGCAGTGAAATCCCAATAGAGAAGCAATGCTTTGTCTATTCAGAGAGCACAAACCAGCAGGGAAAAGTTGCCGAATTGCCCTGCTGTTCGGTGCTTTCATTCCACAGGTTTATTCAGGCGAATCCCATAGGCTTCAATGTTAAAAATATTCCCGTTTTAATTCAATATCTAATAAACTGTTGCTTATAATATTCTGCAGTAAAAAGTCTCTTAATCTATAGATTTTTTAGAGTGTTTTAGGCATTTTTCGTGATTTTTTTATTAAATCGTTTTTTCTGTAACAGCCCTTTTTTATTATCATTCATTGGATCTTATATGTAAATTTCAGACATTTTCGTTCTATAGTTTCTTTGCAAACAGCGTTTCACTTTTCAAACATTCAAGCGTACGGTTTTTTTCACTCAATTCGTCTGCTGTGTCGGATTTTTACGGCGGCTGCTCTGTGCTGTGATCGGCGGCTGCTTGGGTTTCTCCGGCGTGTTCAGCAGGGTTAATCCAGATTTTTGCCGGTTTCGGTGTGCATTCGCCGGGTTTTGCGGTGAGTGTTCAGCGGGTTTGCGGCAGCTTTTCTCTGCAATACGACTGCCCTGTGGTGCTGGCTGAATACACCGCAGGGTTGCCGAAATGGGATCGCCAAATCTCACCGAATAGAAGAGAACAAAAAGTCACCGAACGTGCAGTGACTTTTCGATTCTCTTTGAATAACCCTGTATGTGTTACTTATTCCAAATTGCACTTTGGTCACTATGTAATGTATATCTGGTCAAAGTTTAATTTGATGGCAAAATTATAAAATATAAATTAGGCAAAAAAGACAATCATGAAAATTCTAGTAATATTCAGGTTTCATATAAGAGTGTTTTTGTCTGTAAAAGAATATTTTTCTCAGTTTAGTTTTTGCACATTTTGGGAAATTCTATGTAAACATAAATATCAACAAGTATATTAGTTGTCTGGAATTAGCTCACATTATTGATCCATGTCAGATATGTTGAGACCCTGGTATACACACCAGGTGCATGGTCGACATTGCATCCTGGAGACCCAGAACTTCTTAAACCATGGACTTCATAAACTCCGTTGATGGGGCAGTTCAGTGGACCACCAGAATCTGCCTGCAATGTCCAAAATATAAAGACTTCTTAAGAAAAACATTGATGTACCAATGCTATACTCATTAATGCATTGATAAGGGCATGTCTGTTTTATAGTTACAAATAGACATGTGCATTCGTTTTAGTACTAAAACGATTTAGTCCGAATTTTGGGATAATTTAGTTTTAGTATGACTCAAGAGAAACGAAACTGCTCAGTCCAAAAAATGAAAGAAACTAAAATAAAATGCACTACACTTTAGTTTCAGTCCTTTTTGGGATATTACATTGATGAGTGAAGGAGACCAGCAATGAAGAGCGCAACATCCGAAGTTCTGCACCCTCCACATGCCAATGCTGTAGGATGTTCTATACAGAGAGGGGCATTAATTAATGCAGGAGGATGTTCTATATATTATACAGAGAGGGGTATTAATGCAGGAAGATGTTATATACATTATACAGAGAAAGGTATAAATTGAGGAGGATTTTCTATACAGAGAGGGACATTAATTAATTCAGGAGGATGTTCTATATATTATACAGAGAGGGGTATTAATTAATGCAGGTGGATGTTGTATACATTATACAGAGAGGGGTATTAATTAATGCAGGAGGATGTTCTAAACATTATACAGAGAGGATCCTTTTTTTTTAAAGCCCTTTAAATCCAGTGGCTGTGAGCGCGGAGATCGGCTGCTTGTTACATTATCTCAGTACAATGTATCAGGCTCAGCTGTTACAGTAACTGACTAACAGCGCTCAGAGTTTCAGTAAAACAAGGAAATAATATTGCTCTAACGTCTTATAAATAAAAATATTATTTACTTGTTTTACTGAAACTCTGAGCGCTGTGATGAGCAGCAGTCAGTTACTGTAACAGCTTTGCCTGACACGGGGCAGTATTACAATGTTGGTGCTAACTTAACCAGAGCTGTTGTAAACTGAAAACCTCCATAGGCTACAATGGCTCTGGGAAGTTTACAACAGCTCTGGTTAAGTTAGCACCAACTATGTAATATGGCCGACATTGTGCTGAGAGTGAGAGATACTGTAACAAGCAGCAATCTCAGCCCTCTGAGGAGCCACTACAATAGTAATTGTATCCACTGGTTTTCGGATGAATGAAATTAGTTTTCATACTAAAGAACTGAAAACGAATTTCTTTAGCAACTAAATAAATTGCATTTTAGGACTAATCCATTAGTTCAAAACGAAATTTTGTGCTGTGCACATGTCTAGTTACAAATTTGTGTAATATTATAAAAAAATGTTAGTGCCATTGCAAATAAAACAATTGTAAAAATAATTTCACATCTCAACAAGGCACTAAAGGTTTAAAAAAGCTTGACATGACATACAGTAGTTACAGATGTTTTACAAGTAAAGTGTGAATACTTTTTGCATTACAGAAATTGGTCTTTATCTAAGATTTAGTTTTTTCCCTATTTGTGGTATGCATTGCGTACCGGCACCTCTCGGCAGAGCACGCCCGCACTGACTGAGCAGTCGCGAGCGCCGCCGGTGATCACAGATGACCTGGCAGTGTCACTCACCTAACCGTAGGTGCGGTGACAGGTCAGAGCCATCAGCGATCGCCGCTGACACTCGCAACTGCTCATTCAGTGTGGGCGTGCTCTGCGTTCTGTGCGCTAACGGATCACAGTTGCAGCACGGCCCACAACCACACTGACCACCAGAGATGCAGAGGCTACCTGGGATGGAGGAGGCACCCGTCCCAGTGGGCCCCCCTCACCAGTCACACAGGGAGGGAGGGAGGGAGTGAGTGCTGCCCTGTCTCTGTTGTCTCCCCCGTCCTGAAAAACGGCCACGTGCCACCACATGCACTTAACCTGGGGGAAACATATATGCTCAGTCAGTGTGGGATGAAGCACAGATTGCAGTTGCAGCACCCCACAACCACCATTGACCACCAGGTCATGCAGAGGATACCACCTGTGAGTTATATTGCTGTGATTTCTGATACGCTCACACACACCACACTACTGGGGGTCTGATTACTGGGGTCTGATATCTAGGGGTCTGATTTACTGGAGGTCTGATTACTGGAGGTCTGATTACTGGAGGGCTGATGTCTGGAGGGCTGATGTCTGGAGGGCTGATTGCTACAAGCAGCACAGTAGCTTACACCATCTCGTAAGCCAAATATTAAAAAATATGACTTGAAATGCCATGTTCATTTAAATTAAACCCACCAAAACAGTTTAATAGACTGAGCAGTGTTTAATAAAGAAGTATTTATTAGGACACAAAAATAGTCATAATAATAATTTTTTCCCTGGGTGTTAGAGTACCCCACTTATTTTTCCTGAAAAAAAGCACTACTTAAACTTATATTTATCCTCTAGAAAGTCACTAGCCATTAAATATTGAAATCAACTTACGCTGCATCCAGGATGAATTCCATTTCCACCAGCACACACCATGTTTGTTTTAACTTGCTGGTCCCGGTAGGAAAACGAAGAGCAAATGTCATGAGAAACCACTGGGACTGGAGCCTGCTGGAGGATGACAGCTTTTTTACCTGAAGGAGAAGGCATATTAACAATAACAAATGATGTCTGATACAGAAGCTCTCCTTCAACAATACTAAGTCATAGACATTTGTAATATTTTAGCTTGCACTTCCAAATAATTTTAATTATTTATAAAGTATTTTACCAGGAAGGATACATTGAGATTTCTCTCATTTTCAAGTATGTCCTGGGTTCAAGAACTTTAAACTGCTACAGTAGGTACAGAAATACAATGTAATAAAATGCAAGATATTAGAAAAACAACACCAACATACAGATTAACCGAAAATAAAATATGTAGAAAATATATTCACAGGTGCATTCTGTATCGAGGTATATTAACCCTTTCGCTGCTGAGCCATTTCACACCTCTGTGCTGAGCTAATTTTTACCGGTTTCGCTCATCATTAAACGCGATTTGAAGTCACATTTTATTATACGACCCAGACATATTATATATCGTTCTTTCTGACAGACTCGGCAGATTCATAATATATCATTATTATATGTATACATCATGTCCTGCCTGAATATTATAACAAAAAATGCAGTAAAAATAGAATTTTCAATCATCTATATTGTGTAGTGTTTTTTTTTTCCCACATTTTATCATGCGAGCCTTTTCGGTTATATTTTCTATGGGGTGTGCTTGTTAAAAAAATTAGAAATGGGGACTCGTTACATTTTTTTTGGGGAAAATGTTTTTTAGAAAATGCCCCCATAGAAAAAATCATTAGTGCAGCATCATTGTTCACATTATAATTGAAATGAGAACAATATGGCTGCATTAACAACAACAAAAAAGAAAGTTTTTTAAAATATATTTAACCCTTTCGCAGGTGAGGCTTTTCCCGCCTCTGTGCTGAGGTCATTTTTTACCGGTTTTGCTCATCATGTTTAAATGCGTTTTGAAGGCTTATTTTAGTATATGACCCAGACATATTATATATCGTTCTTTCCGTCAGACTCAGCAAATTCATAATATGTCATTATTATATGTATACGTCATGACCTGTCTGTATATTATAACAAAAAATGCAATTAAATATGAATTTTCAATAATTTACAACGTGTAAAGTGTTTTTTTTTTCAAATTTTAACATGCGAGCAATTGCGGTTATATTTTGTATGGGGTGCGCTTGTTAAAAAAATTAGAGATGGGGTCTCGTTACATTTTGTTTTGGGGAAAATTACGCGATTTTTAACAAACGCACCGCATACAAAAATCGTTAGTGCAGCATCATTGTTCACATTATAATTGAAATGGGAACAATATTGCTGCATTAACAAACCAAAAAAAAGAAAAAAAAACTTGTTTATTTTTTTTATAATTTTTTTTAAAAATATTTTTTTATTTATATTTATATTTTTATTTATTTTTTAAAAACGTTTTTTATACTCATGTTTGGTATTGTTGGAACGGCCATGCTCTGGTCGATCCAACAATACCAAACATTAACCCCTAACTGCCACGTATCGGGAGATAGGGGGTTCATTGGAACCCCCTATCTCCACCATTGGTGGCAGTTAGGGGTTAACTCCAAGACTGGCGTCATCGTGCTATGCATCGGACCTCCCCCCCTCCCTTTCAGGCGCCTCCTCGGCACATGAGGGGGGGCGCCTGAATTAGGTGTCATCGCGCCCCCGCGATGACACCTAATTACTCCGGCGGCGGTTCCGGGTGCTGGGCTGACATCGAGGATGACAGCCCGCACCGGGGGGCCAGCGATCGGCCGGAACCCGGCCGAACACTGGCCCCAAAGAGAGGACGCGCTCAGCGCATCCACCGCATGGAACTATACATGCGGTTGGACGCGCTGAGCGCGTCCGTAGCAGCGAAGTGATTAAATTTTTTTTTAAATATTTTTTTTTTACATTTTACATGTTTGGCATCATTGGAAAGGCCATGCTCTCGCCGTTCCAATGATATGTTGAGTATATTATAAAGGAAAAATTAAAATGGATGCCTGTAGCCATCTTGTTTTAATGTAAAGTCTTTTCTTTTTCAATTTTCGTCTAGTTTTAGAATGGACAGAGATTTTTTTTAAATAGTTCATGGCTACGTGAACCATAAGAGTTATGGGGGTTTCTAGAAGTGCCAGACATAATGCTATAGACCAGTGTTTCTCAAGTGGTGGGTCGGGACCCAAAAGTGGGTCGCGACAAGGGGCGGACTGGGTCGCGGGGCAAGTGCCCCAGGCCCATCTAATGCCTGGGACCCACTGATGCATCTTACCTGCAGCAGTGTGTCCCAGGCGGTGCGGCTATCTCTGAATGTTCCCAGGTGGCACCTGGGGCCTGCTGCATCAGATAAGATACTCTGTAATTGCAAGGTGGGGGGAATCTGTAATGGGAAGGTATGGGGTGGGACTCAGTGACTGGCAGCAGCTCTGTACTCCCAACACCATGAGCCACTGTGCACAATGCACATCTCAGTGAAGCAAAAGGCTGTTGGGTAAGAGGGGCTCCCTATTTATATTTGATTGTGTTTTTCTCTGTCCTTTTGTTACTCTGGCCTTTTACCTTATGCAGCCTTCTTTCTGAATATCTGTTATTCTGTCTGTCCATCTATATCTGTGTGTACTTCTGAGTATTTTTCCATCTGTCCTTGTATCTATGTCTTACTCTCCATTTCTCCTCATCTCTCTCCTTTCTCCCTCTATCACTCTCTCCCTTTTACTCTATAAATCTCTCACTCCTCTTCCTTTCCTGCCTTCCTTCTGATGTGATAATCCCTGCAGAAAACTAGAATGTACACTGAGAATTCTCAGCAGAATCACACACTGCTTCCTGATCCTGGCCTCCCTGCATACCAGGGATGTGCGGTGAGGCCCTGGCTAGTATCAGAGCCAGATATACACAGGTTACATAGGTTCAGTGCTCCCTGGGAACTGGCTGCTCTCAGTGCTCCGCAGGAACTGGCTGCTCTCAGTGCTCCCCGGGATCTGCATCGTCCACTCCAGGAAGCCACGCACTGCCCCCTCCACCTGCAGGGAGGAGGTGTCGACACAGTGGTCACACCCCGAGCACAGCCCCGCACCCACTGACTGTGCGAAACAAGGACCGTCACATGACTGTCCTGCGTCAATCAATGCATGGGAGGCTTTTTGAATGGCTTGTACCAATGGTGCTTTTCCATTGGTCCAAGCTATTCCAATGTTCTTCAGTCCCTCTCTGAGGCACTGCAGAGCGTAGGATCAGGAAGTAGGCAGCGCCAGACGCGAGCTGCATGCCTCAATCTCGTGGCCAGCTTGAGCTTATGCGATTAGCGTAGTGTTCAGCTACGCAAATTGCGCAGGCTCAGGGAGGGCAGGCTGCTGCGAAAAAATAATGTGCGGCAGAGACAGATGGCGGGGGAGCATGGAGCAGGTGAGTTTGTTAAGTGTTTTTTATAATATTTTATTCATTCAGTAGTGATTTAAATTAGAGATGCTTTGTCTACCATCACCCCAGACTTTGAGACACTTATTAAGAGCAAGAAGCATTCCCAGTTTTCCAATAAGTTCTACTTAATTTCATATGTTTCAGTTAGTGTATTTGACAGCAAACCCTTTCGTTTTCACTAGTGCTGTGATTACTGCACTATCCTCTTTGGAAAGAATCCCTGTTTACAAAATTGTTTAAAAAGTGCATACATTGTAGAATATTGCACACGTTTTATGGAATAAATTATAATGTTTCAGAAATTCAATTATTTTTGGGTCGCGACTTAATGACCAAGTACAATTGTGGGTCCTGAGGGTCCACAGGTTGAGAACCACTGCTATAGACGATAAAATGTCTTTATTTGATATAATGCTGGGCTAAGTGTCAGACATGTCATATTTAAATTTATTGGTTTGTTTTAACAAGTCCTTGAATTAAAGATATTTTTCTTTTTGGGTATAGGAACAAATTTAAAATCTCTATACAAGTGTATAAAAATATTCACAAAATATATTTTTATAATCAATATATTCAAAATTTACAGTAGATAGTAGATGCTCCAATTATTTGTAGAGTATAACTGGTAAACAGTATAATTACTGAAGAATAGAATTTTTGTTGATTTTAACTAGAGAGGAATTTAGCTGATAAAGAAGTATTTTAAAATCTTTGAATGAGCAAAGGAGTAGAGATATTAAATTTAAATTTTGACAACCTGAGACATACTGTCTGGAATAACCATAGTCATTCTTTGTTCAAACCAAGATAGTGGAATTGACCTTTGACCTGAGATAAGAGATATTAAAATTAAATTTGTGAAATTAATTTGAAGAGCAACACTGCCCTCTTGAGGCATAGTAAATATTATATTTAAGAATTAATACAGAGAAAGTAATATTTAAATAAAAGGGGTAGATTTTCAGTGACGTCCCATTTACTATAACTGGATCTGTACTGTTCGTTGCATTCATTCAGATTTCCAGGACATAATGCATTGATTCAGGCAGATCATCCCAGGACACGATAATGCATTGATTCAGAGATTGCAGATCATTCCAACACACAATGCATTCAAGACATTACATATCACTTACTTAGGACCACACCTAAATTTTCCTTCATGGGAATGCACAATTCTAACTCACATGCATTGATTATCTGACATTGATAATTTTCACATATTCCAAAACAATCAAAGAATATACAAAGGCTGTAACTACAGACCAGATCTTGGACAGGTAATGTATGAGAAAGCAAAATTAAGGAATTAATGTATATATATCTGGAGTATTTCTTGCAACAGATAGACTGAGATATCTCAGATTACTGTTACATCCAGAGTCTTCAAAATATTTCTAAATCTGCAGATAGAGATATGAAGAAGAATCGGATATAAGGATTTATCCTAAAGTAATTGTTGAAATGAAATACAAAGATATATATATATATATATATATATTGAATTTGAAAGTTGCTGTGATTGAAATTAATAAGCAAGGAATTATATAACTACAATATAAAAAGCAGAAGATTAGAAGCTTAATTCTCTATTGGGGAGGATTCACTAAATAAGTTTTTATTACTTATCATTCTAGAAATAGAATAAGTGATAGCTCATCTTTTGTTGATCCACGTAGCATAGAGAGATACATATAGCTCTACAAGATCTAGCTTGTTAAACATTGGTTTGCTGGGAAATACATGTTAATTGTTTTCGTTAAGCAGAAATGTTTATTAACCATTTGTGTATAGTTACTAACTGATAAAGTAAATGATATTAATCATATATGCAGTTACAAACCAGAGATACATATATTGGGAAGCTGGTTTTCTATGTGATGGATGGATGTGGTTGTTTATAAATCTTTGTTTATGATATGAGATTTGAAACTTTTTTGTATACGTAATAAATATATATGTTTTTATCTGATTATTTATTAGTGTATTCTTCACAGCAAAACACATACAATTAAAAGAATTTAGGAGAATTTCTAGGAAATATAAACAATTGATATTTATATCTCGTATAAGTTTCTTATTGAATATATATCTCGACATATACCAAACATTAACCCCTAGCTGTCACGGATTGGGAGCTAGGGGGTTCCAATGAACCCCCTATCTCCACCATAGGAGGCAGCTAGGGGCTAATTGCAGAACTGATGCCATTGCACTTTGCGTGATGACGCCAGTCTTCAGGGGGATATCCCGGAAGCTTGGCCGACATCCAAGATGTCGGCCAGCTCCGGGAGGGGACTGCGATACGGCGCCTGTTGGCGCTGTATCATAATCCAGCCCCCTAGGGGTTAAAGACAGCTGCTGCTTGGAAGGGCAGGCTGTGCCCTTCCGAACGGTGCCTGCCTTTTCCCGGTGGCCCACACAGATGGGGAGGGAGAGAGGTCCAAAGGACCTCCCCACTCCCCTTCAGGCACCTTCCCCGCAATGGCGGGGGGTGCCTGTAACAGACGTCATCGGGCTGGCGCGATGATGTCTATCGTGCCCGCCTGGGTCCCGGAGGCTGGGATGACATCGAGGATGTCAGCCCGCACCGAGGGGCCGCTGTGATCGGCCGTGATTCCGGCTGATCACCACTGCAAAAGGGAGGACGCGCTCAGCGAGTCCTCTGCAGCGAAGTGCACATGCGGCAGGACGCGCTGAGCGCATCCTCTGCATGGAAGGGGTTAATAGAGATCTCGAGTGACTTTAGACGGGGGGAAGAGTTGCTGGAGTTTGGGAGGTTATTCCATATTTGCGGTGCGCTGTAGGAAAATGAGGATCGAGCCACTTTCTTTTTGTATTGTGGTACTGCAAGTAACGTGCTGTTCCTGGATCGGAGGTTATAGGATGAGGGAACTGCTAATGGAAGCACTCTATTCAGGTAGGGTGGTAGCTTCCCAGAAAAGCTTTTAAACACCAGATTGGAAAGGTGAAGGGTGCATCTGGATTTGAGCGATGGCCAGTTTGGCTCTTTTAACATGTCACAATGGTGGGTCATGCAGTTACATCGTAGCACAAAGCGGCAGAATAAGTTATGCAATGTAATAGGTTTATGAAGTAATAACATATTACATTGACAAAAGAATGTATCTGTTGTGTTTAGCAGAAATACAATATCGATCAATCCGCATGAAGCTGGTTGTTTAGCAGTACGACATTTTTTAACTCAATCTGAAAACTTTAAGGAAGAACAAATAGAATATATTATTGAGGGCATCTTTCTAATATTAACAAACATTTTTTTCTGGTATGAGGAGATTTTTATCTTCAACAGAATGGAACAGCTATGGGGATGAGGTTTGCCCCCAGTTATGCCAATCTGTTCATGTCTCACTGGGAATCCAGTGCAGTATGGGCAGGGCATGACTAGGGCAAAACCTTGTCCTCTATAAAAGATATATTGATGATATTCTCATCATTTGGCAAGGCGACATGGACTCACTAACACAATTTATTTGTCATCTCAATGACAACCCTTTAGGTATCAGATTGGAATCCTGTATAAGTACCGAAACAATAGATTTTTTAGATCTAAATATCTATATAGAAAATGGAGTTATGAAGACTAAAACCCATTTTAAGAAAGTACAAGTTAACAGTTACATTCATCAAACAAGTAATCATTATTAACCGTGGCTTCGTGCAATACCAAAAGGACAAATGATGAGAGTGAGAAGAAATTGCACAGACACAGCACAATATTTACAACAGACCAATAAGCTAATGATTGACTTTAAAGATAAGGGATATAAAGAAGAACCATTGAAACAGGTTAGAGAAGATATCCTCAGAATGGACAGAGATCAACTGTTGAAATATAAACAGAAAAAAGGAAAAATTACTGAAGTCGCTTTGGTTTTCGGCTATAACACCACTAATCAAGCCATGAAGAAATCAATTAATAGATATTAGCCAATTCTTAAACGTGACCCTGTTCTTAATGAGATTCTACCGGAGAAACCGAGAATTATTTTCAGAGGTAGTGACACTATTAAAAAACAATTAGTTAAAAGCCATATACCCACTACCCAAAAGAAGAAGGAATTCTTCAATTTACAACTGGGTTTTTATGGGTGTGGTCGTTGTATAACTTGCCGTAAAACCGATAACCACAAAAGATTAATTCGACAATTTAATGCGACAGAAGGAGGACAGGAGTATAAAATAAAATCCATTCTAACCTGCCACTCTAAGAATGTGGATAATTTAATGAAATGTCCATGTAACAAAATGTATATCGGTCAGACTTCACGCCACCTATATATTAGAATTAATGAACATATGAATAATATGTGTAGCGGTAATGAAAAACATAGTGTACATTTCACTACAAAGAAATGCATAATTGTGACCCTAAAGGCACCAAATCTTGAAAAAGTTCAAGGCCAATGGAGAGGGGAGGATCTTCATCGCAAGATGATTAAAACAGAAATGAGATGGATTTATTATTTGGACACTCTGGTTCCCAGGGGTCTGAATACTGATTTTGAAGTATGTCATTTTATTAATTAATTTGAAATTTGAAATATAGAGATTGTGCTATACATTCTACATGTATTTATAATTTTTTATTTGTATAGGTTATGTAAGAGAGATTTCGGTTTTTGATTCATCCTTATTTGTAACGTAAGCATTTTTACTCGTGCTTTTTACTCCCTATAGACAATCAGAGGGAGAAAATATTGTATATTCTGTCATCGATACATCTATTTGTGCATTGCATATTCGGAGTGAGGTTATTGGGACTTCCGATTTCAACACCGAGAAAACGAAAGAGAAACTACGAATTACGCATGCGCACTAATTCAGCCAAAATGAAAGTACTACTGACTGGCTGGAGACAAACCGGAAATACGCCACCATGAACTCCAGGAAACAGGAAGTGACGAATGTTTGATGCGATTAGGTGAACCGCATCAATCAATTAACTAATGAATGGGATGTCTATTTAAACGGTGATAGTGAACAGTATTCCATTACCGACTGAAGAGGCTTGCAGGACGCAAGCGAAACGCGTTTCGGATTTTATATGTGTTTATTTTATACTCATTAAATTTTTATTTACTTTTTATTTATTTATTTTATGGTCAGTATCCTCTTCCTTTTATTCCATTGGAGGCCGAACTCTCATATCGGAGGTAGGACCCCCTCTGATTAAACTAGAGGTCCATATGCTATATTTACAGATCCATCATCCTAGAAGGCTCTGAATCACGTGAGTTGACCACTTTTGTGATTGTATATATACCTATAGGCCCATGATAATGCACCATAGCGGTTTACTTTCTATTTGAGGTGCATCCGCCATCGAAAGAACATCTAAAGATATCTATACGTGGGTGAGGTCCCCCCCAATAAGAGACCTACAGGCTAACTGATACGAGCCACTGGGGGCACCGCCTTTGTGAGTGCAAACATCTTCATTGTCCTATTTGTGATACTCACCTTACTGTATTACGCAATCAATTTTTGTCTCTTCATATAGGACATTCATACTATGTTACCGAATTTCTGAATGGGAAGGTCCAACAATCTTATGCTGATACTTTTAAACTAAGTTATACATTTGTATATATTTATCAACTAATATATATCCATTTCACTCCCTATTGAATACATTTATTTGTACGTTTTTTTAGCAGAAATACCTCTATCATTAACTGCTCTAAATGTAATGTTTGCCAAATAATAGATTTCTAAATTAGTTGATTTCACATAAGTCGCTTACCATCTAAGGCTCCCCATCCAGTAATAAGACAGGGATATTCATTTGAAAGCATGACACCTGGGCTGGGCAATTTAGCCAGCTGCACTGCATTGTTCAGGACCGCATTGGTGGCCAGACGGAGAACTGCAATATCATGACTGTAAGGAAGAAGGAGAATCCAAAAAGTATTAAAATTGATAATTGTCATGCCCCATGACTCAGGGTTTATTTGTATATTTTAATGTTATGTTTTTAATCTGCCTTTTGCTGCTTACAGCTATTATTTCATAGTTATTTTGTTCCTGCTGGGTTTCCTTAACCTTGCTGTATCCAGCTAGCTCCACCCCGTTTTGTTCAGTCTAGTTCTGAGGTACTTACTGGTCACCTAGCAGCCATCTGTAAGGGACATAACACCATCTTTGTTCAATGCTGGACAGAACTAATGTCTTTTTACCTGCATTGCTGTACACTATTACAAAGATTGTCAGTCTGATCATTAAAGTTTTCAACTGGATTCATCTTTCTACGTGTCAGTTTTGCTGAGTTGACACTGTCTGCTGAACTTTCATCGTGTGAGTACTGGTCAATACAGACTTAGCTAGTCTCAAGCACCCACGCCTCACAGCTTTTGCTAGGGAGGCAGAATAATAATATTTCTAATTAATGAATCCCATGAGCCCAGTATTTCTTCAAGTGTTTTTATTATTTTATTTTAAGTTATTATGTTTTCATCTATATAACTGTCATGAAAGAAGCGCAACCCAGATTTGTATCAGTGCGAATAACTGTAACCACTCATCACTAATTGAGAACAGGTTACAGTTGTGCTATTTTTACTTCCAGCATAAGAGATATGAGTGTTTATCCACTGTTCAGGATCAGAATCAGGGCCAGATTTATAAATAGGCAGAGTAGGCATGTGCCTACAGGCGCCTGCCACAAAAGGGAGTTTTGACCTGTAAAATGTTTTACCATTTAAAATTATTTAGACTCCTGTATCTCTGGAGTCCCACATGCTAGAGGAACATATAAGGTATCAGTGGAAAGGGCAGAGTATGGTCCTTGACCAGGTTTATGTAAAAATATAAAAACAAATAAATAAAACCAAAATATTTTTTCTCTTTTTTTTTTTTCTAACACAGAACGGCTGTTCACTTTACAATTCTTAATGATGCTGCACTAACTCACTTTCTTATTTCCCACACCACCAGCAAGTGTGGAGGTGATGGTACAACGCATTGTTTCATCAACAACCTAGACTGTGACACTGCAGTGCGGAGAGACAGGGAGACTCTGGAGCTCTGCATCTCAGATATTTACCCTGCACAAGGTAAGGTGAAATGTCATTGGAAAGGAGTAGGACAGAGTTTGGCCTTTCCAACGATACCAAACATGAAAATGTAAGGTTTAAAAATAGAAAAAATTGAAAAAAATCAAATGCTAAATTTTCTTTTATCTCTGTTCTAAGGCAGTGGCTTTATGCGCTTTTTACATATATAAAAAACAATGCCGCTGCACTAACTTACCTTCTAATTTCCCACACCGGGAGCAAATGGGTAGGTGATGGTGCAATATGTTATTACACATTGGTCCATTCTTTATACCCTACAAGTTCACACCCCACAAGTTCAAGTGTGGTGTCAATCGACAGGTCAGAGTCTATTCTTTCTAATGATACCAAATGTAACCATGTAAAATGTAAAGAAACACAATGAGACAAACCCGTCTAAACATGTGCCCCCTTTCTTGTTCCAAAGCTAAGCAAGTTTTGATATCCTATTGAATGATTGAGTAAAATAAAGCAGCATTAAAAAAAAGAAGTTTTGAAAAAAGTCGCATCTTGAAAAAGATCCTGTGTTTTAATGTCCAGAATTTTAGTTGCTTCAGGCCGAAATTACCATCCTTATCTCTCTCTGCATTAGCATCACTTTCATCACTGCAGTCCTCCCCTGCTGTTTGTCACCCCCTCCATCCATCTAGATCAGGTGTGGGCAACTACAGGACTCCAGATGTTTTGAAATTACATTTCCTGTGATTCTTGGCTGCTCATTAGAGGCTCTATTACAATCTTTGCGTTAAAACACGGGTGCAAGGGAGGAAAAACTGCGCCCACAGTTTTTCCCCTTGTGCCCGCGTTTTAACGCTGGATTACAATGCAGGCGCAAAAAATGCTGCCTGCATTGTTATCACCCGTTAAAAGCCTGGATGCTCGCGGCAGTGCTGAGCGCAGCCGCGAGCATTCACTCGATGGAGTCCATAGGACTCCATTGAGTTCCCCCCTGCCGTTCACATGACAAACTGGCTCTCGCCTCGCGAGATCCGGCCAGTCGGCATAGTGATATGCAGGGAGAGACTGGGGGGACTTTTTCCCCCAGTCTTTCCCTGGCCCGCCGGACGGAGGAGGCAGTTGGAGCCACGGTCCTCGCCGTGGGACAGAGGGCGAGTACAGAATTCAGTTTTGTGTTTTTTTAGCCTGGTGTTAACGGATTCTGTAGAAGTGGAATCCGTTAACACCAAGTCCTGGCTCTGGTTAACTTTTCCCTGACCAAAGCCAGGCGTTAATCAGCGCTAGGACTTTGTAATTCAGGGCTGATTAACACTTTGCACTCCCCATTTTAACCATAGGGAGCGCAAAGTACAGTAACCTCGCAGAGAAGCGCAAGGTACCAAGCGCAAACGGGTTTTTTAACCCGTTTGCGTTTGGATTGTAATATGCGGTAACTACCACAGCAAACATTAATACTCACACAAGTGAGCGTTAACGTTTGAGTGAAGATTGTAATAGGGCCCTAGGTTTTTAGAGCCTCATTGGAGGCCAGGGTTGCTGACCCCTGATTTATAGGAATATTTAATTTTACAGTATGTAATTTTGCTACCCTGTCCTGGGATACTTGTAATTAACCACTTCAATGCGGAGGACGCGCTCAGCGCGTCCTCCCATTGGGGTCAGCGTTCGGCCGGGTTCCGGCCGATCGCTGGCCCCCCCGGTGCGGTCTGACATCCTCGATGTCAGCCCGGCATCCGGGACCGCAGCCGCCGGAATTAGGTGTCATCGCGGCCGCGCGAAGACACCTAATTCAGGCGCCCCCCCGCATGTGCGGAGGAGGCGCCTGAAAGGGAGGGGGGGAGGTCCTTCAGACCTCTCTCCCTCCCGATCGGCGGCTCTGCGGGGGTTAACCCAGGCATCATTTGGAAGGGCACAGCCTGCCCTTCCAAATGGTGCCTGGCATTAACCCCTGGGGAGCTGGATCGCGAATCAGCGCTGAAAAGCGCCGGTTTGCGATCCTTTCCCGGAGCTGGTCGACATCTTGGATGTCGGCCAAGCCTCCGGGAACTCCCCCTGAGGACTGGCGTCATCGTGCGTAGCACGATGACGCCAGTCCTGGACTTAACCCCTAACTGCCACCAACTGTGGAGATAGGGAGTTCCAATGAACTCCCTATCTCCCGATCCGTGACAGCTAGGGGTTAAAGTTTGGTATGGTTGGATCGGCCAGAGCATGGCCGTTCCAACGATACCAAACACTACTGTGAAATTTTTGTAAAAAAAAAAAATGAAAAATAAAAATAAAAAAAAATTAAAAATAAAAAATATAAAAAAAATAAACACTTTTTTAAAAATTTTTTTGGTTTGTTAATGCAGCAATATTGTTCCCATTTCAATTATAATGTGAACAATGATGCTGCACTAACGATTTTTGTATGCGGTGCGTTTGTTAAAAATAGTGTAATTTTCCCCAAAAAAAAATGTAACGAGACCCCATCTCTAATTTTTTTAACAAGCGCACCCCATACAAAATATAACCGCAATTGCTCGCATGTTAAAATGTGAAAAAAAACACTTTACACGTTGTAAATTATTGAAAATACATATTTTATTGCATTTTTTGTTATAATATACAGACATGACATAACATATACATATAATAATGACATATTATGAATCTACCGAGTCTGTCGGAAAGAAAGATATATAATATGTCTGGGTCATATACTAAAATAAGCCTTCAAAACACGTTTAAACATGATGCGCAAAACAGGTAAAAATGACCTCAGCACAGGGGCGGGAAAAGCCTCAGCAGCGAAAGGGTTAATAGAAAGCCTGGTGTCATTTGTTTCTGATAAACATTTTATAAATATCTATCAGAAACAGATTACACAAGGATTTCTTTTGGATTTGGAGTTTGTTTTCAGTAAAGGAAAAATTCCTTTGCATTGCTTCAGAATAAGACAAAATATATTATATTAGATCTTGGGGCACATGCAGGTATTGAATGAGTATACTCGAAAATGGCAGTGATGAGATCAATTGCATAAATTTCATTTTTCTTCATTAACTCCCGTCAGTTCTTTTCTGCTGTGTGAATAATGCAGAAATGATGTCAGGAGTTGAATGGAAAAAAAAATCCAGTTGTAAGCGGACGTGTATTGCAGAGCTCCCGCATGGTTTTGAGATTTTTTTTCAGATTTAATCCGCTTGTTTTCCCACAAAACCATTTTTTATTGCCTCTGGACCTCCCAGCGGGAGTGGGGAAGCTCCTTGTGTGTCCGGTGGTGGACTCTCAGACCTTGCGGGGTTCGGAACTTCGATCGGCCTACTCTACCTGCATGTGCCGGAAGCCTTTGAGCAGTTTGGAACCACTACCCCAGCTTTGCACTTTTTGCCGCCTATATGGGTAAGAAACTGCCCCCAAGCGCTAGTCGGAAAAGCAGTCCCCGGCAACGGGAGATAAGAGATTCAATGGCCCGTGGGAGTGCTTCCTGAGGAGCGGCGGCCTTACCTAATTTTCCTTCGGGCTACGGATCAACAGACGATGAGGGTTCTTCCTGGTCCCTGGGCGGTGGAGTGGGCATGTCCTGGCTTTCCCCTTCAACACAACCGACGGGTTTACAACCCACGACAGTAGCCGCAAAAAAGAGGGCACAGAAAAAATGGAGAGCCGCGCTGACGGCATCATTGGCGACAGCGCAGGACCTCTCGAGGGGTGATCTGGTCGAGGAACAGCTGCCCTCTGTTGCCGATAGCGAGGCCTCAGACCACGACGTTTCTTCCCTTGAGCCCTGAGGACCGTGAACTCCGGTGAAGGATCTGGCAACGCTGATCGGATTGTGGAGGGGGACAATGGCCTCCCCTCCACGAAGGGGGACTTACGCAAGATCCTTGCAGAAATCAGGGACATGTGGAGGCCGGAGGTGTCGGCAGTTTGGGCGGAGGTGATTCGTACCCAGGTGTCAGAGGTCCAGGTGAAGACGGACGAGGTTGCGCAAGCACAGACACACCTCGCTGACCAGATGGATAACCTCCGCTCTCAGGTGGAGATACTGACCTTTCGGTGGAAATGCTGGAGACTCGACATTATCGCTGAAACATACGGATCAGAGGTATTCCAGACTCGGTCTCAGAGAAAGATCTATTACCATACGTGACCCAGCTCACGCTTCAGGTGTCTGGGCTGCCCCCCGATACGCCGGAGACTATTGGAACTGTGTTTTGGGTCCAGAAGGCTGTGGCGGCACCCAGAAGGAAGCTTAGAGATGTCGTGGTGGTTTTTCGTGACATCGCCATTAAGGTAAAGGTCATGTCTGCCGCCGGAGCACGAGACCCTGTGCAGTTTGAAGGTGTCATGTTGGCTCTGTACCACGACCTCCTATTTTTGACCCTGTTAGCACGACGAAGGTTTCGGGATGTGACATCAACCCTTCGCAGAATGGGAGTTCGATACCGATGGGGCCTGGCCGGTTCTCTGGTAGTGACCCACGCAAACATCCCCTACACGGTTACTGACCCTGAAACGGCATGGACTGCTCTGGCTGCAGCAGGCATATCACCAGACGGGTCGGAGACTCAGCCGGGCTGAGTTGCATTACCGCTTTCACGTTCACTCTCCTTGAGCTTGTCAGGGTTTAACCAGACATATGGAGGAGTGCAGTATCTGTGTGGCGCCACTAGATGGCTCTATTGTCAAAATAGGGAAACAGCGAGGCACACAAAAAGACAGGTTGTATATATGTAGGACCTAATCAAGATAGATAAATGAATACTGATATATGGGGGAGATGCTATAAACGTGGCATATCAATATAGTGGTGAGTAAAATTCGATCGATAAGTCAAAGGTTTAAAGTATCTACACAAAAAGGTGTAACAAGAGACAAGGCAATATGAAAATAAGGTACAATTCTAAATAGAAGTAGTAAGTAGCTACACACTGCGAACTGGTTCTTAATTAACTCCAAGGAATGAATCTAGGGTGTGAACAGGATTCTCAATTACTCAATAAAGTGCTAAAGATCGCTAATTAAAAGTGCTGTAGTTCGCAATTAAAGTGCTATAGATTCGCTTATAAAAGCTAAAGTATCGCTTTTAAAATACAAAAATTAAAGTAAAAGTCAAGAGGACTTGAATCTGTGTAAAAGTGCCATAGAGTGATGGAATAAAAGTTATCCAATGTAGATGAATAAATAAAAAATAAACGAAAATTTAAAAGATAAAATTCAGTCCAAAAAATGGAAAAAGAAAAAGAAAAACACAGAAAATCATGAAATCAATCAAAATATCTCAAATGAAAATGAAAAAACCCTGCATATACAGAGAAGTGGCAGATTAGTCCATGTAAAATGCAGCAGTTAAGCAAACAGTCTTATACTACAAAAGGACGAGAAACAGAAGAGAACAACACACACAAAAAATAGGTGGATAAAAAAGTCTGTTCTAATAGAATACTGGCCAGAGAGAAGGTGCAGCAGCCGGACAAACCAGGAACAGCGTCAAATCCCCAAGTCCGCTGAAATAGAAGGTCCAAGATACAGAGCTGGTGGCAGGCGCTGACAATTTTTCGCTTCAACTTCGGTCAGTGCTCTCAAGCCAACCTATTCACGTCCTCCGAAAGTTGGAATGATGAAGGGGTGGGAGAATAAACAGAAAAATATATTGTGCAGGCTGTAATACACCAATGAGAATAAGCACAAAGAAGGAAATGTACTCACACTTTGAGGTGCCAATTATATCAAATAGGCACCAAACCGCACACAGATCGGTGGATTTATAAATCAGGGGCACCGATTCCCCTATCAGCAATCCAAGGAACAGCAGTCACGAACCTTGGAGATGTCTTTCCAGGAAACCAGACGGATTTAAATCACCAGGAGTCAATCGAGTTGAGATAATCCATCAAAGGTTTAATAAATAAATATAGTAAAAACATCTCAAACACCTTGAGGTGTTTTTACTATATTTATTTATTAAACCTTTGATGTGCTTATTCTCATTGGTGTATTACAGACTGCACAATATATTTTTCTGTTTATTCTCCCATCCCTTCATCATTCCAACTTTCGGAGGACGTGAATAGGTTGGCTTGAGAGCCCTGACCGAAGTTGAAGTGAAAAATCGTCAGCGCCTGCCACCAGCTCTGTATCTTTAACCGGACATATGTCTCTGGACACCAGTGACTCGGTTTTTGCTGTTGACCGACCGACTATGAACATTTCGTATTTGTCGTTTTCTGCTTCTTTTCCCCGTGCTTTGTATTGCGAACTGATAAATTGACACAGCTAACGCCTCCAGTTCCGTGTCTTTAGATGTCTGGGATGCCCCCTTTTTTCACCCTTTTTTGCTGTCCTTCACTGGCGATTGGGATCCTAGATAAATGGAACCCCTCCTTTTTGCCCCCCTTTTTTTCTTCTTATTTTTTATTTTTACCGGCGAGTAGGACTATAGCTAGACGGAATACTCTACCCCCTCCCCCGTTTCTCCCCCGCCTGTGGTCCTCCTGCTTTCGTGCAGTGGACTTACACTCCCTCCATTTCAGTTATTACCTGTAGTATTGATTTGTCTTTCAATATCTGTGTTGCCGGCCCTGCGTGGCCATATTTTGTTTGAGTACACGAGACTCCTTTTATAATTCTATAAATAAAGAATTTTTTTAAAAAATCACGTTGTATTTTTTAATTTTTTAATAAATTTCTTTAACATTTAAATTTCCGTTAGTACTGGACCTTCAAATCCACCATTGTTCTTTATTTCCATAACTGTCTTTTACATATATTTTTTTAGCGTTCTGCAGTTTAAAAATATAATCAATCCATTCCATACTTTAGCGCAAAGATGGGATTCCACTTAGCATGGTATATCACTTTATCCACAGAAATTGCCTGCTCGGTGCCTTCATTCTGAAAGAGGTGGTGCTCCCCCAGGACCACACGGTAGGTAGAAGGTCTGTGTGGCACAAGAAAAAGAAAAAACCGTAGCATTCATAATTGCTGTTTTAAGTTATTAACACTTGTGATTAATTACAAATTAAATACATTAAAGAATGAAACAAATATGTATATAGAAATGGAAAGAATGTAACATATAATGTTGTAAGTATGATGTAAAATTATTCATTAAAAAAAACAGGTTTAATTTGAATTATATTGATACTTCACAAATAAGACTAGTTACTGATCCACTAAACAACTTTATTAATACAACCTTTGCAAGAAGACACCAATAAAAAACACATTAAATTGAATAATTGACATGTAACGGGTTGGCACTGTGTGGCTATAGCAATATTGAAGGATGGAGTCCTAACCTAAAGCTAAGATGGGCAACAAAAAATAATAATAATAACAATCAATATAAATCGAGCATAGATAAAGGCACCTATACACCTCCAAGCTGCATTAGCAATTCATCGTAGTCAAATAGATAGACCAATAATAAGATGAAGAAGGGATATAGGTGGCACACTTATCATAAAAGATGATGTAGTGGTGATCTATTAATGATACACTAAACGATGTTGCCAGACACAATTGTATCAGGTAATGGGATCAATTAATAATAGCCATATCCCATGACGGAATCATTATATCGCTCAAAATCATTTAACCCATTCAATGGATGACTGGGATCATTTGATTGGAATAAACCTATCATCAAATAGCTATCTATAACATATCCGCTTATACCTATAGGACACTCGGTAGCTTTATTTACAATTCACATCAATCTTGGTTGTAGGTGAAAGATAATGAGTTGGCCGTTTGAAACCCAGATAATATTGACAGGCAGAGATTTTACTTTTGCTACAATTGTAACAAATGTCGGCAACAGTAGTCATTTAAATCACTTAGACCGATTCAGTTGGTGATAATCATCGTTCAGACATAATATGTTTAGCATAAATCAACCAATTGAAATTCAACCGCTCTCACCGGGGAACCATTGAGTGGCTTAGAATGTTCATCCATTGAAATAGATAACCGATTTATCTAATGATATTTAGAATACATGTAGTTTTTAATCACTAAACCCAATTAAAGGGGCGGTAAATCAGTGAGCTAATCTCTCAAGGACGAACTTCATATAAAGCCAGAGTAATATCTTAATGGTTGATTTGCAGCAAAAGATGCACATTAGAGCGAACACATTAACTCGATTGGTCTACGATGAATTGCTAATGGAGCTTGGAGGTGTATAGGTACCTTTATCTATGCTCGATTTATATTGATTGTTATTATTACTATTTTTTGTTGCCCATCTTAGCTTTAGGTTAGGACTCCATCCTTCAATATTGCTATAGCCACACAGTGCCCACCCGTTACATGTCAATTATTCAATTTAATGTGTTTTTTATTGGTGTCTTCTTGCAAAGGTTTTATGAATAAAGTTGTTTAGTGAGTTAAATTTTTGGGTTA
The DNA here is from genome assembly GCA_009667805.1 of Leptobrachium leishanense. Lineage (NCBI taxonomy): Eukaryota > Metazoa > Chordata > Amphibia > Anura > Megophryidae > Leptobrachium > Leptobrachium leishanense. Next base: position 371,853,235 of record CM019064.1, read on the forward strand.
TGCACGTTTTCTGCCAAAATTTCGGCCAATAGATCAGTCCTATTTTTCTTCTGTGTGTTTTGTTTAGTTACTGATCCGGAATGAAGTCCATTGGAACAATTTGTTGTATTTAAAAAAAAAAAGAAAAAAGGAAAAGAGCAGTAGACGTGTATTTACACAATACATCTAATGGTACTAGCTTGGGGTAACCCAACGATTAAATATTAGAGCTTTGTGGACCAGGATTGGAGTCCACAATAAAGGAGTTGTTGGTACCAAGTAAATTTGTAATTTGCTCAATACCATCATTATGACAAATTTCTAAAATAATAAACTTTATTGGGTAATCCAAGCAATAAAAATCTGACATTAAAAAGCGATCATGGATAGTATGTCTGTTATCTAGGAACCATACAGTATTATGTAAAGTGCACAGCACAAACTGATAAACACAACCACCTCAATCTAATAATAATTTCTTAGTGAAAAAAACTGTCCACTAGGTGGCGCACCTTTAAGTGGAGTGATGCAATGTTAACACCCCGCTTGCTTACATGTAGTAATATGCCTAATCACACAATGTTTAATCTCACCATGTATGGCAGTGCAATGATAAATATTCATGGATATACTACTGTAAGTGTTCAGGCATTAATTTGATCATATCTTTCCAGGGGTTATAAAAGGTCATAAAGTTTCAGTGTAATCAATTGCAGTCTTTGAATTGTCCCTCATTTAAACAATTGGTCTGCTGAAGTGAATAAGCATGGTATAAGGCAAATAATACAATCACTTCTTACTGCAGATATAACAAGAAATTTAATACATTGTTAGGTTACCTACATTCTTGTCTAATAGTCACAGCTGATAGAGACATGCCAGGATATTCAATAGCAGGACCTAATATATTAAATGATTCCTCATTACCAGTTTAGCCTGTAGCACACAAAGTAATACTCTGTCATCTAAATACACAACATTCCACAAAGATGCCATATGTCTTGATATATTTCCTCTACCATATAAGGCAGTGCAATGATAAATATTCATGAGTATACTTAGGCCTTGTTCACACCAAATGCAGAGCAGAACTGCTCAGGTTTCTGCACATGCACGCTAGTCTTTAGATGTGTTTTAAACATGTTTTTGACGTGTTCCAGAGTGTTTTTTTCCTCAGGAAGCTAACAATGTTATGAGGTCATTTCCCTTTACCTCTGACCTTTCATAAGCTGTTCTGATTATTTCCTGCTTCCTCTGACCTTACCTTTTACCTTGCACATCACACAATGCATAAATTGAAGACATTCAACAGTAGTTCATCCAAAGTATTTTGGCAGCTTCAAGACACCACCTCCCCCCATTGTGTTGGTGAGGGAATACATATGGCATATAATATCACAGACAGCCACACAAGCAGCATGAAAAGCAGCTGCAGGTGTCTCAGTGAGCAAACGGGGAGGGGCAGTGTGATAGGGAGTAGTGGTGGGGGAAGGGGGGATGGAATACTGCATTTGAGGAACTACTAGTATATTAACAACCATGCCATTCACATTGAAGTACTCACTACAGCTCTCCTTATCAGTAGAGGACATTATTATTATTCTTTATTTATAAAGCGCCAGCATATTCCGCAGCGCTGTACAATAAGCACAGTATAGACAGGGTTACAATACATTGAACAACATTTGACAAACAGTACAGGAGGAGATGAGGGCCCTATTCCCATAGGAACTCACAATCTGGGAGTGTTGGGGTTGGAAACAGGAGGAGAGGACTGTAAGGTGAGAGTGATTGATGGTTGCGTCAGTGAGTTGGGTGGTAGGCTTCCCTAAATAGGAATGTTTTCAGGGAGCGTTTGAAGGAAGAGAAGTTAGGGGAAAGTCTGACAGTATGAGGGAGAGCATTCCAGAGAGTGGGGGCTGCGCTTGAGAAATCCTGCAGTCTATCATGGGAAGAGGTGATGCGGGGAGAAGCTAGGCGCAGGTCACTGTTTGACCTTAGGGAGCGCGGCCGGGGTGTATTTGGTGATTAGTGAGGACAGGTAGTGGGGAGCTGAGTTAGTGAGGGTTTTGTAGGTAAGGATAAGGATTTTGAACTTAATTCTGCAGTGGATGGGGAGCCAGTGAAGGGACTCGCAGAGGGGAGCGGCAGAGACAGAGCGGCGGGTGAGGTGAATTAGCCTGGCGGAGGCGTTCAGGATGGATTGTAGGGGGGAGAGGCGGGACAGAGGGAGGCCAGATAAGAAATTATTGCAATAGTCGAGTCGGGAGATTACCAGGGCGTGTATGAGTTGTTTTGTGGTGACAGCGGTAAGAAATGGCCGAATTCTGGAAATATTACGCAGTTGGTATCGGCAGGAGGAGAAAAGAGACTTGTTGTGGGGGATGAAGGAAAGAGCAGAGTCATGTGTAACTCCAAGACAGCGCACTTGGTTTGATGGGGAGATGGTGATACCCTCCACCGTGATAGAGAAGTCAGGAGGTGGGGAGGCATTGGAGGGAGGAATAAGTAGGAGTTCAGTCTTTGACATGTTGATCTTTAGGTGGTGGGAGCCATCCAGGAGGAGATGCCAGATAAACAGTCACTGACTTTTGAGAGGACAGGGGGAGAGAGATCAGGGGTAGAGAGGTAGATCTGAGTGTCATCAGCGTAGCGGTGGTAATTAAAGCCAAAGCTGTTGATGATTTTGCCCAGGGAGGAGGTGTAGATGGAAAAGAGCAGAGGACCAAGGACAGAGCCTTGAGGTACACCAACAGATAGAGGCAATGAGGAGGAGGAGTTTCCAGCAAAGGACACACAGAAGGACCTGTTGGATAAATAGGAGTCAACCCAAGCAAGTGCAGTGTCACCGAGACCCAGAGAGTTGAGGGTCTGTAGAAGGAGGGGGTGGTCAACAGTGTCAAAAGCAGCCGAGAGGTCAAGCAGGATGAGAATATAATAGTGGCCGTGTTTTTTAGCAGTTAGGAGGTCGTTTGTGACTTTGGTGAGGGCAGTTTCAGTTGAGTGTAGGGGACGGAAGCCAGATTGCAGGGGGTCAAGTAGGGAATTGGAGGACAGGAAGAGGGAGAGGCGGTTGAAGACTAGTTTTTCTAAGAGCTTTGATGTGAAGGGAAGCAGGGATACAGGGCGGTAGTAGGATGGAGAGTTGGGATCTAGGGATGGTTTCTTTAGTAAAGGGGTAACTAGCGCGTGTTTGAAGGCGGATGGAAAGGAGCCAGTGGAGAGAGATAGGTTGAAGATGTGTGTGAGAGCAGGGGTGAGGGAGGAGGAGAGGGGAGGAATTAGATGTGAGGGAACGGGGTCGAGCGGGCACGTGGTGAGATGTGAGGAGGACAATAAGGAATTGACTTCCTCCTCAGTGGCTGGGAGGAAGCGGCAGAGGGTGGCAGAGGGGACCTGTGGGAGTGGAGGTGGCAGATAACTATCTTGTGTTGGGATGTTGCTTCTGATAGTTAAAGTTTTACTGAGGACATATCCTCATATCCTGGGAACACTCTTCCTGCTATCGAACTCCACTGATCAGTCTTCTTCCTATTGTTCTTGTATTGAAAATGCCTGTTGTCATACAGCTCAGGGCACTCTTCCACCATACTAGTGAATTTATCTGGGTCACAAAACTTGTCCACCATTGTTCTCCAGATCACAAGGTCACCTTTTTCCACAGACAGGATGTGACCAAGGAAGATTAGGTCATGACAGATGACCATAGAGGTTCTTTTCTTTATGGTTAGTTTTTTACATTGAATTGCATTGCGTTGCATTTTTGACACGTATTTGATGCATTCCAGAGCAGGTCCAGAGCAGGTAAAATAGGGCTTGCTGCAGTTTTTTCACCTGCTCTGGAACTGAATGCTGCAATGTGAACTGGAGCAAAAAATACCATTGGAATACATTGGACGCAGTTTTGATCTGGTCTGCAACTGCTCTGCTCTGCACCTGCTCCGCGCTTAGTGTGAGTGAACAGGGCCTAAGTGTTCAGGCATTAATTTGACCATATCTTTCCAAATTTCCAATGTGATCAATTGCAGTCTTTGACATATCCCTCAATTAAACAAATGGTCAGCTGAAGTGAATAAACATGGTTTCAGGCAGATCGTGCTATCCCTCCTTTCTGCAAGTTTTACAGCCAGCAACTGTATAGATTATTAGATCACCTGCATTATTGTCTAATGATCAGAACTGATATAGACCTGTCAAGATATACAATAGCAAAACCTAATATATAGGATGATTCCCCATTAAAAGTTTAGCCTGTAACACAAGAAGTAATACTTCTTAATTAAGATACACAGTTAATGAATAGTAGCAATGATTTTGGTATCCAAAGTGAGAATCACAAAGAAAGCCATCTATTTATGCTCCTTCATGGGGGCAGTGGCAACAAATAACCAATAGAGGCAAAAGGACAAATACATTTTGCTCCTTCATGGGGCAATCTGACTGACTGATGAAGCCGTGAATTCGGCGAAACGCATCTCAGTACGCTCACTGAGTCTTTTAACAGAAATATATATTTTTTTGATTTCTCTGCACCGCGGTGTTTTTTTTCTATGTTTCCTATTTAACCACCTTTACAGACACCAGTTCGGAGTAAAGAAATTCCATTAAGGGCAGAGGGTTTCCAGAAAAATACCCTACACGCACCACGTTCCTCAGAGCCGGGCCAGGGGCTCCACCTACAGTATTGTAAGTACCCCACAGGGGGAAAGATAGGGGCCAGTACCGCCGCGTACTGCGCAATGGTGTTCCTGTTTTTCATTTGTCTGATGTAGTTTTCGAGGTTTTCCAGCGGAAACTATCTGGGGATTGCATGCACCTTGATTCTACAACCTTTCGGAAAGGAGAATCATTTCACATAATTTGACTAATCCTGTCGAGTCTCCTACATTTCAAAAGTGATGTATGATATGCACTGAACATTGAGACTTCTTTGTTGAATACTAAACACGAGACTGTATCAATTCTCCGTTTATTGTAGGAAGTTCATACCTTCATTTATTGTGGGATCTAGGGATCTCCTTGTGTCACATCGACGGAGCTGATTGTTGTTTATTTTATCTGTAACAATACGACAATCCATAAACCACATTAATCCCAGATAATTCGTGTACATTACACGCGCCTAGGGGAACTCTTTCTATTTCAAAAGTAGGAGAATGGCTGGAGAATGGAAAATTCTAGGTCAAAATAACCAAACCAGGAAAACATTCTCCCATTTATCTCACTTTCCAAATTGGCTATTTTGACCTAGAGTTTTCCATTCTCCAGCCATTCTCCTGCTTCTCATCTCTCTCTGAATAACCCTGTTAGTTTACCCATGAATATTAATCATTGCACTGCCTTATATGGTAGAGATTTAAAAACTGATTAGGCACACTGCTATAAGTAAACAAGCCGAGTGTTAACACTCTGTATCACTCCACTTAAAGGAAATATATCAAGACATAGGGCATCTTTGTGGAATGTTGTGTATTTAGACTAAGGAGTGATACTTTGTGTGCTACAGGCTAAACTGGTAAAGAGGAATCATTTAATATATTAGGTCCTGCTATTGAATAGGGATGAGCTGTTCGGTTCGATCTGTTCGGAGTTCGCATCGAACATCGGCCGTTCGGCTGTTCGCGAACTCCGAACATTTCCGTGTGTTCGGTTCTAGTTCGCCCATAATGGACCACAATGCACTTCTCCAATGGCCTGAAGCTTGTAATTGGCTACAGCCTTGCACCTGACCACAGGTCAGGTGCAAGACTTTGCCAATCACGGCTCAGAGTCCTGATTGGGCAAATTTTTCCCAATCATGGGCTCACTGAGCTAAGTCCCGCAGCACACTATATAAGGCTTCACACAGTCCCCAGCACGTGTTTTTTGAGAGGAGATTGTCCTGTTAGTGTGTCTTCTCAGTGCCAGTAGGGATGAACTGTTCGGTTCGATCGGTTCGGAGTTTGCATCGAACATAGCCTGTTCGTTTTTTCGCGAACTACGAACATTTCCAGGTGTTCGCAGCGTGTTTGCCCACAATGCACTACAAAGGACCACAATGCACTTTTCCACTGGCCTGAAGCTCGTAATTGGCTACAGCCTTGCACCTGACCACAGGTCTGGTGCAAGACAGGTTCAACACTATGGGCAAATTTTGCCCAATCATGGGCTCACAGAGCTAAGTCCCGCAGCACACTATATAAGGTTTCCACACAGTGCTTCTGCACGCATTTGAGAGGAGATTTCATAGGAGATTGTTGTTGTGTGTTCTTACAGCCGGTCTGCCACACTACTGGGGGGGTCTGGGGGGTCTCATTTCTACCAAATATCAGGGAATTGTTGTAATCTTTGTGCTCAGTCCCAGCAAGTATTTTGGGGGGTCACAAAATTCTACAAAATATTTGGGAATTGAGGTGATCTGTGTCTTGTCACTGCCAGCAAGTATTTTGGGGGTCACAAATTTCTACAAAATATTTGGGAATTGAGGTGACCTGTGTCTTGTCACACAGCCAGTACCACGCAGTATTTTGGGGGTCACTAATTTCTACAAAACATTTGGGAATTGAGGTGATCTGTGTCTTGTCACTGCCAGCAAGTATTTTGGGGGTCACAAATTTCTACAAAATATTTGGGAATTGAAGTGATCTGTGTCTTGTCACACAGCCAGTACCACGCAGTATTTTGGGGGTCACAAATTTCTACAAAATATTTGGGAATTGAGGTGAACTGTGTCTTGTCACACAGCCAGTACCACGCAGTATTTTGGGGTCCCTAATTTCTAAAAAATATTTGGGAATTGTTCTAATCCGTGTGTTCTCACTGGCTGCCACCCATCAGGGGGTCTCACTGATTTATAGGAGGTTTCTGAGACTTGTAATCTGTGTCTTCTCACTGCCAGCTATCAGGGGGTCCCACATACTTCTAGCAGATTTATGCGAATTTTAATTTGTGTCTTCTCACTGCCATCCATCAGGGGGTCACACTGATTTATAGGAGATTTCTGGGAATTGTAATCTGTGTCTTCTCTCACTGCCAGCCATCAGGGGGTCACACGGATTTCTAGGAGGTTTCTGGGAATTGTAATCTGTGTCTTGTCACTGGCTGCTAGCTATCAGGGTGTCTCACTGAGTTATACCAGAGTTCTGTAAATCTTTAATCTTTATACCAGAGTTGAATCAGAGTTCTGTATATATTTAATCTATATATCATTCACCATGTCTGAAAGAACAAAAAGGACAGGCAGACGCTCCCAGACACAGATAAGATGGCAAGCAGCCCCTGTGTCGGGAGGCTGTGCATCTGGTCGTGGTGGATGTGGTGCATCCTCTGCAGGGGCACGCTTGTCCTTTCTAACTGGTGCTGGCCGTCTTAAGCAGCAGCAACATACAGAGGATTTGATGGATCCTAATCTAATGCAGCCTCCATGTCCACAACCACTCCTGCCATAGCCTCACTATCACACACGGAGGAGTCAGCTGAATTGTTTAACTACAATGACAGTGACATGCTGCTTGAGGATGCGCAGCAAGTACAGTGCTCTGATTCAATCTCTGAGGTTGAGGAAGGGAGTATAATCAACCTAGAGAAAGCGGGTGCCAGTGACACACAAATAACTGACACTCATGTTGCCCCAGCAGCTGCAGCATACTGCCAAGTTGACTCCAGTGACGAGGAGATAGGGGGATGATGATGACAATGATGATGAGGTCACTGACTCCACCTGGGTGCCAGATCGAACTGAGGAATCAAGTGAGGAGGAGGGGAGGAGGAGGAGGCACAGAAAACATGAGGCACAACATCCTCTATGACCAACCGTAGCACTAGCCACTCCAATGCATCAGATGTCAGATCTGCTCCGGTGCAGAGCGCTGTTGTCTCAATGCACACATGCAGGAACTCTGCTGTCTGCTGGGAGTTCTTTAAGAAATGTGCAGCAGACCCCACCGTTGTTATTTGTAATCTATGTCATCTGAGGCTTAAGCGTGGGAAAGACACCGGACGCTTAGGTACCATGTGCTTGAGGCGACATATGAACACCTGCCACACATCCCATTGGCGCAAAACTTTGCGTAGGTCCTCCTCCTCCTCATCTGTCTCTACCCCCCACTGTATGTCCTGCCATGTCATTGCCTACAACCTCCACTGACAGGGATGAGCTACAGTAATGGGTGTACCAGGTCCTTCCTCACAATGTGACAGCATCCCATCAGCTGAAAATTTATGCAGTCAGATTATGTTGCCCCAGCTGCTGCAGCGTAAGAAAAAATATAGTCCCAACCATCCCCAAGCACAGCGTCTAAATGCCAGCTTAGCAAAATTACTCGCATTACAGCTGCTGCCTTTCCAGCTGGTGGACTCTGCTTCCTTCCGTGAATTTGCTGAATGTGCTGTACCACAGTGGCAGGTTCCAAAACGCCATTACTTTTCACGGAAGGCCATTCCAGCACTATACCAGCACGTGGAAGACAATGTTATGGAGTAATTGGGAAAGGCAGTCAGCAGCAAGGTGCCTTTGACTTTAGACACGTGGTCCAGCAAGCATGGACAGGGTCATTACATTTCCTTCACGGCACACTGGGTAACTCTGATTGCAGCTGGGAGGGATCCAAGATGGGGCTCTGTGCTGGAGCTTGTTCATCCACCACGCCTCCAGAAAGCTGCTTGTATGAAGTCTGTCTGCTCCACCACCACCTCTCCCTCTTCCTCCTCCTCCTCCTGTGTCTCTGGCGAAGTGGCAGTTAAACCGACGCCTGATAGGGTCTACGCAATGGCTCAAGCAAAAAGAAGCCATACTGTGCTTGAGCTGGTTTGTTTAGGGGACAGGAGCCACACCAGGCCATAAATTCTGTCAGCTCTGCAGGGCCAGGTGCAGAGATGGTTAACACCACACCAGCTTCAGCTGGGAATGATCGTCTGTGATAATGGCAGCAACCTTCGCATCGCCCTACGCAACGGTAAATTGACGCATGTACAATGCCTAGCACACGTCCTAAATCTAGTGGTACAGCATTTCCTAACTAGGTACCCAGGGCTGGCAGAGCTTCTCAGCCAGGCCAGAAAAGTCTGCAGCCACTTCAGACGGTCATTCCCAGCAAGCATTCGCCTGGCAGAAATTCAAAGAGAATTCCACCTTCCCACAAACCGTCTGATCTGTGACATGCCCACCAGGTGGAACTCGACATTAGCAATGCTGCAGCGTCTGCACAAGCAGCAGAGGGCCAGCAACGAGTACCTGTGTGAGTATGGCACAAGGACAGGTTCAGGTCAACTTGGTTCCCCCCACAGTGGCTGATGATCAAGGATGCATGCACTGTACTGTCACCATTTGAGGAGGCAACGAGGATGGTGAGCAGGGACAGTGCATTCATCAGTGACACAATTCCTTTAGTGTTCCTGCTGGAGCACACTCTGCAGGGAATTATAGATGTGGCACTAGAGGAAGAGCAGCGGGAGGAAGAGGAGGCCTTCCCTAGCTCTGAAGGCCCCAGTCTTTACGCAGACAGCATTCCTGCGGGTCCTCAGATCAGACAGGAGGAGGATGAGGAATATTTAAGTAATGGGGGCATTGAAGGTGGGGATTCCTCAAGAGAGGGTTTTGTGTGCCCAGAAACCCAAGGACTAGTACATGGCTGGGAGGAGGCAGTGCACGATGGGGTCATCCTCATTGACCAGGAATACTCGGAAGCTAATGCCACCTCCAACCTACGCTGCATGGGCTCCCTTATTCTGCAAAGCCTGCTAAAGGACCCCAGGATTCGTGCTATCAAGGAGAGGGATCATTACTGGTTGGCAACCCTTCCTGATCCACGATACAAGGGTAAAGTTGCAGAGCTCATCCTGCCCGCACAGAGGGAGCACAGGATGAAACAACTTGAGGACTCTCTAAAGCGACACTTGTGTAACACCTTTCCAGGAACTGGTAGGTTACCAAGTGATGACACAGGTGCTTCTGAGGCTGCGGATGATCAGAGGAAGAGCGGTGAAGGCCGGTTCCGCTTGACTGATGCCTTTTTAATTTTTTTTAGCCCACGACGCCCAGCGACGTCAAATGTAGGCACCCATTGCCAGCGTCTTCACCGTATGGTGCAGGACTACCTACGGTCAAGGGCAGACCTGGATACCTTTACAGCAGATGATCCACTGGCTTACTGGGTGCTGAGATTGGATCACTGGCCAGAATTTAGCCAATATGCTATGCAGCTACTAGGTTGCCCTTCATCCAACGTGCTTTCTGAAAGGACGTTCAGTGCCGCTGGAGGTTTTGTCACAGACAAAAGAGTGCATCTGTCCTCCGACTCTGTAGGCAGGCTGACATTTATAAAAATGAATCAGTCCTGGATCAGCAGCTATCAATCCCCTGATGCTGACGTAACTGAATAGATCGGGGATCTCTTCTGCATTCCCAAAACCTCCACCACTGTACTCTTCCACAATACCACAAAGGGGTTACGGTGTGAAGGTCACTTGCTGCCACCAAAGGCACAATATTTGGGTGAAAAAGTAAGGGAGGGTTCGGTGGAGGCGCTCGTAAGTAAGGGTAAGGTGGAAATATATGGAAATGCTGCCAACTAGAAGGGGGCACAGGCTCTCGATGAATGTGCAGGTAGAGTCAACAGAAAAGATAGGATTAGCTAGTGGCGCAGTGATTTCAAATACTCCTTAAACAGTGCCTGGAAGGCTAATTGCATGTACCACACAAGTCATCAGTATGCAATACAAAGTGCAAATGCAAAACACGAAGGGTATAGAAAAACACAATATTCAGTATATGCAATAAATTAAAGTGCAGTTAGCGGTAATTATAGTAAAGTGCGAGTGCACCAGTGAATAAAGTGCAGGTGCAACGATAAGGACAATGGAGCGATGGAAGTAAAATCCAATAAAATATTCGGTCTAGTCCATGAAAAAAAGGGGAGGGGGGAGAACTTTCGGCGAATGGTCAGGAAAAGTCTATGATGTTAATATTCCAGTTCCTAGGTGGGCGGGTAGTGCATCAAAAGTGCTTGAGATTATTTCAATATTACCCCTTCCACATTTGTTGTAAGCTTGCTTGGGCGTGTCAGCTCCTCTGGTGGTCACGATGAGCTCCACAGCAAAAATATAAATAAAAGGGGAGAAAAGGAAATGATAGTGTAGAAATCCTCTGTACGGGTGTGTTATAGTGGGTAAAATTGCGCACTTACAAATTCCAGAGCCTAATTGGATCCAGGCTCTGGAGTGAAACGCCTTGTGCCTTAATCTAGGGTGGTCACTGCCCTTCTTTAAAAGGTCTTCTTACTCCACCTCAGCCGGGGGACACAAAAATAAAAGAGAGACGGCGCTCTCATAGCATAATACCAGTTATACAGAATGCTTTAGGAGAGGAGACAGTTATGCACTCACCTATGCAGGAGCCTTATGGGTCCAGGCTCAACTGTTATGCTTGTGGAGTTCCTTATCGGTGAACTCCTAGACCTCTTTCGCTGCTCACTTTGCGTCACTCTGCACCTGGTCGTAGTTCGCTGGATGCCTCCAGTACATTCAATGACTGGTGTAATGAGTGAAAAAAATGAAAACTGAAAGGGTCTTGGGAGTGAATAAAAACAGTAGGTTTATTGTGCAAATATAACAAGAATAACTAAAAGTGCATAATTAACATATGTATATACAATTGGGTATAAAAGGAGTACAGGGGGAAGAATGGGGAACGAGACGCGTTTCGGTGCAGCCTGCACCTTCTTCAGTCGGTAAAGAGTGTGAGGGGGGGGATCTGAGGCCTCTTGGGGGTCCTCTTTTTATTTGAAAACCGGAGGCAGTGTCTCTGCGAGTGCCAGGAGCGGACTTCCGGGTTCGTGTGGTGCCGTAACCATGTGACGTCTATTGCGTCATCGGTCAGCGCCGCGGCCATCTTGGATATGCGTTTCACCGCATTATTTGCGTTCCACTTCATACTGCGTGCCGTTGAGTGTATGTGTGAAGTTGTCAGGGGTCCACAACGGTCTATATGGTGCTCCACTGCCACATATATTAAATCAAGGGAGGGAGAACATTAAAACAGGGGGTAATTACCGATGTATGGGTCTGGTTGATGGGACCTATGGGGGTTTATGTATATAACGCGGTACATATACCATATAGCGGGGATGAAATCCACACCAGTCTCTATGGTGTCATGGAAATAGGTTCAAATGGGGAGATGGTAAGGGGAGTAATTCCTTATGTACAGGGCATATAAATGGGACCCAATTGAAGGTATGGTAATACCTAGTGTATCAGCCACATTAAGATAGGTGTGGATGGTCCATACAGTGTATAATTGGTTGTATATATGCGGGGCCCTGGATTCCATTTAGCAAGGATAATTATACATAAGTGGCACTCAAAAAAGCCGTTCACGTGATAAAAACATTACAATGAATTATATATGGAGAAGGACCAAAACTATCACTGGTCAGCTTGTAAAATGATCATAAAAACATTGAATATCAGTTAAAATTAAACCCAAAAAACTTTAAATAAAAAGATTAAAAAGGGGTTAATACAGTGTATTTATAAAAGAGATAAAATAGGGGGAGATTGAACTTGATAAAAAACTGCAACGGGGGTAAAACATAAAATCAGAAAAGAGGGTGTTAATTAAAAAAATGGCAGCGCTCGAAATCGGCGTTGAGACCTTGGGGCTGCAACGTGTCCAGTTTGAAAATCATGCTCATTTCGGTTTGTCCGATAATTTTCTCGAAGTTACCGCCTCTCCATGGTGTTTCTACTTTCTTTATTCCTATAAATTTGAGGCCTTCTGGGTTCTGTGCATGTTTCAATTTAAAATGCAATGGGACACTGTGGTTTTCTAGTCCGTTTCTAATGTTCCTAATGTGTTCTTGTATGCGCACATTAAGTGGTCTAGTTGTCCTTCCAACATATTTCAGGCCACATGGGCAGATCAGTAGATATATCACATTCTTTGTGAAGCAGGTGATCACGTCTTTGATTGTTATTGGTCCTGTGATGCCGTCTAGTGTTGTGATGACTTGTTTCTTACTGCGCGTGTTTCTGCAGTTTAGACAGTTCCCACATTGATGAAAGCCTTTTTGGATGTTAAAGTGGTTAGAACGCGTAGTATTCTTCTGTGCATGTTTATGCGTGAGTTTCATTTTTAAATTATTCACACCACGGCAGATGATCCTTGGATTTTCTGGTAGACAGTCTTTCAATATTGGGTCTTTCCTCAAAATTGGCCAATATTTTCTTATGGTACGTCTAACTATTTTATTTTGGGCATTGTAGGTAAAGATAAATGGTACGTTCGAGCTGGGCCCTGCAGGTTCACTTTTTTTCTTATTTTTCAATAGATCGTGTTGTTGTAGATTCCTTACTTCAGATCTGGATTTTTCTAGTATGTGTGTGTCATATCCTTTTTCGATAAAATCGTCTTTCAGTTGGTTTGACTGTGTGTCGTATGTGCTAAGGTCTGTGCAATTTCTTCTAATGCGTAGAAACTGGCCTTTTGGCACTCCGTCTAGCCACTGTGGCAAGTGGCAGCTGGTTTTCTCAATAAAACTGTTTACATCAACTGGCTTAAAAAATGTTTTGGTCCTTATGGTGTTATCTTGAATATAAATATTCAGATCTAAAAAGTTAATATTTACATTGCTCCATGTTGTTGTAAGTTTAATTCCCCTGTTGTTCTGATCTAGTTTAGCTAAAAATTCTCGCAAAACATTTTCTCCTCCTTTCCAGATTAAAAAGATATCGTCAATGTATCTCTTGTAACAGACTAAATTTTCCTGATACAAAGACAAAAAGGATTCCTCCCAGTGGGCCATAAAAAGATTAGCATATGACGGGGCAAAACGAGTTCCCATTGCTGTACCGTTGAGCTGCAAATAAAAATCTTCATTAAAATAGAAATAATTATTTTCTAAAATCAGACGGATACCTTCTAAAATAAACACAATTTGTTCTGGTTGCAATTTATCAGCTTTCTTTAGAAAGTGGTCAATGGCTTCCAGCCCTTTGTGGTGTGGGATAATAGTGTATAATGATTGTACATCACTGGTTACTAATAGGAGATCATCCTGCCATATCACTTCTTTCAGTATGTTCAAAATATCAGTTGTATCTTTCAAGTGCGCTGTTGTATTAACAACATATGGTTGGAGTTGATGGTCCAGATATTCTGATACACGGCTCGAAATTGAGCCGATTCCAGAAATGATCGGCCTTCCTGGTGGTTTCGTTTCATCTTTATGGATTTTGGGTAAGAAGTAGAACACCGGAATTCTCGGATGCTCAACCTTTAGGTATTTAAATTCATGATTATTAAGTATACCTAGAGTGTGTCCTTGTTCCAGGTATTCGTTGAATTTACATTGAATATCCTTCGTGGGATTTTTATTGAGACATTTATATGTTCCTAGGTCTTTGAGGATCCTGTCTGCTTCTTCTTTATAATAGGACGCGGTCATTATGACTACTCCTCCACCCTTATCCGCCGGTTTAATTTCGATTGATTCGTTTGAAACCAGTTCTTTAAGGGCTCCTTTTTCCCTTTTTGTGAGATTATCTCTTTTAGTGGATATTTTGAGCTTTCCTAGATCTGCCATTACCATTTGCTCGAATGTATTGATCTCTTGTGAAATAAGAGATTTAGGAAAAAATGTTGATTTCTCCTTTAAGTGTGTGTGTTGGTAAAACTGCATTGTGTTTGCTCTTTCTATTGGGTTTTTGGCAAAATATTTTTTCAGGCAGAGATTCTTTTTAAATTTCTGGAGATCTATGTAGACATCAAAGATATCCATATGGGCTGTAGGTGCATATTTCAGGCCTTTCCTTAGAAGTTTGGTTTGTACATCAGTGAGAGGTGTATCGGTTAGATTATAGATCCCTCCAGTCTGCTTTGTTTCTCTTTTCTTCTCCGGTTGTCTTCTAAGTCTTCCTGATCTGCACCCCCTTCTTGGAGGGGTCTTTTTCCCGGGGACCAGCCTCGTCTGAGGGTGCTCAAATTCCTGATTGGGGATTTGTAGGCTTGGTGAAAATCCACATGATTTTCTAGGGATTCATACCTGTTGCTTGTAGGGATATTTGAGTAGTTTTGGTAATTGTAGTTATTCCTGCCTCTTGGATTATTCTGCCAAGATCTTCTTTGGGGAGGCTGGTAGGTGTAGTTGTATCCCTGATGGTCGTTCATTATTGGTGGGTAATTCTGGGTTGGTCCATTGTTTTGGTATGGATGTCTCCCTGCATATGGGCCATAAGACGGGTTTCCATTATATGGGCCTTGATTATGATCATACTGCCTCCTTATTCTTTGGGGTAGTGGTGTCCTATATGATGATCTTTCTGGATAGGGTTTTTGATATATCGGCGTTTTAGGACGAATAATAGGTGCTCCATTTGTCGGAGTCTTCATTAGACCTTGATGTGGGTTCTCCGGGTTCTCGATCGAGCCTTCTTTCCAGACATTGCCTATTCTATAGTCCGAAATGTCTCTTAGATACTTCCTTCTTTTTCTTTCTTTCACTTCTTCGTTCAGTCTGTCTAGATCTTTTTCGAGTCGTCCTAAGAAGGAGCTCATCTCTTGTTCTGAGGACACTCTTAGGAGTTCTTCATGCGTCTTAGTGATGCCTGCATTCAGCTCAACTAGGATTTCGTTCCTTCTTTCAATTATAATTTTCATGCTGTGAATGGAAAAGCCTTCCAGCATTTTTTCCCATCTCCCTTGGAGTATGGTGTCCTCGCTGTCACCTGCCAGGCTCTTGGTGAATCTAAGGCCTCTTGGTACCATGTTGTCTTTGACATATTTACTCAGGGTGGTAACATCCCATTTGATCCGGATCTCTTTCTTCAGATCTTTTTCAAGTTGTTTCTTTAGGGTATGTGTATCACATATTTTATTGTCACCTGGTTGGATGTTTATATCTCCAAATATGTCATCATGGCAGTGACCAAATTTCGATCTAAATTCCATGTCGATGGAAGGCAGCCTCAACACCTATCGAGAGCCTCAAGATAGAAAAAGTAAGGGAGGGTTCGGTGGAGGCGCTCGTAAGTAAGGGTAAGGTGGAAATATATGGAAATGCTGCCAACTAGAAGGGGGCACAGGCTCTCGATGAATGTGCAGGTAGAGTCAACAGAAAAGATAGGATTAGCTAGTGGCGCAGTGATTTCAAATACTCCTTAAACAGTGCCTGGAAGGCTGATTGCATGTACCACACAAGTCATCAGTATGCAATACAAAGTGCAAATGCAAAACACGAAGGGTATAGAAAAACACAATATTCAGTATATGCAATAAATTAAAGTGCAGTTAGCGGTAATTATAGTAAAGTGCGAGTGCACCAGTGAATAAAGTGCAGGTGCAACGATAAGGACAATGGAGCGATGGAAGTAAAATCCAATAAAATATTCGGTCTAGTCCATGAAAAAAAGGGGAGGGGGGGGAGAACTTTCGGCGAATGGTCAGGAAAAGTCTATGATGTTAATATTCCAGTTCCTAGGTGGGCGGGTAGTGCATCAAAAGTGCTTGAGATTATTTCAATATTACCCCTTCCACATTTGTTGTAAGCTTGCTTGGGCGTGTCAGCTCCTCTGGTGGTCACGATGAGCTCCACAGCAAAAATATAAATAAAAGGGGGAGAAAAGGAAATGATAGTGTAGAAATCCTCTGTACGGGGTGTTATAGTGGGTAAAATTGCGCACTTACAAATTCCAGAGCCTAATTGGATCCAGGCTCTGGAGTGAAACGCCTTGTGCCTTAATCTAGGGTGGTCACTGCCCTTCTTTAAAAGGTCTTCTTACTCCACCTCAGCCGGGGGACACAAAAATAAAAGAGAGACGGCGCTCTCATAGCATAATACCAGTTATACAGAATGCTTTAGGAGAGGAGACAGTTATGCACTCACCTATGCAGGAGCCTTATGGGTCCAGGCTCAACTGTTATGCTTGTGGAGTTCCTTATCGGTGAACTCCTAGACCTCTTTCGCTGCTCACTTTGCGTCACTCTGCACCTGGTCGTAGTTCGCTGGATGCCTCCAGTACATTCAATGACTGGTGTAATGAGTGAAAAAAATGAAAACTGAAAGGGTCTTGGGAGTGAATAAAAACAGTAGGTTTATTGTGCAAATATAACAAGAATAACTAAAAGTGCATAATTAACATATGTATATACAATTGGGTATAAAAGGAGTACAGGGGGAAGAATGGGGAACGAGACGCGTTTCGGTGCAGCCTGCACCTTCTTCAGTCGGTAAAGAGTGTGAGGGAGGGGGGGGATCTGAGGCCTCTTGGGGGTCCTCTTTTTATTTGAAAACCGGAGGCAGTGTCTCTGCGAGTGCCAGGAGCGGACTTCCGGGTTCGTGTGGTGCCGTAACCATGTGACGTCTATTGCGTCATCGGTCAGCGCCGCGGCCATCTTGGATATGCGTTTCACCGCATTATTTGCGTTCCACTTCATACTGCGTGCCGTTGAGTGCATGTGTGAAGTTGTCAGGGGTCCACAACGGTCTATATGGTGCTCCACTGCCACATATATTAAATCAAGGGAGGGAGAACATTAAAACAGGGGGTAATTACCGATGTATGGGTCTGGTTGATGGGACCTATGGGGGTTTATGTATATAACGCGGTACATATACCATATAGCGGGGATGAAATCCACACCAGTCTCTATGGTGTCATGGAAATAGGTTCAAATGGGGAGATGGTAAGGGGAGTAATTCCTTATGTACAGGGCATATAAATGGCACCCAATTGAAGGTATGGTAATACCTAGTGTATCAGCCACATTAAGATAGGTGTGGATGGTCCATACAGTGTATAATTGGTTGTATATATGCGGGGCCCTGGATTCCATTTAGCAAGGATAATTATACATAAGTGGCACTCAAAAAAGCCGTTCACGTGATGTACAATCATTATACACTATTATCCCACACCACAAAGGGCTGGAAGCCATTGACCACTTTCTAAAGAAAGCTGATAAATTGCAACCAGAACAAATTGTGTTTATTTTAGAAGGTATCCGTCTGATTTTAGAAAATAATTATTTCTATTTTAATGAAGATTTTTATTTGCAGCTCAACGGTACAGCAATGGGAACTCGTTTTGCCCCGTCATATGCTAATCTTTTTATGGCCCACTGGGAGGAATCCTTTTTGTCTTTGTATCAGGAAAATTTAGTCTGTTACAAGAGATACATTGACGATATCTTTTTAATCTGGAAAGGAGGAGAAAATGTTTTGCGAGAATTTTAGCTAAACTAGATCAGAACAACAGGGGAATTAAACTTACAACAACATGGAGCAATGTAAATATTAACTTTTTAGATCTGAATATTTATATTCAAGATAACACCATAAGGACCAAAACATTTTTTAAGCCAGTTGATGTAAACAGTTTTATTGAGAAAACCAGCTGCCACTTGCCACAGTGGCTAGACGGAGTGCCAAAAGGCCAGTTTCTACGCATTAGAAGAAATTGCACAGACCTTAGCACATACGACACACAGTCAAACCAACTGAAAGAAGATTTTATCGAAAAAGGATATGACACACACATACTAGAAAAATCCAGATCTGAAGTAAGGAATCTACAACAACACGATCTATTGAAAAATAAGAAAAAAAGTGAACCTGCAGGGCCCAGCTCGAACGTACCATTTATCTTTACCTACAATGCCCAAAATAAAATAGTTAGACGTACCATAAGAAAATATTGGCCAATTTTGAGGAAAGACCCAATATTGAAAGACTGTCTACCAGAAAATCCAAGGATCATCTGCCGTGGTGTGAATAATTTAAAAATGAAACTCACGCATAAACATGCACAGAAGAATACTACGCGTTCTAACCACTTTAACATCCAAAAAGGCTTTCATCAATGTGGGAACTGTCTAAACTGCAGAAACACGCGCAGTAAGAAACAAGTCATCACAACACTAGACGGCATCACAGGACCAATAACAATCAAAGACGTGATCACCTGCTTCACAAAGAATGTGATATATCTACTGATCTGCCCATGTGGCCTGAAATATGTTGGAAGGACAACTAGACCACTTAATGTGCGCATACAAGAACACATTAGGAACATTAGAAACGGACTAGAAAACCACAGTGTCCCATTGCATTTTTAAATTGAAACATGCACAGAACCCAGAAGGCCTCAAATTTATAGGAATAAAGAAAGTAGAAACACCATGGAGAGGCGGTAACTTCGAGAAAATTATCGGACAAACCGAAATGAGCATGATTTTCAAACTGGACACGTTGCAGCCCCAAGGTCTCAACGCCGATTTCGAGCGCTGCCATTTTTTTAATTAACACCCTCTTTTTTCTGATTTTATGTTTTACCCCCGTTGCAGTTTTTATCAAGTTCAATCTCCCCCTATTTTATCTCTTTTATAAATACACTGTATTAACCCCTTTTTAATCTTTTTATTTAAAGTTTTTGGGTTTAATTTTAACTGATATTCAATGTTTTTATGATCATTTTACAAGCTGACCAGTGATAGTTTTGGTCCTTCTCCATATATAATTCATTGTAATGTTTTTATCACGTGAACGGCTTTTTTGAGTGCCACTTATGTATAATTATCCTTGCTAAATGGAATCCAGGGCCCCGCATATATACAACCAATTATACACTGTATGGACCATCCACACCTATCTTAATGTGGCTGATACACTAGGTATTACCATACCTTCAATGGGTCCCATTTATATGCCCTGTACATAAGGAATTACTCCCCTTACCATCTCCCCATTTGAACCTATTTCCATGACACCATAGAGACTGGTGTGGATTTCATCCCCGCTATATGGTATATGTACCGCGTTATATACATAAACAAACCCCCATAGGCCCATCAACCAGACCCATACATCGGTAATACCCCCTGTTTTAATGTTCTCCCTCCCTTGATTTAATATATGTGGCAGTGGAGCACCATATAGACCGTTGTGGACCCCTGACAACTTCACACATGCACTCAACGGCACGCAGTATGAAGTGGAACGCAAATAATGCGGTGAAACGCATATCCAAGATGGCCGCGGCGCTGACCGATGACGCAATAGACGTCACATGGTTACGGCACCACACGAACCCGGAAGTCCGCTCCTGGCACTCGCAGAGACACTGCCTCCGGTTTTCAAATAAAAAGAGGACCCCCAAGAGGCCTCAGATCCCCCTCACACTCTTACCGACTGAAGAAGGTGCAGGCTGCACCGAAACGCGTCTCGTTCCCCATTCTTCCCCCTGTACTCCTTTTATACCCAATTGTATATACATATGTTAATTATGCACTTTTAGTTATTCTTGTTATATTTGCACAATAAACCTACTGTTTTTATTCACTCCCAAGACCCTTTCAGTTTTCATTTTTTTCACTCATTACACCAGTCATTGAATGTACTGGAGGCATCCAGCGAACTACGACCAGGTGCAGAGTGACGCAAAGTGAGCAGCGAAAGAGGTCTAGGAGTTCACCGATAAGGAACTCCACACAGCATAACAGTTGAGCCTGGACCCATAAGGCTCCTGCATAGGTGAGTGCATAACTGTCTCCTCTCCTAAAGCATTCTGTATAACTGGTATTATGCTATGAGAGCGCCGTCTCTCTTTTATTTTTGTGTCCCCCGGCTGAGGTGGAGTAAGAAGACCTTTTAAAGAAGGGCAGTGACCACCCTAGATTAAGGCACAAGGCGTTTCACTCCAGAGCCTGGATCCAATTAGGCTCTGGAATTTGTAAGTGCGCAATTTTACCCACTATAACACACCCGTACAGAGGATTTCTACACTATCATTTCCTTTTCTCCCCCTTTTATTTATATTTTTGCTGTGGAGCTCATCGTGACCACCAGAGGAGCTGACACGCCCAAGCAAGCTTACAACAAATGTGGAAGGGGTAATATTGAAATAATCTCAAGCACTTTTGATGCACTACCCGCCCACCTAGGAACTGGAATATTAACATCATAGACTTTTCCTGACCATTCGCCGAAAGTTCTCCCCCCCCCTCCCCTTTTTTTCATGGACTAGACCGAATATTTTATTGGATTTTACTTCCATCGCTCCATTGTCCTTATCGTTGCACCTGCACTTTATTCACTGGTGCACTCGCACTTTACTATAATTACCGCTAACTGCACTTTAATTTATTGCATATACTGAATATTGTGTTTTTCTATACCCTTCGTGTTTTGCATTTGCACTTTGTATTGCATACTGATGACTTGTGTGGTACATGCAATTAGCCTTCCAGGCACTGTTTAAGGAGTATTTGAAATCACTGCGCCACTAGCTAATCCTATCTTTTCTGTTGACAATATTTGGGTGCACTGACGCCTGTACCAGATTCATATCATTTTAATATTGGACCGCAGGGTCCAACCCTGCACTCTTCCACAATACCACAGAGGGGTTACGGTGTGACGGCACTGTTGCCGACACTAGAGGCCCAATTTTAAAGCACCTATTGTTACTTTCATCCAAAGTCTGCATAAGTTTCACCATAATTTAGCCAAAAAATCACTAAACTTGTTCTGCGTGTCCTAAAATGTCTCCTCTTTTCATACAGGCTGCCGTCCCAAGCAGCTGTTTATGTATAGATTAAAGGAAAACCATTTACCGTCATTTGAAATGTCATTTTTTTGTATTTAAATGTCTCTATACATCCTACAAATCCGCCACTTCACAGGCAGGTTATGGGGACCTCCTATGCACGATATTTGAAGGAATTTTTAGTTTTTATTCCTAACCTTTATTTCATGGAAAACTCACTGTTCCTTTAAAAAGTTTTTTTTAAACTTTTTGTTCTTGTTTCCTGTCCCCCAGGGCACTACCCTGACCCCCATACACCTTTTATGGCAAATATCTTGCATATATGCCCTCTTGGAGGGCACTCTAAAAATCGAACTTTCGAGTCCCATTGACTTGCATTGAGTTTGGTTAGTGTTCGAATTCGAACTCCAACTTTTGAAATTGTTCGAGTTCGAATGCAAACCGAACACGGGGGTGTTCGGCTCATCACTACTATTGAATACGTTTGGCATGTCTCGATCAGCTGTGACTATTAGACAAGAATGTAGGTAACCTAACAATGTATTATATTGCTTGGTATATCTGCAGTAAGAAGTGATTGTATTATTTGCCTGATACCATGCTTATTCACTTCAGCAGACCAATTGTTTAAATGAGGGACAATTCAAAGACTGCAATTGATTACACTGAAACTTTATGACCTTTTATAACCCCTGGAAAGATGTGATTAAATTAATGCCTGAACACTTAGAAAATCCCTGAATATTTATCATTGCACTGCCATACATGGTGGGGATTAAACATTGTGTGATTAGGCATATTACTACATGTAAGCAAGCGGGGTGTTAACATTGCATCACTCCACTTAAAGGTGCGCCGCTTAGTGGACAGTTTTTTTCACTAAGAAACTATTATTAGATTGAGGTGGTTGTGTTTATGAATTTGTGCTGTTCACTTTAAATAATACTGTATGGTTCCTAGATAACAGACATACTATCCATGATTGCTTTTTTATGTTTGATTTTTATTCCTTGGATTACCCACTAAATGGCTCTATTACATTCTTTGCGCAAAAAAGCTCACGTAGCACGTTAATTTGTGTGTGAAGCATTAAATGTTAACGCGTGTAAATTAACGCTGGTATCACAATCGGCACACATTTTTTCATCCGTCAAAAAATTGCGTGAGTAAAATGGACGCGCAAAAACGCGCATTAATGTTGCGTGCAGAAATCGGTGTGCGGACTGTTTTTTCACGCAATTCAGCCAATCAGAATTAAGAACCACAATTGTCTCCCGTTAAGTTTTATAAGAGTATATATGCTGCAGCAATAATAAAAACATGCACAACGTCTCAATTTTATTGTTTGGGTATGTGTAGAATGTGTAACTATACTTTGCTGTATTTTTTTTTTGGGCTGTTGTACTTGGTTTCGGCCAGGACGTTCAGATTTGCTTTTTAAAGACGTTACAATTATGCGCACAAACATCGTCCGTTAAATTATTTGCATAGATTGTAATACTATCTGCGTACCAGTGCAAAAACGCATTTGCGCCCACAATGTTAAGTATAGGACGCGCGCAGTACATTACAAGCGCAAAGGGTTCTCGCAGGCAGTGGCGTCGTAACGTGGGGGCGGTGGGTGTGGCCCGCACCAGGTGACACCCGCCTTTAGGGTGACACCGTCACCCTAAGGGCGGGTGTCTGTCACGGATCCCCCTGATACTAGAGTGGTGGTCCCTATACGCAGGACACTCTCTACCCTTCCGATCCTTAGAGTGGTCGGCACGACTAGACAGACTACAAGAATGGCAGTACAGAGCACGTACAAGAGAGACGTCACGGATCCCTCTGCTTTATCTGACTAGTGGTCTCTAGACACAGAACAGTCTCTACCCTTCCGATCCTTAGAGTGGTCGGCACGACTAGACAGACACAGAATGATACACAAGAAATTAGAATAATTAGCTCTTCCCAAGACCCTAACAACACAAGGGGTAGTCTGATGTGTGCTTAGGGTGCCACACAGACTGACCTCAATACCAGAATTAGAAGAGTTGATGCCAATACCAGGGGTTATGCACAGAATGGTTTGTTCGCCAATGCCAGGGATCATACACAGAGTGGTTCGTTCGCCAATGCCAGGGGTCATACACAGAATCGTTATTTGCCAATGCCAAGGGGTCAATACACAGAATAGTCGTTTGCCAATGCCAAGGGGTCAATACACAGAATAGTCGTTTGCCAATGCCAAGGGGTCAATACACAGAATAGTCGTTTGCCAATGCCAAGGGGTCAATACACAGAATAGTCGTTTGCCAATGCCAAGGGGTCAATACACAGAATAGTCGTTTGCCAAATATACAAGAGCTCTGGGAAGTAACTACCACGTCAGGGCACCGGCATTTCTGAGAGCCTGGGCTTTAAACCCGGCGGGTCCGCGTCAGCCGCCAGGCCCCCCCCCCCGGCTTCCCCACGTGTGCGGAAGCGACCGCAATATCATTCGGCGCCTGGCCAGCGAGCAGCGAGGAAGCTGCTGCCAGGCGCCGGGGTGCGGGGGCCACCGTGACAGAACCCCCTCTACGGGCGGCCACTGGACGACCCCCAGGGGCGCGGGGATGAGCCAAATAGAAAGCCCTCACCAACCGAGGAGCATGAACCTCAGTAGCCGGAAGCCAAGAGCGATCCTCTGGGCCGTAGCCCACCCAGTCAACCAAGTACTGAAGGACCCCCCTAGAAACCCTGGCGTCCAGAATGGCCTCAACTTCAAACTCCTCCTCGCCCTCCACAGAGACCGGAGGAGGGGGGACACGGGCCTGGTGTACCGATTACACAAAAGTGGTTTCAAAAGGCTCACGTGAAACACATTGTGTATCTTGATATGGGAGGGCAGAGCCAGAGCATAGGAGACCGGATTGATTCGCCGCAGAACCTTATAGGGGCCTATGTACCTGGGTGCCAGTTTCATGGAGGGTACTAAAAGCTTAATGTTCCGTGAAGAAAGCCAAACCCTGTCCCCAACTTGATACACGGGTGCCGGCCTCCTGTGTCTGTCGGCTTTGATCTTCTGGGTAACACTACTATCCTCCAGTGCCCGTTTAACCCTCCCCAGGTTTCTTTCAATGACACTAAATGCTCATCCAGAGCAGGAATCGCGGTATCAGGAAACGTAGCAGGGAGCACGGGAGGATCAAAACCGTAAACAGTGAAGAAGGGGGAACGTCCTGTGGCTTCGCTTACTGCACTGTTCAAGGCATACTCTGCCCACGGTATCAGGTCTGACCAGTTATCTTGTCGTTCGGATATAAAGCACCTGAGATATTTTTCTATATTTTGGTTGGCTCGTTCCGCGCCCCGTTGGTCTGGGGGTGATAGGCCGAAGAGAAGGATAGGTCTATCCCCACACTCTTGCAAAACCCTTTCCAGAATCTGGAGACGAATTGGGTCCCCCTATCCGAGACAATCCCAAGAGGAATACCATGTAAGCGGACCACATTGGAAACAAAAATGGGCACCAGTTCGGCTGCCGAAGGAAGTTTCCGAAGAGGAACATAGTGACCCATTTTGGAGAATCGATCTATGACCGTGAGTATTACAGTATTCCCTCTAGACTCAGGTAACTCTACTATAAAATCCATAGCTAAATGCGACCATGGTCGTTCGGGGATTGGCAGAGGCTGGAGTAAACCAATAGGCGCTGTTTTGGGACTTTTATGTCTTGTGCACACTTCACACACGGTTATGTAATCTTTAACGTCACGGCGCACCGTGGGCCACCAAAGGAGTTTACGTATACTAGACACTGTTTTGGTGATCCCCATGTGCCCAGAGATTTTGTTATCATGATACAGTTTTAATACCTCTTCCCTTTCGTTCTCAGGTACAAAGAGTTTCGCAGGAGGTCTCCCCCCAGGAGCTGTGCCCTGGGCGGTCTGCAATCTTAACATTAGAGGAGACGAGACACTAATCGTGGTAAGTGCTATAATCCTTTCCTGGGGTACAATGGGATGTTGATCTTGGATGTTATGTTCGTATGACTCGTACTGTCTTGACAATGCGTCTGCTTTAATGTTTCTCGACCCAGGTCTGTATGTGAGGACGAAATTAAAGCTGGAAAGAAACAATGACCATCTCGCTTGCCTGGCATTCAACCGTTTAGCGTCTCCAATGTACGTGAGATTCTTATGATCGGTTATGATGACAATGGGGTCCCTAGACCCCTCTAATAAGTATCTCCATTCCGTCAAGGCTGCAATAACTGCTAACAATTCTCTATTTCCGATATCATAGTTCCTCTCTGCCGGGGACAACTTTCGGGAATAGAAGCCGCATGGATGCAAGGCTTGTCGGGTGCCTCCCTTTGGGACAAGACTGCACCAAGACCTAGCTCGGAGGCGTCAACTTCAACCTGGAAAGGCAGAGCCGGATCAGGATGTCGGAGAACAGGGGCAGTGGTGAATGCCTGTTTAAGTGCCTCAAAGGCTTGACTGGCCTGGGGTGTCCACTTCTGATTCACCACCCCCTTTTTAGTCATAGCCGTGAGGGGAGCTATCAAGGCCGAAAAAATTTTTATGAACCTCCGGTAGTAGTTAGTAAACCCCAAAAACTCTGGATGGCTTTAAGCCCTTGGGGTAAAGGCCAGTCAAGAATCGCTGAGAGTTTTTTAGGATCCATTTGGAAACCTTCAGGGGTTATTATATACCCAAGGAAGTGCACTGTCTCTATGTCGAATAAGCATTTCTCTAGCTTACAATATAACCCAGCCTTCAATAGTCTCTTCAAAGATGTCTCACGTGGGCGTGATGAGTCTCCTTATCAGGAGAGTATATCAGGATGTCGTCCAGATATACTATAACGAACGTTTGCAGAAAGTCCCTTAGGGTGTCGTTTATGAGGTCCTGGAAAACGGCTGGCGCATTGCATAACCCAAAGGGCATCACCAGGTATTCATAATGCCCGCTACGTGTATTAAAAGCCGTTTTCCATTCGTGCCCCTTCTTAACCCTGACCAGGTTGTACGCTCCGCGTAAATCAAGTTTCGTATAAATACGGGCCCCTTTTAAACGGTCGAACAATTCTGTTATAAGAGGTATTGGATATGCATTTCTTATGGTAATCCTATTTAAACCTCTATAATCGATGCAAGGTCGCAGGTCACCCTCTTTTTTGGAAACGAAAAAGAAACCTGCTCCTGCTGGAGAGGAGGATCGTCTGATGAATCCTCGCTCTAGATTCTCCCTTATATATTCCTCCATAATGTCATTTTCCCTTTGAGACAAAGGGTATACGTGTCCTCTAGGAGGCATAGTTACCAGGGAGTAACTCTATAGCACAGTCATAAGGACGATGCGGTGGTAGGACCTCAGTCCTGGTTTTAGAGAACACCTCCTTTAGCGCCATATAACATTCTGGGACTTCAGTGGACAAAGGAGGTGCTGTGGCAATGTTGAGACTACCAATCACATTAACCCTGCCCAGGCACTTTGACTGGCAACTAGGACCCCAACACATTATATCTCGCTGGGCCCAGTCAATCACCGGGTTATGTTCTGTCAACCATGGGAACCCTAGAACGACAGGACATGAGGGAGAGTCGATAACCTGGAATCGTATGGTTTCACAGTGCAGAACTCCTGTAGTCATGCACACATCGATAGTGTCGTGTGTGATATGGGGACATGACAGGGGTTTCCCGTCTATGGCTTCTACCATAAGAGGCCTCTCCTTTAGAACCAGAGGTAAGAGGTGGTTGGCAGCAAAACATCTATCCATAAAATTACCTGAGGCTCCAGAGTCTAGGAATGCCTCAGTCTCGAGGTGGACCCCCTCCCAGGTGAGGGAGATGGGTAACAGAATCCGAGTTTTTTTTTTTTCATCATCCACAAAGGAGGCATACAGAGAACCAATAACCTGGGTATTACTTGTCTTTTGACCTGATTTGCCACTCTCACCCCTGCTACCCCTGGGTCTCTGAGGACATTGAAGACGGAAATGATCTGCCCCGGCACAAAAAAACAGAGCCCCCTTTCTCTCCGGTGAGCTCTCTCTGCCTCTGAAATACCCGTTTTACCTATCTGCATAGGTTCAATGGCCGGTACATCGGTCTTAACGGTCTCCAGGTTACCTGATGCAGTGGTATGCCTGGGTACTAAGGGTAAAGGAGGTAGGACCCTTCTGGGTCTGTCTCTGGTGTGTCTCCTTTCCCTGATTTGATCGTCCATGGCGATGCAGAAATCAACCAAATGATCCAGATGTTCTGGTAATTTTAGGGGAGCCAATTCAAACATAAACGCCTCGTTCAGACCTTCGGTAAAGGCCAGGGTTAAAACGTCGTTCGGCCAGTCTACCTCAGAAGACAAAGTCTTAAATTCTATGGCATAGTCGGAAACCCTCCTATTACCTTGTTTGATGTGAAACAGGGATCTACCCGCATTGGTAGCCCGTCTAGAGGGATCAAAAGTACGCTTTAACTCGGAGGTAAAACCCTCATAGTCATATATGATGGGTTTCTTGTTCTCCCACAAGGGCGTGGCCCATAATAAAGCTTTTTCGGTCAAGTGATTAATCAGATAGCCTACTTTGGCTTTATCAGACATACAGGACCGGGATTGTTTTCGAATAAGATCTCGAGTTGGGTCAGAAAGCCCCGGCATAAGTTCGGTGTTCCGTCATAACGTACGGGTGCTTTCATACTGAGCCTACAACCCTCGAGAGCGGCCGAACTGACCCTAGGCACTACTGGGTCTGGCGGGCTTGCAGTACCAGAACTGGATCGGTTTAGCAGGGTTTGCAGGGCAAGAGCAATCTGGTCCATTCTATGGTCCTGCTCTTCTTGTCTGGCTGCAATACGTGTCAACTGATTAGAGAGGTCTGCGGGATCCATGGCCCTGACGTAATGTCACGGATCCCCCTGATACTAGAGTGGTGGTCCCTATACGCAGGACACTCTCTACCCTTCCGATCCTTAGAGTGGTCGGCACGACTAGACAGACTACAAGAATGGCAGTACAGAGCACGTACAAGAGAGACGTCACGGATCCCTCTGCTTTATCTGACTAGTGGTCTCTAGACACAGAACAGTCTCTACCCTTCCGATCCTTAGAGTGGTCGGCACGACTAGACAGACTACAAGAATGGCAGTACAGAGCACGTACAAGAGAGACGTCACGGATCCTCTGCTTTATCTGACTAGTGGTCTCTAGACACAGAACAGTCTCTACCTTCCGATCCTTAGAGTGGTCGGCACGACTAGACAGACACAGAATGATACACAAGAAATTAGAATAATTAGCTCTTCCCAAGACCCTAACAACACAAGGGGTAGTCTGATGTGTGCTTAGGGTGCCACACAGACTGACCTCAATACCAGAATTAGAAGAGTTGATGCCAATACCAGGGGTTATGCACAGAATGGTTCGTTCGCCAATGCCAGGGATCATACACAGAGTGGTTCGTTCGCCAATGCCAGGGGTCATACACAGAATCGTTATTTGCCAATGCCAAGGGGTCAATACACAGAATAGTCGTTTGCCAATGCCAAGGGGTCAATACACAGAATAGTCGTTTGCCAATGCCAAGGGGTCAATACACAGAATAGTCGTTTGCCAATGCCAAGGGGTCAATACACAGAATAGTCGTTTGCCAATGCCAAGGGGTCAATACACAGAATAGTCGTTTGCCAAATATACAAGAGCTCTGCGGGAAGTAACTACCACGTCAGGGCACCGGCATTTCTGAGAGCCTGGGCTTTAAACCCGGCGGGTCCGCGTCAGCCCGCCAGGCCCCGCCCCCCGGCTTCCCCACGTGTGCGGAAGCGACCGCAATATCATTCGGCGCCTGGCCAGCGAGCAGCGAGGAAGCTGCTGCCAGGCGCCGGGGTGCGGGGGCCACCGTGACAGTGTCTCACCCACCGCCCGCCACCGCCGCGTATTCGCTCCGTGCGAGCGTCCGAAGCATGCAGCTTCGGCGCTCGCCTGGAGGAAATACGTCACCAGCCAATCGCGGCTGGTCACGTGGCTCCCCCAGACGAGCGCCCAAGCTGCGCGCCGGACGCTCAGAAGGAGCGAAAAACGCGGCGGAGAGGTGCTGCCTGGGCCGCTATCCATGTGCTGGGACCAGGACCAGGAGGTGAGCTGGGGCAAATCCATGAGGTGCTGGGGCAAATCCATGGGGGCCTGGGGCATATCCATGAGCTGCTGGGGCAAATCCATAAGCTGCTGGGGCAAATCCATGAGGTGCTGGGGCATATCCATGAGAGGAGCTGGGGCATATCCATGAGAGGAGCTGGGGCATATCCATGAGAGGAGCTGGGGCATATCCATGAGGAGCTGGGGCAAATCCATGAGCTGCTGGGGCAAATCCATGAGGAGCTGGGGCAAATCCATGAGGAGCTGGGGCAAATCCATGAGCTGCTGGGGCAAATCCATGAGGAGCTGGGGCAAATCCATGGGGGCCTGGGGCATATCCATGAGGAGCTGGGGCAAATCCATAAGCTGCTGGGGCAAATCCATGAGGTGCTGGGGCAAATCCATGAGGTGCTGGGGCAAATCCATGAGGTGCTGGGGCATATCCATGAGGTGCTGGGGCATATCCATGAGGTGCTGGGGCATATCAATGAGCTGGGGCATATCCATGAGGTGCTGGGGCATATCAATGAGCTGGGGCATATCCATGAGCTGCTGGGGCAGTATATCCATGAGCTGGGGAAAAATCCATGAGAGCAGCTGGAGCATTATCAATGAGAGCAGCTGGGGCAGTATATACATGAGAGCAGCTGGGGCAATATCCATGAGAGGAGCTGGGGCATATCCATGTGTGCTGGGGCAATATCCATGAGAGCTGGGGCAATATCCATGTGTGAGCTGGTCTGGGGCAATATATCCATGTGTGAGCTGGTCTGGGGCAATATATCCATGTGTGAGCTGGTCTGGGGCAATATATCATGTGTGAGCTGGTCTGGGGCAATATATCCATGTGTGAGCTGAGGCGCAATATATCCATATGTGAGCTGAGGCGCAATATATCCATATGTGAGCTGAGGCGCAATATATCCATATGTGAGCTGGGGCAATATATATCCATGGGTGAGCTGCTGGGGGCAATATATATCCAGAGCTGCTGGGGGCAATATATATCCATGTGTGCTTTCACTGCCTTCGAACGGGCAACGTACTTGCTGGCAGTTGGCAAAAAGTTGTGTGAGCATATGAGAGAGCTCCACAGCAATAAACCTCACAGTAATGTGCGCTGTGTGTATGAGCATCCAGTGTTATATGGGAGTACTGATTTAGGAGTAAGAGTAGTTAAAAAAAAAAATCTGAAAAACTCGGGGGGGGGGGGGGTGACACCATAAATTACCGCACCGGGTGACACCGACCCTAGTGACGCCACTGCTCGCAGGTCCACCCACATTAGACGTTACGGCGCATTTTTTGCACAGACGTTGTAATATGACGTTCATGGGTTAATGCGTTTTTGCGCACGCGTTAAAATTTGCGTTAGGAATGTTACAGAGCCCAAAGTTTATTATATTAGAAATTTGTCACAATGATGGTATCGAGCTAATTACAAACTTACTTGGTACCAGCAACTCCTTTGTTGTGGACTCCAGTCTGGGTCCACAAAGCTCTAAAATTTGCTGAATTTATCTGAAAATGTGTAAAGCTGCTTGTTTTTTTATTCATAATCGGTTATTCACTAACCTCCAAATTGCACTGAACGGTGAATTTCACCATTCGGTGCAATTCATCTATTCACTAAGCTATCATTTCACCAAATACAGGTGAATTGACAGTGAAATATGGTGCCATTAGACACATTTTGGTGGCATTCAGCGGCACCAAAATTGTCGCAAAGAAGACTATTGTCAGGGTTATTCAGAGAGAGGTGAAAACTAGGAGAATGACTGGAGAAGTAAAACTAGCCAAACCAGAAAAATTCTCCTATTTATCTCACTTCCCAAAATCGGCTATTTTTACTTAGAATTTTTAATTCTCCAGGCATTGTCCTGGGTTTCACCTCTCTCTGAATAACCCTGCATGTGATTTTCCAAAAAACATTGTCAGGAATCAGTGTTATATTAAAAAAAATATTTTTTATTTATACAGTAAGAAATAATTTGGCATATTTCAAATTTATTTCTTACTGTAGTAACATATTTGGTCATTAGATGGTGCATCTACTGCCAAACTGAGTTACAGCTGATATAGTAGCAGCTTAAGGTTACCTGCATCAGCTAACTGAATGTTAGATGTGAGGACGTCCAGTTTGCCGATTTTACACAGTTATGGCTCTTTGGGCATTATGCCCACAGGGCAAATACTTTGGGACACCTTCTGCAGCCCAAAACAAACTTTCTTTGCAGAAAACAAATTTAATTTGCTTTTGGGTTACAGAGCTGCAGATCGAGAAATCTTGATATCGGGCACAGAATGGTACCTTTTTGAAGCCCGATATAACTCTATCGGTAGTTAAGGGGTTAAGAATGAAAGTAAACCAAATAATAAAATATTTTCTTCTACATTTTCATCTTGAGGAATCCTTACCTTCAATTATACAGGGTGTCCTTAAAGTCTCTTTACAATTTCAAAAACTTATTCCAAAGGCAAATGAAAAGACAGATAAGTGAAAACTATTACAAAATGAGACGTATATATTTAAGGTTTTTTTCGCCTCATTTAATACACCTCTACAGTATATGGGCACCATTAGTTGCACGAAGCACATCAAGACGGTACTCGATTTCTTGGCATGTTCGCCGTAGCATACCCTCAATGGTGGCAATGGCATCAGTGATCCTCTGCTTTAGATGAATGTGTGGTGTGGGATCATGTGCAATCGAATCATTGGTTCGTTTTTCTTCGGCGAGACATCAATTACTGCAAATGTTTACCTTGACCTTTTGACTGAATACGTGGCACCACAACTACATGACCTTCAACCAACCATCATTTTCCAGCAAGATGCTGCACCACCACATTGGGGACTTCATGTTCATGGGTTCCTAAATTAAACATTTCTAGACCGGTGGATTGGAAGCGGTGGCCCAATTCCATGGCCACCTCGTTCACCAGATATCACTCCCCTCGACTTCTTTCTATAGGGTTATGTTAAAGATATTGTGTATGGAACAAAGGTACAGGACATCATTAATCTAAAGCAGAGGATCACTGATGTCATGGCCACTATTAACGAGGGCATGCTACAGTGAACATGGCAAAAAAATCGATTACCGTCTTGATGTGCTTCGTGCAACTAATGGTGCCCATATAAAGGTGTATTAAATGAGGCAAAAAAACGTAATTGAAAATTATTACAAAAGGGAACGTTTATATTTATCTGTCGTTTCATTTGCCTTTGTAATAAATTTTTGAAATTGTAATGAGACTTTACAGACACCATCCGGGTTATTCAGATAGCGGTGAAAAGCAGGAGAATGACTGGAGAATGGAAAATTCTAGGTCAAAAGAGCCGATTTGGTAAGTGAGATGAATGGGTGAATTTTTCTGGTTTGGATATTTTGACCTAGAATTTTCCATTCTCCAGTCATTCTCCTGCTTTTCACCTCTCTTTGAATAACCCTGCATGTATTTTAAGGAATGCACAGGGTGCTGTGTGGTATGTGATACAGGCAGCGATACTCTAATAAGTTGGTTCATAGAATATATGTGCGTTCTGTTTCTGTTTTAATTTCAAAATTTATATTTTGGACAATTTGATATGTTTACCAATTAAATTAAATTTATTTAGTTAATCTTATGTTGCTTTGGGAAGACTGTGTATTTCGTCCAACTTTTTCTTACAAGAAATAATTTGTTGGTAATGGTGTAATGCTGGAAGTTGTTTTGTTTTTTTATTGTTTGGAGGCAGCTAAAGTCAGAAAACATGGAATGACTTAGAAATCATTCCTGGAGACTGTGAATAAAGTGTGTGTGAGTCCCATTTATGGCTATACTGCTTAAATGAATTTCAGTAAATAGTTATCTTAAGAATGAATCAATTGTAAAATCCAAAGCTTGAGTTACCTATCCACACAGTGAGCAGCTGTCAAAACCCATTTAGTACGGATCAAGCTGCCACCGCAGATATGGAGCCACACGTTATTTTGGAAAACCTGAAGAGAAACCTGTTGGGAAATGTATAATATATTTACTAACGATTGAAACAGAGGTTTTTGATTAATTCACTCAGAACAGTGTTACGTTGTATGCATCACATTCTAAATAAATAGATGGAATACATACAATTAGTGCATAAATATGCAAATAAAATTGAGTGCCTTAAGTACTCTATAGAACCCTATCTCATATAGTAACTCATGAATAGCAGAAGAA
Organism: Leptobrachium leishanense; assembly: GCA_009667805.1. Classification (NCBI taxonomy): domain Eukaryota; kingdom Metazoa; phylum Chordata; class Amphibia; order Anura; family Megophryidae; genus Leptobrachium; species Leptobrachium leishanense. The sequence continues at coordinate 371,887,044 of CM019064.1, forward strand.
CTAACCTAAACACATTTTAGTTGGCAAGTAGGCAGAGAAGGTCTTGAAAATATATTTCAGCCTAACAAAAATATTTTTCAGTTGAATCATAATTGTTTCCATGGCAGAGATGATGTTCAACAGCTATATTTAAAAATCCATCAGAAAAGCTTGGATTTAAATGCATTAAATAGACAATATATGCAATTTGTTCATGAGCAGTAACATGATATGGATATAACTAACCTGCGATGGCCATGAATTTGGGACTGCATCCGTTCTTCCGACCACATGTCCATTCTGCGTAAACTGTATATCTGCCTTGCAATGTCCTATGGATAGGTGACAAAATCTAATTGTGCACTACTCACTGCATGAATACACTTCAGTCATACAATAGTTTGCAGAGACAGTTTTTTTAACCCCATTCTAATATATATTATATATATATAACTATTGTAGAAGCCACCTGCACATCATAGCAGTTCAAAGAATTGCATCCCAGAGCTCTTGTGCTCTGGGATGCAATTCTTTGAATTGCTGTGATGTGCAGGTGGCTTCTGTAATAATAAACACACTTATTATAGTGTGGAGGCTTTTTATCTCACTTTTAGTCCTTCACCACAACCCTTATAGACATATATATATATAGATATATAGATATATATATTACAGCAGGAGGGCAGCACTCAACCTTTACTAAGCATAGAGGGCGGGTGCTTCAAGACAAAAAATACAACAAACCAGGGGGAGAGCACACCTGCTAACACATTCAAAGACTTTAACACTAGCTTATACCTTTAAACATTTAAGGCACTATCAGTTGCCCTGAGCTAAAACCGGGATGCTAAGGGGAAAAATTAGCGTTCACTAATTTCCCCTTTGCGTCCCGGTTTCCGCAGCCGATCGCAGGGCAGGCGCCGAGTCTGGCAGCTTGCCCCTTAGCGATCGCTAAGTTTGCGGATGCTGGGGCAGCGCTACAGGGGGACGTTCTTTCTTTCTACAGCGGACTTTCTTCCCCCACTCTCCCTCTGCTCATTTGTTTTTGGGCTGCAGATCAGCATATCGAGATATCTCGATAACGGGGCATCAGATGGTGCCTTTGAAACCCGAGATTTCGATATCGGTAGTGTAGGGTTTAATAGTTTTCCAGACAAATAGTATTTCTTAAATGATTTGATTTCTGTGAATTGATTGTGCCCATATTGCAGTTGACGAATCAGGACTTAATCACGCAATATAATCCGGTGCTGTCTGGGTATGTGGTGGTAGCCACAATGTAAGAAGATGAAAGTTGCTCTGGTCGTTTTTTTATATTTCATGTATGATTTTAAAGTATTTATGACTATCAATATCAGCAAAACTGGAATAATTCTGTGGGAAAAGGCCAGATTGGGAACACTAACCACAGAAACCAGTGGCAGGGCTTAATATTTATCTTTGTTTATAACAAAGGTAATAACAGATAAATAATTTCAGTACAGGATGTGAAATTAATATTTAAAAAATATGTTTTAACCTCTCAAAAATCAAGGAAAATATATTTTTGCACAATATCATACTTTATGACAATAGAAGCATGATTCTTTGTATATTCCATGAAGAGTACAGAAGGAGTAACATACCTTGGAGTAGTAGAGCAGCAAGTAGGAGGCTGAACATTGTGCTGTAGGCAGGCTGTAGTAAGCTGTAAGTAAAAATGTGCTACCAGCATATATACAATTTTTATTAAGAAGGGTTACGAAAATCACAGCGTCTCCATGCATTTTAAAACTGCACACGGTCAAAATCCAAAGGGCCTACAATTTTGTGGGATTAAGAAGGTAGAGCAACTATGGAGAGGAGGCAACTTCGACAAAATTATAGGACAAGAAGAAATGCACTGGATATTCACTTTGGATACACTTCGACCGCAGGGCCTAAATGCAGGCTTTGAACTTTGCCATTTTCTAAAACATTGAACTAGACCCTTCCACATAGACATACGTACATAGGGACTTAATATATGAATAGGACCCAGAGGTATGTCCACCTTATCCAATTATTACTTTGATATATTTTTTAGACCATTACCATGTATAAGATACCCATTACTCCCTCTTTCTAGACCTCTTAACATTTGATTTAGAGTCCCCCCTTAATAGGCTAATACCCCCCCTTATTAGGCTATTACCATATATGAGATACTTACCACTCCCCCATAGAATTTATACCTTTTAACATTAGATATAGAGCCCCCTTCCCCATTTTAGGGATAGTTATGCGATATAAAATAAATAATAAAAATTTTCTTACTGTGATTTTTCTTAATGTGATTTTAATACCCGTTCATATTTATTTCCTACTTCATATTATTGTAGTTTTTAGGATATATCCTTATAATAGCACTATTTGTGATGTATTGTTCAGCAGTAGCTGCCTCACGCCGTATAGTAGCCTATATAATTTATGATCCATTATATATTTTTTATTGTGTATTCTTTTAATGTTAGATTTAATCACTAGTGAGTGCTTAATCAATTAGGAAATTAGATATTTTAATCCAACATATTATGTGAGGTATAATTACCAATTAACCTCATAGTGTTAAGGAACATTAAGATCTTGCATATCTTAATATATAGTTTTACCCTAGGTTTACAGTATATTATGGCTATTTAGAATGTTGCTTGATTTCCCCCAGCAATTAGTAGCACAATCTGGTTATAATTATTTTCCCTAAGAGTTAAGTTTGCGTGTATAACTCCCCTCCTTATCTTAATTCCATTCATATTATTAATATTAATTAATTCAAGAAAATATGCACGGGACTGGTATTATTAATTAGCTGTTAAAGGGGTAATAGATGGACAAACATTAACCAATTCATGAGAATATGTATGGGACTGGTATTATTAATTAGTTATTAAAGGGTTAATAGGTAGACAAACATTAACCAATTCATGAGAATATGTTTGGGACTGGTATTAAGAATTAGCTATTAAAGGGTTAATAGGTAGACATACAATACACATAAAATCATAAACTTATGAAAGAGCTTTTGATGGATATATAGTATATATAGTTCCTCAAAACATATCTATGATGGATAGATGCATAATTAATCTGATGCATAATTAATTCCTTTAAGGTTAACAGCAGGCACATAGTAAGCATAAAAACAGAAGGCTTAAATATGTAACAGGGAATTCTGCTTATACATCCCATAATATACACTATCAATGATTGGGAGCATACGAATTGGTTAGCCTTTAAGATTGGTATACTGAATATGTCCATACTAACATTTAGTATGCGAAGATGCAACAGATTTGCTGCCAGTACTAAGCAAAGTGTTTTTCCCTCATCCAAGATGGCGTTTTGAACGACTTGCATCATCTGGAGGCACCCGCCCAATGACGTGGCACACCATGTGATCGGGAAACTCTATGGATCCTCGAAGTACAGTTGTGCTCATATGTTTACATGCCCTGGCAGAATTTATGATTTTTTTTGGCCATTATTCAGAGAATATGAATGATAACACAAAAACATTTCTTTCACTCATGGTTAGTGTTTGGCTGAAGCCATTTATTATCAATCAAGTGTGTTTACTCTTTTTAAATCATAATGACAACAGAAACTACCGAAATGACCTTGATCAAAAGTTTACATTCTCCAGTTCTTAATACCGTGTATTGCCCCCTTTAACTCCAATGATAGCTTGAAGTCTTTTGTGGTATTTGTGGATGAGGCTCTTTATCTTCTCAGATGATAAAGCTGCCCATTCTTTTTGGCAAAAAGCCTTCGGTTCCTGTAAATTCTTGGGCTGTCTTGCATGAACTGCACGTTTGCGATCTCCCCAGAGTGGCTCAATGATATTGAAGTCAGGAGACTGAGATGCCACTTCAGAACCTTTACTTTATCCTGCTGTAGCCAATGACAGGTTGAATTGGCCTTGTCTTTTTGGATTATTGTAATGTTGGAATGTCCAAATACGTCCCATGCGCAGCTGATGAATGCAAATTTTCCTCCATTATTTTTTGATAACATATTGCATTCATCCTGCAATAAATTTTGACTAAATTTCCTGTGCCTTTGTAGCTCACACATCCCCAAAACATCAGCGATCCACTTCCGTGTTTCACAGTAGGAATGGTGTACCTTTCATCACAGGCCTTGTTGACTCCTCCAAATCTAGCGTTTATGGTTGTGACCAAAAAGTTCAATTCTGGTCTCAACACTCCAAATGACTTTGCCAGAAGTTTTGAGGCTTGTCTCTGTGCTGTTTGGCGTATTGTAAGTGGGATACTTTGTGGCATTTGCGTATTAATGTCTTTCTTTTGGCGACTCAACCATGCAGCCCATCTTTCTTCAAGTGACTACTTATTATGCATCTTGAAACAGCCACACCACATGTTTTCAGAAAGTCCTGCATTTCCCCTGAAGTTATTTGTGGATTTTGCTTTGCACCTTGGACAAGTTTCCTGGCAGTTATGGCTGAAATTTTAGTTGGTCTACCTGACCGTGGTTTGGTTTCAACAGAACCCCTCATTTTCTAGGGATGTGCGTTTCGGGTTTCGGAATTTCGGAATTTTCACGAAATTTCCCGATTCGTGTTTTCGGATGCGGCCGATTTTCCGAAAATTTTTAGATCCGAAAACGGCAGATCTGAAGAGTTTTCCGAGCCGAAACGAAATATTTTCGGAATTTTCGAATGGACTTGAAATGTGTCAAATTGAAATTTATTGCTTTGAAACGAGGAGAACAGACGTTCTGAAAAACCGAAAATTTCCGAATTTACGAAAAGTCGATATAAAAAACGAGCAAAGTGACACGAAAATACGAAAAATGGTCGATATTCCGAAAAAAAATGTACCCGAAAAACGAGTCGAACCGAACCGAATCGAAACAGAAATCGGTCGAAACGAGCCGAATCGAAAAGTTTAAACATCCGAAAAATCAAATCGAATCGAACCGAAAAAAAAGATCGGTGCACAAGCCTATCATTTTCCACGTCTTAGAGTTTTAACATTGCTGATTGGCATTCTCATTACCTGCTTGGATATCTTTTTATATCCCTTTCCTGTTTTATACAGTTCAACTGCCTTTTCCTGCAGATCCTTTGACCATTCTTTTGCTTTCCCCATGGCTCAGAATCCAGAAACGTCAGTGCAGCACTGGATGAAAGATACAAGGGCCTGTCAGGAGTCCAGAAACTCATTGCCCTTTTGTACACACACACTAATTGCAAGCAAACAGATCAAAGGTGAGGATGGTTAACTTTAATAGCCATTCAAACCCACTTGTGTCAACTTGTGAGGCCAAAATCACCAGGGTATGTAATCTTTTTTTGATCAGGGTCATTTGGGTTGTTTCTGTTGTCATTATGATTTAAAACGAGTAAACACACTTGATTGATAATAAATGGCTTCAGCCAAACACTAACCATGAATGAAAGAAATGTTTTTGTGTTATCATTCGTATTCTCTGAATAATGCCCAAGAAACCATAAATTGTGCCATAAGTTTGTATACATAATACTTGTTTCATGGAAATAAAAATTATATTTACAAAAGAAAAAAAAACATACTTGCAGGGTTATCCAAAGAGATCCGAATTGCTTGAGAAAGGTAACCGGATGCTGAAAATCAGCGTTCGGTTACCTTTCCTGGCCATTCGGCTATCCAGAGAACAGGCAATTCGGCAAATCCTGGCGAATTGCCTGCACATACGGTGCCTGTTCGGTGCCTGTTCGAGGGCAGTGAAATCCCCATGAAAATGCACTGCTTTGGCTATTCAGAGAACGAAAACCAGCAGTGAAAGGTTCCCAAAATGCCCTGCCATTCAGTGGTTTAATTCGGCAAGTTAATTCAGGAGAATCCCATAGGCTTCAATGTTAAAAATATTCCCGTTTTAATTCAATATCTAATAAACCGTTCATTATAAAATTCTGCAGTAAAGAGTCTCTTTATTTATAGATTTTTTTAGGATACTTTAAGCATTTTTCTGAATTTTTTTTTCTTTTTAAAAGTCCGATTATTATTATTATTATTTTCTTTTTTTAAGTTTACTTATTTTTTCTGTAACAGCCCTTTTTATTATCATTCCCTGGACCTCATATGCAAATTTCAGACATTTTCGCTCAGTAGTTTCTTTGCAAACAGCTTTTCACTTTCATACATTCATACAAACTGTTTTGCTAATTTATTCACCTCTCTCTGCCTGCGGTGTCGGCTTTTTCTCGGCTTTTTCCGGCGGCTTCACTGCGTGTGATCGACTCCTGCTCGGGTTTTTCAGGTGTCTTCGACGGGTTAATCCAGATGTTTTTGCGTGTTTTCGGCGTGCATTCGGCAGGTTTTGCGGTTAGTTTTCGTCAGGTTTGCGGTAGCTTTTCCCTGCAATTCGGGGACCCTGTGGTGCTTGCTGAATACACCGCAGGGTCACCGAAATGGGATCATCAACACGAACCGAATTGAAGAGAATGAAAAGTCACCGAACCTGCGGTGACTTTTTGAATCTCTTTGGATAACCCTGTTAGTGCTTTACAGTTGTGTTCAAAATTATTCAACTCCCAATGCTGTAAAGGGTTTTAGGGAATTTAGTGTACATTTGTAATTGTATTCAGAATGAAATCCTACAAGGACTTTTTAAAGAACCATATGCAACTAAAATTACATCAATTGGTTTTGTAAAACAGTAGTAAATCTTTATTTTGTGAATTCTTCATTAACACAATTATTCAACCCCTGAAAGACTACCACTC
>CM019064.1:371893867-372085319 GCA_009667805.1 Leptobrachium leishanense
GTGGTACTCTTGAATACATGGGCCCCCGAAATCATAAAGGACAACCTCTACACCAGATAGCAGTGGACTGGTGGAAGCCGGGGTCCTGCTGTAACATCATGATACCTTGGATACGTAAGCCTAATCTCTCATTATGTTTTTTGTTCTTTAAACCTTTCGCTTTTGCATTTATAATTCGGACAATCTGTTGAATAAAAGAAACAGGGAGCATTTTAGATATAGGTATATCACTAATGACGTGAGGTGGTAACCAGGCCTGGGTTAATCTTTCTTCAAACAGAACAAGATAAATAATACAATGGCTATTATGGCACAGGATGCATAAGTCTTTAAGAATGACAAAATAGATTATATTTTCTGAATCTAGAAAAGTGTATTTATGCAAAGTTTGCTTGTATATAGTACAGGAAGGGTGGGGTTTCACATATTCCTCGATGGGACGGCTGCAACCACCAAATGTACCTAGCCGCAAGCAACATGTATAAGACATAAAAAGGAGAAAAATTTCATCTGCGCTTATTCCCATCATCCGTGTAAAACAAGACACAATTAGAGGCTTTGGTTTCTATATAATTTTAGGGGCATTTTAAGGAGCTATTTGCAAATGAAATGCAATGCCTTTTATGGTTCTTTTAAAGATCAAGTAAATGAATGGGTTAAACATCTTACAATACTAAAGATTTTAAGAGCTAAAATTATTTTTAATTCATATTTTCTATATATGTTTTTTCCTGTTTAGTTCCGATCCCAGTGATAACGAATGAGGAGCTGGAAAAGAACATTGTCAGATACAACATTGCATTCCCTCACACATTAACTGTGAGAGCTGCATCAATCCTGAAAGATGTAAGTTGCCGACATATGCTTAGTTCATTGGAATTCTTTGCTATCCTAGAAGAGAGACTCACAGTGTTACACTGAAGATTGGACATTTAGAGCTTGTGAGATCATTCTGATTAAAAGCATAGGGAATGCTGATTGCTGCTCTGTCCAAAAGCAATTGATCCACCAGAAGAAACTTTATGGATAATGAGAATTAAACCACATAGGTATATAGCACAATCTCACACAGTGTGTAAATGGTCTGTAAGTTCTCCTTTACATAGAAACATTGTTCAATTTTGCCTTGTCAGCAGAAAAGCTTCTTTCTATGGAGCTGCTTTTAAGATCAAGGTTAAAGGGATTGAAAGACATGGGAATGCAGTTCCACTTCTATTTTTGAAGAAAACATAATGGCTGACAACCGATAAGGAACATTAGGACTTGTTTAATATCTAGAATAAGACATAATTAAAGCAAACGTTAAAAACCCTATCAATAAAAAATTGCATGCTCATTTTCTTTTTCTTCTTTTTCAGCTTTTGAATAGAAATGAAAAGCGTCGCCTTGGGGCAAGTGAGAGAGGCGCAGAAGACGTCAAAAAACACCTCTTCTTCAAAGTACGTCTGTGCCTTCTTTACTATTTCAACTGTGTCATTAGTTTCAGAATCAGTTTAGTCACTGCTGCTCCCTTTTTTTGTTTTTTTAGAGAATTTTTATTTTTTGGAAAAGTATTCAGATCCCTGCCTTACATACCTTTTAATTTGGTAATTGATGTATTGACGCATATTAATGGTTTTTGTAAATTCATTTTCCATTAACTTTTTATCTTTAATTTTAACAGGGGCTAAATTGGACTGACCTTTTGGCAAGGAATGTAAAGCCTCCATTTGTTCCAGTCATTGATGGCCCAGAAGACACCAGAAATTTTAAAGTCAGCTGTACATCCGAGGCTCCTGTGTTGACCACCTCCAGAGAAGCCAAGTCTGACGGATAGACAACAAGAGGCTTTCAAGAACTTTGACTGGATGGCAGAAAGGGATGACTAACTGAAGAGAAAACTGACTTAAATACAGACATCCATTAATAGGTGGCTGGGCCAGAGTCTGTACAGACTTTCAAGCAATGACTGGATGAATTCCTCCAAAACAGAATATAAAGGGTTATAATATATAACATGTAGGTAAAAATCTGCTGGATCCAAGGAGAAATCTGACCGCCATTCCGGGGTCAAGAAGGAATTTTTTCGCCCAGTGTGTTTCCATTAGGCGAACACTTCAGACTGGGGTTTTTTTTGCCTTCTTTTCGATCAAGAGCAGTAGGCGATGTGTGGAAGGCTGTACTTGATGACGCACATCTTTTTTTAACCCTATGTAAGCCCCTTGCTTTTAAGAACTCTGTATCGCAGAATGGAAGGAATAAACTGAACATCCAGCTGACTAAAATGATATTCCGCATGTTTTCTTTTTGTTATATATTATTCACCTCTGGCTTTATTCCCTATTGCAGAACTCTTATGATGTCATGATTTACTCTTTTCACCCCGACACAGTTTCAGATTCCAGGGGGACACAGAGACATTTGCCCCCTGAGCTGCAATCCTATTTTAGGAGATACAGGGCACATTTGGACTCAGTATCTCCATATCTCTGTTTTATGCACCCTACATGGGAAGTATAATTGTACAAAAGTTCTGTTTCTCTAATGACTTCCAGTAAACCACACGTCCGATTCTTGTTTTCAGTCATAAACCCTTACTCCCTCCTAGTAGTAAACACTACTGGATGTCTTTAAAATTTCAACTTTGTTTTTTCATTTTAAAAATTGTCAGAGAATCAATGTTTTAATGCTCTTAGGAACTTTCATCAGGACAAAATATAAAATATATTGACCCTTTACTAATTTATAAACACAGAGCAATCCCACTTTCCACCCACAGTGCGTCCTCCAGAGTTTTCCAGGCAAACTGTGCACATATGCCTGTTTACGGCGCGCAGTCTCTCTGTGCAGAGGGGGTGTCGGAGCAACTTGCAAAGCTCTTCAGTGTTGTGAATGAATTAACGTATAATTTCCTTGAATGATAGAAGCAAAACCAAGAAGGTGTGAGCCAAAGAAACTATGTCTTAACCCCTTCACACCCAAAATCGAGTTATCTCGACTTTGCATTGTAATGCATTGAAAAGCACTCATAAGCATCTCAAAAGACAGGTTTAACACCTTTTCAAAGCAGGATTAGTGTGTCATCTGTGCAGAAACAAAATCCTTTGTTTTATGGCTATCCAAGCACCCGGGAGAGACAAAACAAAATCTGCAAATAGAGCCCCAATCCTCACTGTAACAATATGTTCAAAAAGATTATTATTAAATTACAGCAGCCATGGATTTGGAAAAATACAGGTAGAGCTATGGGGTCACTCACTGCTGTACAGGGATAAGATTAAGGGGATCAGGGGCGGACTGACAACTAGAGGAGCAATTTAAGATAATGGGGTCCCCTTGTGCCCTGCCGCCAGTAGGTCATGCCCACAAAACTCAAACCACAAAATACTACACCCAGATGTACATTGCTGTGTTACAATTTATTTCTTTGAACCATTTTAAAATTGAATGTTTTAATAAGATAAAATCCACTTTGACCCACACGCTAATCAGCCATCATGCCCCTCCAGACTTACAGATTGCTACCGCTCTGCTGCAGCAGTCATCAAACACTCATTGCAGCTAAGGCTATGCCACAGCATAGAAGGTCCCGTGGCAAACTTTGTTAGCTGCTGACCACTTTCCAGGTTTATAGGATACTATACATTACTGATACAGTAATATGCAGAATGTGTATGAGCGTATCACAGACCTCCACAACAATAAAATTCAAAGTAATGTGCGGTGTGTATGAGCGTATCACAGAAGGCCAGAGCAATAACACTCACAGTAATATGCAGAATGTGTATGAGAATATCACAGAGCTCCACAGCACTGAAAGTCAGAAAAATGTGAGTTAAAACTTAGGAATTAGGGTTAGAAGCTAGCAGTGGCGACTCTAGGAACAATATTTAGGGGGGGCACAGAAGATACCGCAGTCAAAACTGGGGGGGCACTAATAATTTTCACCACTAAATCATCAAACCACTGAATAAAACTAAGGGCCCTAAGCTATCACCTGGTGTGAGCTAAAACACCATCACTAAAGGAAAATTACCGCGAGTCGCTAAAACTTCGTGCCTGACAACCTACTAACAGATCACCTTGTCTGCAGTAGTCCATGAACAAGGTCGTTTGGCGCATGCTAGGGAAACACAAAGACCCGGGCTGAGACCCAGCGCTAATGCGGTTGTGTACAGGATAGAACTGGTTTTTTTTCCAGTGTAGATTGCCGGCCATACCTATCCCCCGCCCTCACAAGCATGAATATGAACACATCCAGTGAATAACCTCACACCCTGCATTATTAAAAGCCTCCAAGGTGGCCGTATCATCCATGTTTTGATGCATACATATATTAAGGCTGATGGACATTGCATGATAAGTGCCACCCGACAGCATGTAGAATCATTACACTGCATTTATAAGATCCAAAAGGAAGGCCAGGTGAGCGACAAAAATTTCCCTGCTGCAGCATATAAAGAATACATGTTTCAGGGCAAGACTTATTCACATGTCCCTTTAAACATGGTCCACACGGTCACCCTAATAATCAACCACTTCCATACTATGAATAACCCCAGCATAAAATGTTTAAAATTAGGCAAAATATTAGAATTAGGATATATGTGGATAAAGGATACATTTATAATAGAGCCTACTGCAACAGCAACGACAATGCGGACCAGATCCATTGCTATGGTGTATGGGGCCAAGAGAACACCTGTGCTGCATTCCTTTCAATTGTCTGTTAATTTTGGGCAAGGACCTGTTTTTTTGGCGTTAGCACCAGGGCTGAGCAGTAGGTAAAATGTTGCAATTAGCGCCCCTCAAAAAATTAGCGCTGGCACCAAGTGATCTGCAAAAGCGCTAGAGATCTCTAGCACTCCCCGTGTTAAGTATAGGACGCGGAAAGTACAGTAAGCTCATGGTACAAATCGCTAATAGCAACGCACAACGTGATTTTTCCCATTTGTAGCGGGAGGCAAACGATCTGTTGGTCAGGCGCTAGACTCGATTAACCTGGCGCTAATGCAAAACCATGCGAACGCAAGGGTTAACTCACACCAGGTAATAGTGCCCTAAATAAGTATATATAAACAAGATTCCAAAACCCCAGAGTAATGTGATGCAATGATACCTTTTTATTGTACTAACCTGATACTTTATTTATCGCAATTCGGCAGTTTTCACTGATTGTCCGATTGCTGCTTCAGCGACTCCACTTTTATCAAATTACAGTGAATGTTCACTAAATAGGAATTCACTATCAGGGTTATTCGGAGAGCGTGAAAAGCAGGAGAATAACTGGAGAATGGAAAATTCTAGGTCAAAATAGCCAAACCAGAAAAATTCTCCCTTTCATCTCACTTTCCAAATCGGCTATTTTGAATTAGAATTTTTCATTCTCCAGTTATTCTCCAGCTTTTCACCCTCTCTGAATAACCCTGTATTTTTTCGGCTCAATGAATTCCCCGAAATGTGACGAAAAGCAGAGGATCTAAAGATGATTAGACCCTTTAGATTCTAACTTCCATAGTTACCCCTAAAATGCCATAAACCCAGGGAACTACAATAAAAATAATAAACAATGTGGCATTTAGCTACCCCTTAACCCCTAATATGCCATTAATCAAGGTAAAACATGAAATGAATAGACTGTGAGGCATGTAGCTACCGATTAACCCCTACAATTCCATTAATCAAGGAAAAAATTAATTGTATACCGTGAGGGATGAAGCCTACCCATTAACCCTTAATATACAACTAAACCAAGGCAAAAACTAACGTAATACACAATGTAATGTATAGTGTGAACATTAACCACTTCACTGCTGAGACATTTCAACCCTGTGAAAATGCTTAAGTTTAAGTGCCCGTTATTATTTAATGTTTTATGACTTTTATTTCAAATTGAATATGGTCATGTTGGATATCATTGGAAAGGCCAGAATCTGCCCTTTCCAATGACACATAGATCCTCCATATACGATGCACATAGACGGAGATAAAGTGGTCCGAATAAGTGTGGTAAGCTGGATGCTGATTTTTGGTGGGGGGGCACATGGGGGGGCAAGGAATAACTTAGGGGGGGCAATTGCCCCCCCTTGCCCCCCTGTAGAGTCGCCTATGGAAGCTAGGGATAGGAATTAGGGTTAGATTAGGGCTTAAAACTAGGGTTAGGAATTAGGGAGACAGGGAAGTAGAGTCAGAATGTTTTTGTGTGAGAAGGAGAGTGCTATAGTAGAAATGACAAAGAGAAGGGGAAGATAGAGAGAGAAAAGTAGAAGGGAGAGTGCGGTGGAGAGAAAGAGGACAGACAAGAGGAGAGATCGAGAAAGTGAAAATTAGAGAAATGGATAGAGGAAAAGATGAAATATAAAGGGCAGATGGAAAATTGTTAAGCTCATATTCAGAAAGAGAAGCATAAACAGGTAGGAAGAGAGAAGAGTGGATTAACAGAAGGACAGACAGATAGACAAACCTCTTCCTCCATACTCACCAGATTCTTACTTCTTCCAGCTCTCCCAGCTGCTCCTCGTGCTGGCTGTATCCTGGCATCAGCACAGCAGGGTCTTCCGGTCACATGACCAGTCCCTGCTTCGGAGTCAGTGCAGCACAAGGGTTACTGGACCCTTGTGCTGCCAGAAAGCTGAAATCCTCTAAATGCAAGCACCATTATGTGCTGCCTGTCACTGGGACATGCGGGGCCAGTTCCCTGCTCCTCACAGCAGAAGGAGATCAAATGGATCTGGGCCCCCACACCCAACGGGCCCCTGGTCGGTGCCCAAAATGCAAAAAATACACGAAAGATTAAAAATGTACAAATTACCATTATTTCAATTTTTTAACTATCTTAAAATAACCATTTCTGTGCGAAACGTCTTTTTCACACTATATTTAATTGATAACTTCACATCCCATGTTTCAAATAAATGTTATGATAACATTTTTTGGACCAAAAATCACACGGTAGTGAAGGGGTTAAAGTATAATAAAAAAATAGGTGTGTTAATTTTGTTACAAGTGCACTCCACATCTCTAATCAGTGTTTATAAAATAGACATTTCTGCATGAAATCCATATGGAGTGAAGAATAACAAAGTGCTTTTAAGTGAAGAGCCAAAAATATGGTAGTGAGAGCGTGAATATGCAAAAGGAATATCCACTAACGTGTGTGCTTTGTGAAAAACTAACCCATGTCTCCTTGATAGAATTAAATATGTACCAACACATAAACATTAATAAAAGAATGTAGTAATAGCTACAAGACTGGACCTCAAAGCATTATTAAACATCCCTTGCTACATACAAGCTCCTCCAAACCAGCCTTCAATGCTCTTGTTAAACGAATAAAATAATGCAGCACTGTAACACCTGTCGTCACCAAAGACAACCTCCTACAAAAAGCCTGCACCGAAGGCATCACCCTACAGGCGAAAGTCAGATGTCCTAACAAAGATTCAAAATTGGACAGATGCAGCTTCGAAGCCGATAGAGTCCCGGCTACCAGATACATCAAGGCTGCCAATTTATCTCCCAGCAAATGGAAAACCCACAGAACTGTATCAATTTCAATGCAAAGAATAAAATAGTTTCTGACATGGACCCACAGACGAAAGTACTCTAAACTCTCTATCAACCTCCCCAAAAACCTGGACCAAATAAGCGCAGAAAGACAAATCCGCGGGACCCACAAACAGGAAGTCATCCAGGTAATGGACCGTAGAATTCAAGCCATAACGCTGGCAAACGACCCAATCGAAGAAGGAAGCAAAAAGCTCAAAATGCCGGTAGGAAATGGAGCACCCCATCAGGAGACATTTATCAAAGTAGTACTGGCCTTGAAACAAACAGCCAAAAAGATGATAACACGTGGCATGAATCGGGAACAAACAAAAGCAGCCTCCACGTCTGACTTAGCCAATAAACAGCCTGGGCCAGCAACCCGCACCAAATGCAATGCGTCGTCGAAGGACGTGTAACGCACCCTACAACACTCCCTGCTAATGGCATCATTGACAGAGGACCCTTCCGGAAAAGAGAGATGTTGTATCAAATGTAATTCTCCCACCTACTTATTTGGAAGAACCCCAAAGGGAGAAATCCCATTTTTCGCATCGTCCGTAACAAAGTCCGTCCGAACGCGTTGACGTATATTTTTACGGAAGACGTGAAAGCGGTCGCATACAATGCACATTTTCTACAGATCATCAATAAAACACTTTTTGCGTCTGGACGTTATGTAGGCCGGACATTAGCAGCGTCTGACTTCTCCTAATCACGCACACACGCCGCTAGCGGACGCAGCGCACTCTGTACGTCAGTACTAGCGGTTCGACGTTCTTACAAAAATGCGTTAGTTTGCAGCTTGTGTTGCGCTGCCAAACTTTCGTGCAGCTGTACTTCATATATATTGGCCGTCATTGGCCGTCATTTGCTGCTACTACGGACGTGATAAAGTGCGGCTCAACGCACGTTCAAAATGCGTTAGTCTGAACCCCAGCCTAAATAAGGTCAAGTCCCTAAACGGACCTGCCATCGGACCCAACCTAACTTCCTGGGACAACTTCTCCTTCACTATATCCTCTGGCTGACGCGCCAAAACCAAACTAGAAGAATTAATATAGGAACCCAAACTAATAGGTTTCTATAGTGGTTACAGAGCTGTAATTATTCCAGTTTCCCTATAAATTAGATGTAAACCAGATATGGTAACAGTGCTTTTGGACTGACAGAAAGACATTGTAGACATAAATGTTAACCCCATAGTGACCAGGCGCAGTGGCGTCAATAGGGTTGGTGTCACCCGGTGCATCAACTCATAGTGTAACCCCCCTGCCGAGGTTTACGTGTTCTTCTTTTAACTACTCTTACTCATATATCAGAAATCACATGTAACACTGTAGCACACAGCGCACATGCTAATGCAGCCATCCTCGAGTGCTTGTACACACAAAGCAGGCTGTGTTAGATGTTCCTATCAGCTCCAGCCTCCTCCAGTCAATTTGCCCCCACTGGACAAGGAGTATTGTGGGTTCCGGATACGTAGTGGTAGCTTTTTTTGCCGCACCCCCAGAAAGTGACGGCCTAGGCATTGCCTAGCCGGGACATTCTTGAAAACGAGAGAAATCTCAATGTATCCTTCCGTTTAAAATACTTTGTATTTTTTTTTTAATCGCTGGATGTCACTCTAGGGGTGGTGTCACAAAGGTGCAGGACACACCCCCTTGTGATGCCACTGACCAGGTGGTTCACCATTGTTAGTCCGAAAGCACCCACTGCTGTTATCACAATTATGCGTGAAACCCAGACATTATTACATACCATTTTTCTCGCCATTAAATGGACGTTTTAAAGATAACATTATTTTCATCATATCATATAATTTACAAAAAAAAAAATAATATAAAAGGAAAATATGGAAAAAACACAATATTTTGAACTTTGACCCCAAAATCTATAAAAAAAAAACTGCTATAAAGATTCTATATTTTGTACTAAATTTAGAAATACACAGGGCCCTATTACATTCTTAGCGCACAATTCTGCGCTTGCGCAAAAACGCATTAACGCGAGGACCAAAACCCTTTGCGCTGAACGTCGTATTACGACATTCGCGAGCGCAAGTTTGTGCGCGCATCCCTACTTAACATTGTGAGCGCAAATGCGTTTGTGCGCTGGTATGCAGATGGTATTACAATCGATGCACAAATTTTTACGAACAACGTTTGCGCGAATAATTTTAACGTCTTTGAAAACCTGGTGTTAATGGCAAATCTGAACGTCCTGGCTGAACACAAATACACCAACCCAAAAAAAATAACGCAGCAATGTATAGTTACACATTCTACGCATACCCAAACAATAAAATGGAGAAGCTGTGCGTGTTTTTATTATTGCTTCAGCATATATACGCAAATTGATTTTGACAGGCGCTTTATTCGGTGGTTCTTTATTCTGATTGGCTGAATCTCGTGACAACAAAACGGCAGACTTCAGTATTTGTATAGAAAGGTTGAAACAAAGATAACCAGGAGGTTACAAGCAGGGTTATTCAAAGAGAATCGAAAAGTCACTGCACGTTCGGTGACTTTTCGTTCTCTTCAATTCGGGGAGATTCAGCAATTCCATTTTGGTGACCCTGTGGTGTATTTAGCAAGCACCACAGGGCCGTCGAAGTGCAGGGAAAAGCTGCCGCAAACCTGTTGATCATTCACTGCAAAAAACGGCGAATGCACGCCGAAAACCCGCAAAAACATCTGGATTAAGCCGCCGAAGAGGCCAGAAAAACCAGAGCAGGAGCCGATCACACACAGCGCTAGCCGCCGGAAAAAGCCAACACTGCAGACACAGGAGCTGGAGAGAAAAAAAAGTAGGCTTCAATGTTTGAAAAGTGAAACGCTGTTTGCAAAGAAACTACTGAGTGAAAATGTCTGAAATTTACATATGAGGTCCAATGAATGATAATAAAAAGGGCTGTTACAGAAAAGAGAGCAAACGTTTGAAAAAAATCTTAAAAAAATGTTTTTTTTCCCAATTTTTTTTCGAAAAATGCTTGAAAGGTCCTAAAAATAAAAATCTAATCTCTATACTTAGCCTCCTATGCTTTTGAATGCTTAATATGACTGCACTGTAATTTGTCAGTGTGTGTGTGTGTGTGTTTATATATATATATTATAGTTTTTGTATATACTTCTAGGATATATGTATTAAGTGTGTGTGTGTTTCTCTCCATATGTATTCAGTACTGTGCTGGTAGACCTAAATGCTACTCTGTATATATGTATGCATATTTTTCTCTATGTATTCAGTTTATGTGTAGCTAGGCACATTTGCCACTGCTCAATTTCCTTTAGAACCATTTGTTCTTATCTATGCCCTGGTCCGTAACACTGAGTCTACAAATTTTATTGCACCCCAAACCCCCCTCTGACCTTAGGTGTGCTCTCTTTTTATTTTTTTTATTTTTTTTCTCTCAGCAAGCAAGCATTTTATCATCGCTTCCTCACCCATCAGACTTAGGCAGCAACTCACTCTGGCTTCTCCTGGACTTTGATAGACTGATAGAATACAAGAGGCAGGCGTTCTTGCTAATAGCTTTAGTGACCATTGTCTAGTGTACTGCGTGCGCAAAATAAAAGCCTTGAAATCTCCCCCAAAGGTAATAACCACCAGGTCTTTCAAGAAATTTATTCTTGAATCCTTCCGAAGTGATCTCAAACAGCTCCCCTGGTACAGGCTAAACCTAATCCCAGACCTAGACTGTGCAGTTGAATACTTTCAGTCTGAGCTCCTGCAAGTCTGGAATTTCCATGCCCAGCTGCGTAAAGTGCGAGTAAAAGGGACCCATCTCCCCTGGGTTACAGCTGATCTTACACTAATGTACCAGCTTAGAGATTCACTATGGTCAAATTTCAAGAGTACTGGTTCCATGAACGATCCCTACGAATACCGAAAATGCCGGAATGAATGCACAAAACAAACAAAAATGGCCAAAACCCATTACTTCAATAAAAATCTAAACATAACATATCAAACCCTAAAAACTTTTGGAGAACCATAAGTAACATACAAGCATCCCCAGTCCACTCCCAGCCAGCTGCTGTCAAAGTAGACAACCAAACCCTGCAACACCCCCTAGATGTAGCAAATGCCTTTAATGATTATTTTGTCGGATGCGCCACCACTTTGATTGCCAAGCTAGGAAATGACATGCAATCAGAGAGGCCTCATGCAGGTCCGGCCCCTCAAACTGTGCAAAGTCCCTGTACCAGACAGGAATTCAGTTTTAGACCAGTGCCTGTCAGTGTTGTAACTAATCTTCTCCGTAAGCAAAAAATTAAATACCAGTCTGGACCTGATCAAATACCAGCAATGCAGCTGAAAATCAGTGTGCCGGCAATTGCAAATCCTGTCGCAACCCTAATAAATGAAGCACTGGCGACTGGATACATACCCAAACTCTGGAAGACTGCGAGAGTGGTACCTATCCATAAAAGTGGTGACAGTACTTTGGTATCCAACTACCGTCCGATATCGTTGCTCCCTGTAGTGTCAAAATCTTGGAAAAATGCGTCTACACACAATTACGTGATTATTATCAATATTGGAACTACTTAACCCAGATCAATCAGGCTTTCGTCCAAATCACTCAACTACAACCGCCCTTTTAAAAGTCTGCAATGATATCCAAGCTGGGATGGAACAAGGAAACCTAACTGGAGCCATCTTCCTTGATTTTGCCAAGGCCTTTGACACAGTAGACCATGGCATCTTGTTAGAAAAACTTAAAAACTCTGGCATTGGTGATCGCATGCTAACCTGGTTTCAATCATATGTATCCGACCGATCACAATATGTGTCAATTTCTGGCAGCTCCTCCCTCCCGCTCTCAGTCACTTGCGGTGTACCCCAAGGCTCAATACTAGGCCCCCTGCTATTCAAAATATTCATAAATGATCTGCCCAATGTATGCAAAGCCTCAAATGTACATATGTACGCAGACGACACTGTAATCTATACCTGCAAACCAAATCTCCCGCAGCTGGAGGCCGTGCTGCAATAACAATTCACAGAGGTAGAAAAGTGGATCAAACACAACAAACTTTTTTTAAATACTGACAAAACTGTAACGATGCTCTTTGGAACAGCACCTAAACTACACAAATTTACCTCAAACTAGGTGCCCTGTACAGAAACAAATCCTGCCTGAGCCCTGCGGTAAGAAAGCAGATTGTGCAACAAATGCTTATGCCAGCTATTGATTACGGAGATGTAGTGTATGCAGTGGCCCCGCAAACACACCTTCAGAAACTTACTACATTGTATAACTCCTTCTGCCGCTTTGCATTACAATGTAACTACATGACCCACCATTGTGACATGTTAAAAGAGCTAAACTGGCCATTGCTGGAGTCTAAACGCACCCTTCACCTTTCCAGCCTGGTGTCTAAGAGCATTTCTGGGAAGCTGCCACCATAACCTGAATAGATTACTTCCCCCAACAGCTCCCTCATCCTATAACCTTCGATCCAGGACCAGCACCTTACTTGCAATACCACAATACAAAAAGACAGTGGCTCAGTCCTCATTTTCCTACAGAGCACCACAATTATGGAATAACCTCCCAGACACCATCAAATCTTCCCCCAGTCTTAAGTCACTCAAGAGCTCCTTACTAACATACCTCAATACAGAATGCACCTGTAAACATGTAACCTAGTGACTTTATTTCCTACATATTTATTTTCTGTTAATCTGTATATTTGTGTTGTTTTTCAATATCTTGCATTGTATTACTTTGTATTTCTGTAACTGTAACACTTCAATGTTCTTGATCCCAGGACATACTTGAAAACGAGATAAATCTCAATGTATCCTTCCTGGTAAAATCCTTAATAAATAAAATAAATAAATAAATAAAATAAATAAATAAATAAAACGGGAATATTTTTAATATTGAAGCCTTTGGGATTCGCCGGAATAAACCTGCCGAATTAAACCACCGAATGGCAGGTCATTTCATGAACCTTTCACTGCTGGTTTGTGCTCTCTGAATAGCCGAAGCATTGCTTTTTAATGGGGATTCAGTGCCCTCAAACAGGCACCGTATGTGCAGGCAATTTGCCAGGATTTGGCGAATTGCCTGCTCTCTGAATAGCCGAATGGCCAGGAAAGGTAACCGTACACTGAATTTCAGCGTTCGGTTAACTTTCACCAGCCATTCGGAGCTCTTTGAATAACCCTGAAGGTTTTTCTTATTCCCCATTTTTCTACCATCTCGTCACATATTTCATCCATTAATAAAACCAGTTGATGAAAAAAAACAAAAAAACAGTCCGCACACCAATTTCTGAACACAAAGTTAATGTGAGCACATTTTTATTCCTAGATCCACCAAAAATCACGGCTACTACCTTGTCTTCGATCAGAACGTGAGTTTTTGTGCGCAGTCCGCACAAAAAATGCGTTCGTCTGACGGACTCGCGTTAAACATTATTGTTGATTTCTGCACGCAAAGTGCCTTGCGTGCTTTTTTGCGCGTCGGTTTCACGAACGTTATTTTTTGACGGATGACAAAATGCGCGAGGATTGTAATACCACCGTTAATTTTAGCGTGATAATGCTTAATGCTGAGCGCAAAAAAATGCGCTGTGGGAGCGTTTTTGCTTTGAAATGTAATAGGGACCCCAATGTTTACATATTTTTGGTTTTTAACCAATTCAATGGTGAGCCACTACACCTCTGTGTTTGAGCTCATTTTGACCGTTTTGTGGTCACCATGTTTAAACATGATGTAATGTCCTGTTTTGTTACATGACCTAGACAAAGAATTTTTTTAAAACCTTACACTTTTTTATATATATACTAGGTGTAAAGCCTGCCCAGAGGGCAGTCTATTGATAAGTGTGGTGTATATTAATGTTGGCGGAAAGGAAAACAGAGCAGCGTCAAGAAAAGTTAAATATTTTTAGTGACTATTTTGAATAAATTTCTTTGAATACAACATTTTTAGTGAAGCATGCATCAGTCCCTGGTAATAAGTAGCCTCGTCCACGTCCATCGATGACTTTGATTTTAACGTCCGCAGAGCTCTTGACTCGAGAGAATGCAACATATAGTTGTCCATGGCTGAAGACGGGTTCTGGTAAATAGATGCCAACTCTGTCAAAGGTTTGTCCTTGGGATTTGTTAATAGTCATTGCAAATGCCAATTTAACAGGAAATTGTTTCCTTCATAAAACAAATAACAGTTCGGTGTTACTTGGGGCTAAATCAATTCTAGGAATGAAAATGTTTTTTTGTTCTGAGGTGGGTGTCAATACTTTAGCAATGAGCAAATTTTTTCGCATAGCTGTCACAATCAGTCTTGTTCCATTACACAGGCCTCTCTTTGTATTCAGGTTACGCAGGAGCATAATAATACAGCCAATTTTTAGTTTCAGTTTATGAACTGGCATCCCTGAAGGAGCCAATTCATTTAAGAACTCAATGGGGTAATTATCCTTGTCTTCCTGTGATTCATCATCAATAGAATCAGTGCTTAAATAAGTGTAGCTCTCACCTTCTAACAAACTAAGCACTTCTTCATTGATGTTGTCCACATCACAATTTTTGGGGCATAAAATTGCAGTTTTCTCAAACGTTGAAATATGATCAGGGTGTAAATGGTCACCATAAATTTCCTTGACAATGGAGTTTTTGCAGATCATTTTAGGTGGTATCTGAAATATATCTTGATGGAAGCCATGTTCGTTTGTGAGTTTTCCATCGCCAAGTTTTATTAGCCAAGAGCTGAACTCTGGATCCACAGATCTTACGTTTGTTTGCAGCTTTATGATCTTAAATTATCCCATAGTGTATTGAATTTAATGCTGGATTCAACGATTGCGGATCGACTGCCATGTGCCACAACAGGTAGAGTTTGTCGGAAATCGCCTCCAAGGATAATTGTTTTACCGCCAAAAGGTTTGTTGTTTTTCATGAGCTCTTGCAAGAGTTTGTCAACGCATCTGAGAGCATCACTTGGAGCCATGGTTGATTCATCCCAAATTATAATTTTTGTTTTTCTAAGGATTGTGGCATCATTAGATGTTTGCCTCATGGAAGATGTTGAAGTGTCCAACAAAGGAACAGGCAGTTTAAATTGTGAGTGATATGTGCGTCCACCCTCTAGCAAATTAGCAGCAATTCCAGTAGAAGCAATAGCTAATGCTATCTCTTTGTTTCCTCTAAATGAATGCAATAAAGTTTGGTATAGGTATGTTTTGCCACTACCTCCAGGACCATCGAGAAAGTAACACCTTTGGGGTAATGTATCGTTTTGGGTGGCAGAAAGAATGTCTTCAAAAGTTTCTCTTTGTAGATCATTTAAAGCCGCCTGCATTTGTACTCCTATGTGACTTTCAAGAACTGCATCATAAATGTCTGTTGTTTTGACGGTTGAATAGTCGGTAGGCGTTGGTAAACCGAAATCCTGACATTTTTTCTCGTTAACAATTAAAATGTCTTGAATGTCTAATAGTGCATTATTGAGACATGTTTGGCAGTCTGGTGTGTGGCCAGGGTGTCTTGATAAGTCTTCAATGAGTTGTTGTTTATATTTTTCAAACAGTTGTTTAGCATTTGGTGGAGATGCAAGGGCACAAATGTTGGCAAAAAGCTCTCGAAGCAGTTGAGGCATCATCTCACTTGAAGCTTCGTGAAGAGTCAAGTCCCATAACTCATCATCCTGAAAAAGACCGAGTCTTTGAGCAGCTTCTTTGAATGTTGGAAAATGCACACCACCAACTGTTCGGATATGTTCAAATGAGGTGGCTCCTTTAACATGGAGTAAAAGTAATCTCAAGCAAAATCTCTCAACATCTGAATTTATGTTAACAGAGTACATTCGCCCAATAGTGTTATTTTCTCGATGTCTCAATCTCCTTTCCCATGTGGTATTTTTCTGTTGAAATACAAAATGTTGTGGAATATCAGTATACAGGAATTCGCGGGCAGCCACATCTACTCTGTTTAAGGTGAACCAAGCTGTCAATGTTGTGTCTCTTGATTGTGATCTTTCTATAGCGTTCCTGATGTTATCTTCATTAAAGTATACCGACTGTTCGTCAGGAAGATGGATTTGTAAATGCACGATGGTATGTGTTTGATGGTGCATTTTGAAACCAAGAAGACGCCATGCCGCTTCTGGAGCTGTCACATATCTAGAATCCATTAAGGAAGTGATCTCGTCATGATGGAGCGTTGCATGTTCTTTGATGGCAATATTTGCGCAGTCATGTCCTTTAAACCCTTCACTGCTGAGGCATTTCACCGCTGTGTGCTGAGCTAATTTTTACCGCTTTCGCTCATCATGTTTAAACGCGATTTAAAGCCACATTTTAATAAATGACCCAGACATATTATATATCGTTCTTTCCGGCAGACTCCGCAGATTCATAATATATCATTTTTATATGTAATAACACAAGCAGAGGCTAAAGAACTAATAAAAAGAAAATTATTTATATAGTGCTAACATATTCCGCAGCGCAGTACAAAAAAGCACATGCAGAGGCTAAAGACCAAATAAAAAGAAATTTATTTATATAGTGCTAACATATTCCGCAGCGCAGCACAAAAAAAACACAAGCAGAGGCTAAAGACCTAATAAAATTACATTTATTTATAAAGTGCTAACATATTCTGAAGTGCAGTACAAAAAAAACACAAGCAAAGGCTAAAGACCTAAAAAAATGACAATTATTTATAAAGTGCTAACATATTCCGCAGCGCAATACAAAAAAAACACAAGCAGAGGCTAAAGACCTAATAAAATGACAATTATTTATATAGTGCTAACATATTCCACAGCGCAGTACAAAAAAACACAAGCAGAGGCTAAAAAGACCAAATAAAATGACAATAACGTATAAAGGGCCAACATATTGTGCAGCGCTGTACAAAAAAACACAAGCAGAGGCTAAAGACCAAATAAAAAGAAATATATTTATATAGTGCTAACATATTCCGCAGCGCAGTACAAAAAAGCACAAGCAGAGGCTAAAGACCAAATAAAATGACAATTATTTATATAGTGCTAACATATTCCGCAGCGCAGTACAAAAAAAACACAAGCAGAGGCTACAGACCTAATAAAATGACAATTATTTATAAAACGCCAACATATTGTGCAGCGCAGTACAAAAAAAACACAAGCAGAGGCTAAAGACCTAATAAAATGACATTTATTTATATAGTGCTAACATATTCCACAGCGCAGTACAAAAACAAAACACAAGCAGAGGCTAAAGACCAAATAAAATGACATTTATTTATATAGTGCTAACATATTCCGCAGCGCAGTACAAAAAAACACAAGCAGAGGCTAAAGATCTAATAAAATGACATTTATTTATATAGTGCTAACATATTCAGCAGCGCAGTACAAAAAAACACAAGCAGAGGCTAAAGACCAAATAAAATGACATTTATTTATATAGTGCTAACATATTCCACAACGCAGTACAAAAAAACACAAGCAGAGGCTAAAGACCTAATAAAATGACAATTATTTATAAAACGCCAACATATTGTGCAGCGCAGTACAAAAAAAACACAAGCAGAGGCTAAAGACCTAATAAAATGACAATTATTTATAAAGTGCTAACATATTCCGCAGCGCAGTACAAAAAAACACAAGCAGAGGCTAAAGACCTAATAAAATGACAATTATTTATATAGTGCTAACATATTCCACAGCGCAGTACAAAAAAACACAAGCAGAGGCTAAAAAGACCAAATAAAATGACAATAACGTATAAAGGGCCAACATATTGTGCAGCGCTGTACAAAAAAACCCAAGCAGAGGCTACAGACCTAATAAAATGACATTTATTTATATAGTGCTAACATATTCCACAGCGCAGTACAAAAAAAAAACACAAGCAGAGGCTAAAGACCTAATAAAATGACATTTATTTATATAGTGCTAACATATTCCGCAGCGCAGTACAAGAAAGCACAAGCAGAGGCTAAAGCCCAAATAAAATGACATTTATTTATATAGTGCTAACATATTCCACAGCGTAGTAGAAAAAAACACAAGCAGAGGCTAAAGACCAAATAAAATGAAATTTATTTATATAGTACTAACATATTCCACCGCGCAGTACGAAAAAAAAAAACACAAGCAGAGGCTAAAGACCAAATAAAATGACAATTATTTATATAGTGCTAACATATTCTGAAGTGCAGTACAAAAAAACACAAGCAGAGGCTAAAGACCTAATAAAATGACATTTATTTATATAGTGCTAACATATTCCACAGCGCAGTACAAAAAACCACAAGCAGAGGCTAAAGACCTAATAAAATGACATTTATATAGTGCTAACATATTTTACAGCTTAGTACAAAAAAACACAAGCAGAGGCTAAAGACCAAATAAAATAA
Source organism: Leptobrachium leishanense (assembly GCA_009667805.1). NCBI lineage: Eukaryota > Metazoa > Chordata > Amphibia > Anura > Megophryidae > Leptobrachium > Leptobrachium leishanense. Next base: position 371,912,765 of record CM019064.1, read on the forward strand.
ATATATTTATATAGTGCTAACATATTCCGCAGCGCAGTACAAAAAAGCACAAGCAGAGGCTAAAGATCTAATAAAATGACAATTATTTATAAAACGCCAACATATTGTGCAGCGCAGTACAAAAAAAACACAAGCAGAGGCTAAAGACCTAATAAAATGACATTTATTTATATAGTGCTAACATATTCCGCAGCGCAGTACAAAAAAACACAAGCAGAGGCTAAAGACCTAATAAAATGACAATTATTTATATAGTGCTAACATATTCCGCAGCGCAGTACAAAAAAGCACAAGCAGAGGCTAAAGACCAAATAAAATGACAATTATTTATATAGTGCTAACATATTCCGCAGCGTAGTAGAAAAAAACACAAGCAGAGGCTAAAGACCAAATAAAATGACATTTATTTATATAGTGCTAACATATTCCGCAGCTCAGTACAAAAAAAACACAAGCAGAGGCTAAAGATCTAATAAAATGACATTTATTTATATAGTGCTAACATATTCCGCAGCGCAGTACAAAAAAACACAAGCAGAGGCTAAAGACCTAATAAAATGACAATAACGTATAAAGGGCCAACATATTGTGCAGCGCAGTACAAAAAAACACAAGCAGAGGCTAAAGACCAAATTAAAAGAAATATATTTATATAGTGCTAACATATTCCGCAGCGCAGTACAAAAAAGCACAAGCAGAGGCTAAAGACCAAATAAAATGACAATTATTTATATTGTGCTAACATATTTCACAGCGCAGTACAAAAAAAACACAAGCAGAGGCTAAAGACCAAATAAAATGAAATTTATTTATATAGTGCTAACATATTCCGCAGCGCAGTACAAAAAAGCACAAGCAGAGGCTAAAGACCAAATAAAATGACAATTATTTATATAGTGCTAACATATTCCGCAGCGTAGTAGAAAAAAACACAAGCAGAGGCTAAAGACCAAATAAAATGACATTTATTTATATAGTGCTAACATATTCCGCAGCGCAGTACAAAAAAGCACAAGCAGAGGCTAAAGACCAAATAAAATGACAATTATTTATATAGTGCTAACATATTCCGCAGCGCAGTACAAAAAAACACAAGCAGAGGCTAAAGACCAAATAAAATGACATTTATTTATATAGTGCTAACATATTCCGCAGCTCAGTACAAAAAAAAACACAAGCAGAGGCTAAAGATCTAATAAAATGACATTTATTTATATAGTGCTAACATATTCTGCAGCGCAGTACAAAAACAAAAAAAACAAGCAGAGGCTAAAGACCAAATAAAATGACAATTATTTATAAAACGCCAACATATTGTGCAGCGCAGTACAAAAAAAACACAAGCAGAGGCTAAAGACCTAATAAAATGACATTTATTTATATAGTGCTAACATATTCCGCAGCGCAGTACAAAAAAACACAGAGGCTAAAGACCTAATAAAATGACAATAACGTATAAAGGGCCAACATATTGTGCAGCGCAGTACAAAAAAACACAAGCAGAGGCTAAAGACCAAATAAAATGACAATTATTTATATTGTGCTAACATATTCCACAGCGCAGTACAAAAAAAACACAAGCAGAGGCTAAAGACCAAATAAAATGAAATTTATTTATAAGTGCTAACATATTCCACAGCGCAGTTCAAAAAAGCACAAGCAGAGGCTAAAGACCAAATAAAATGACAATTATTTATATTGTGCTAACATATTCCACAGCGCAGTACAAAAAAAACACAAGCAGAGGCTAAAGACCAAATAAAATGAAATTTATTTATAAAGTGCTAACATATTCCACAGCGCAGTTCAAAAAAGCACAAGCAGAGGCTAAAGACCTAATAAAATGACAATTATTTATATAGTGCTAACATATTCCGCAGCGCAGTACAAAAAAAACACAAGCAGAGGCTACAGACCTAATAAAATGACATGTATTTATATAGTGCTAACATATTCCGCAGCGTAGTAGAAAAAAACACAAGCAGAGGCTAAAGACCAAATGAAATGAAATTAGTTATAAAGTGCTAACATATTCCACAGCGCGGTTCAAAAAAGCACAAGCAGAGGCTAAAGACCTAATAAAATGACATGTATTTATAAAGTGGTAACATATTCCACCGCGCAGTACGAAAAAAACACAAGCAGAGGCTAAAGACCTAATAAAATGACAGTTATTTATATAGTGCAAACATATTCCACAGCGCAGTACAAAAAAGCACAAGCAGAAGCTAAAGACCAAATAATATGACAATTATTTATATTGTGCTAACATATTCCACAGCGCAGTACAAAAAAACCACAAGCAGAGGCTAAAGACCAAATAAAATGAAATTTATTTATAAAGTGCTAACATATTCCACAGCTCAGTACAAAAAACACAAGCAGAGGCTAAAGACCAAATAAAATGACATTTATTTATAAAGTGCTAACATATTCTGAAGTGCAGTACAAAAAAAACACAAGCAGAGGCAAAAGACCTAATAAAATGACAGTTATTTATATAGTGCAAACATATTCCACAGCGAAGTACAAAAAAGCACAAGCAGAGGCTAAAGACCTAATAAAATGACATTTATTTATATAGTGCTAACATATTCAGCAGCGCAGTACAAAAAAAAACACAAGCAGAGGCTAAAGACCAAATAAAATGACATTTATTTATATAGTGCTAACATATTCTGAAGTGCAGTACAAAAAAACACAAGCAGAGGCTAAAGACCTAATAAAATGACATTTATTTATATAGTGCTAACATATTCCGCAGCGCAGTACAAAAAAACACAAGCAGAGGCTAAAGACCTAATAAAATGACAATTATTTATATAGTGCTAACATATTCCACAGCGCAGTACAAAAAAGCACAAGCAGAGGCTAAAGACCTAATAAAATGACATTTATTTATATAGTGCTAACATATTCCGCAGCGCAGTACAAAAAAGCACAAGCAGAGGCTAAAGACCAAATAAAATGACATTTATATAGTGCTAACATATTCCACAGCGCAGTACAAAAAAGCACAAGCAGAGGCTAAAGACCTAATAAAATGACATTTATTTATATAGTGCTAACATATTCCGCAGCGCAGTACAAAAAAGCACAAGCAGAGGCTAAAGACCAAATAAAATGACATTTATATAGTGCTAACATATTCCGCAGCGCAGTACAAAAAAAACACAAGCAGTGCTACAGACCTATAAAATGACATGTATTTATATAGTGCTAACATATTCCGCAGCGTAGTAGAAAAAACACAAGCAGAGGCTAAAGACCAAATAAAATGAAATTTATTTATATAATGCTAACATTTCCACAATGCAGTACAAAAAAAAACACAAGCAGCTAAAGTCCTAATAAAATTACATGTTATTTATATAGTGCTAACATATTCCGCAGCGCAGTACAAAAAAGAACAAGCAGAGGCTAAAGACCAAATAAAATGACATTTATTTATATAGTGCTAACATATTCCGCAGCGCAGTACAAAAAAGAACAAGCAGAGGCTAAAGACCAAATAAAATTACATGTATTTATATAGTGCTAACATATTCCGCAGCGCAGTACAAAAAAGAACAAGCAGAGGCTAAAGACCAAATAAAATGACATTTATTTATATAGTGCTAACATATTCCGCAGCGCAGTACAAAAAAGCACAAGCAGAGGCTAAGACCAAATAAAATGACAATTATTTATATAGTGCTAACATATTCCGCAGCTCAGTAAAAAAAAAACACAAGCAGGGCTAAAGATCTAATAAAATGACATTTATTTATATAGTGCTAACATATTCCGCAGCGCAGTACAAAAAAAAACACAAGCAGAGGCTAAAGACCAATAAAATGACAATAACGTATAAAACGCCAACATATTGTGCAGCGCAGTACAAAAAAACACAAGCAGAGGCTAAAGACTAATAAAATGACATTTATTTATATAGTGCTAACATATTCCGCAGCGCAGTACAAAAAAACAAAAGCAGAGGCTAAAGACTAATAAAATGACAAAACGTATAAAGGCAACATATTGTGCAGCGCAGTACAAAAAAACACAAGCAGAGGCTAAAGACCAATTAAAAGAAATATATTTATATAGTGCTAACATATTCCGCAGCGCAGTACAAAAAAAGCACAAGCAGAGGCTAAAGACAAATAAAAATGACAATTATTTATATTGTGCTAACATATTCACAGCGCAGTACAAAAAAACACAAGCAGAGGCTAAAGACCAAATAAAATGAAATTTATTTATAAAGTGCTAACATATTCCACAGTGCAGTACAAAAAAGCACAAGCAGAAGCTAAAGACCAAATAAAATGACAATTATTTGTAAAACGCCAACATATTGTGCAGCGCAGTACAAAAAAAACACAAGCAGAGGCTAAAGACCTAATAAAATGACAGTTATTTATAGTGCTAACATATTCCGCAGCGCAGTTCAAAAAAGCAAGCAGAGGCTAAAGACCAAATAAAATGACAATTATTTGTAAAACGCCAACATATTGTGCAGCGCAGTACAAAAAAAAACACAAGCAGAGGCTAAAGACCTAATAAAATGACAGTTATTTATATAGTGCAAACATATTCCACAGCGAAGTACAAAAAAGCACAAGCAGAGGCTAAAGACCTAATAAATGAACAATTATTTATATAGTGCTAACATATTCCGCAGCGCAGTACAAAAAAACACAAGCAGAGGCTACAGACCTAATAAAATGACATGTATTTATATAGTGCTAACATATTCCGCAGCGTAGTAGAAAAAAACACAAGCAGAGGCTAAAGACCAAATGAAATGAAATTTATTTATAAAGTGCTAACATATTCCACAGCGCGGTTCAAAAAAGCACAAGCAGAGGCTAAAGACCTAATAAAATGACATGTATTTATAAAGTGGTAACATATTCCACCGCGCAGTACGAAAAAAACACAAGCAGAGGCTAAAGACCTAATAAAATGACAGTTATTTATATAGTGCAAACATATTCCACAGCGCAGTACAAAAAACAAAGCAGAAGCTAAAGACCAAATAATATGACAATTATTTATATTGTGCTAACATATTCCACAGCGCAGTACAAAAAAACCACAAGCAGAGGCTAAGACCAAATAAAATGAAATTTATTTATAAAGTGCTAACATATTCCACAGCTCAGTACAAAAAACACAAGCAGAGGCTAAAGACCAAATAAAATGACAATTATTTATATAGTGCTAACATATTCCACAGCGCAGTACAAAAAAGCACAAGCAGAGGCTAAAGACCTAATAAAATGACATTTATTTATATAGTGCTAACATATTCCGCAGCGCAGTACAAAAAAGCACAAGCAGAGGCTAAAGACCAAATAAAATGACATTTATATAGTGCTAACATATTCCGCAGCGCAGTACAAAAAAAACACAAGCAGTGGCTACAGACCTAATAAAATGACATGTATTTATATAGTGCTAACATATTCCGCAGCGTAGTAGAAAAAAACACAAGCAGAGGCTAAAGACCAAATAAAATGAAATTTATTTATATAATGCTAACATATTCCACAATGCAGTACAAAAAAAACACAAGCAGAGGCTAAAGTCCTAATAAAATTACATGTATTTATATAGTGCTAACATATTCCGCAGCGCAGTACAAAAAAGAACAAGCAGAGGCTAAAGACCAAATAAAATGACATTTATTTATATAGTGCTAACATATTCCGCAGCGCAGTACAAAAAAGAACAAGCAGAGGCTAAAGACCAAATAAAATTACATGTATTTATATAGTGCTAACATATTCCGCAGCGCAGTACAAAAAAGAACAAGCAGAGGCTAAAGACCAAATAAAATGACATTTATTTATATAGTGCTAACATATTCCGCAGCGCAGTACAAAAAAGCACAAGCAGAGGCTAAAGACCAAATAAAATGACAATTATTTATATAGTGCTAACATATTCCGCAGCTCAGTACAAAAAAAAACACAAGCAGAGGCTAAAGATCTAATAAAATGACATTTATTTATATAGTGCTAACATATTCCGCAGCGCAGTACAAAAAAAAAACACAAGCAGAGGCTAAAGACCAAATAAAATGACAATAACGTATAAAACGCCAACATATTGTGCAGCGCAGTACAAAAAAAACACAAGCAGAGGCTAAAGACCTAATAAAATGACAATAACGTATAAAGGGCCAACATATTGTGCAGCGCAGTACAAAAAAACACAAGCAGAGGCTAAAGACCAAATTAAAAGAAATATATTTATATAGTGCTAACATATTCCGCAGCGCAGTACAAAAAAGCACAAGCAGAGGCTAAAGACCAAATAAAATGACAATTATTTATATTGTGCTAACATATTCCACAGCGCAGTACAAAAAAAACACAAGCAGAGGCTAAAGACCAAATAAAATGAAATTTATTTATAAAGTGCTAACATATTCCACAGCGCAGTTCAAAAAAGCACAAGCAGAGGCTAAAGACCAAATAAAATGACAATTATTTATATTGTGCTAACATATTCCACAGCGCAGTACAAAAAAAAACACAAGCAGAGGCTAAAGACAAATAAAATGAAATTTATTTATAAAGTGCTAACATATTCCACAGCGCAGTTCAAAAAAGCACAAGCAGAGGCTAAAGACCAAATAAAATGACAATTATTTGTAAAACGCCAACATATTGTGCAGCGCAGTACAAAAAAAACACAAGCAGAGGCTAAAGACCTAATAAAATGACAGTTATTTATATAGTGCAAACATATTCCACAGCGAAGTACAAAAAAGCACAAGCAGAGGCTAAAGACCTAATAAAATGACAATTATTTATATAGTGCTAACATATTCCGCAGCGCAGTACAAAAAAAACACAAGCAGAGGCTACAGACCTAATAAAATGACATGTATTTATATAGTGCTAACATATTCCGCAGCGTAGTAGAAAAAAACACAAGCAGAGGCTAAAGACCAAATGAAATGAAATTTATTTATAAAGTGCTAACATATTCCACAGCGCGGTTCAAAAAAGCACAAGCAGAGGCTAAAGACCTAATAAAATGACATGTATTTATAAAGTGGTAACATATTCCACCGCGCAGTACGAAAAAAACACAAGCAGAGGCTAAAGACCTAATAAAATGACAGTTATTTATATAGTGCAAACATATTCCACAGCGCAGTACAAAAAAGCACAAGCAGAAGCTAAAGACCAAATAATATGACAATTATTTATATTGTGCTAACATATTCCACAGCGCAGTACAAAAAAACCACAAGCAGAGGCTAAAGACCAAATAAAATGAAATTTATTTATAAAGTGCTAACATATTCCACAGCTCAGTACAAAAAACACAAGCAGAGGCTAAAGACCAAATAAAATGACAATTATTTATATAGTGCTAACATATTCTGAAGTGCAGTACAAAAAAACACAAGCAGAGGCTAAAGACCAAATAAAATGCCAATTATTTATAAAACGCCAACATATTGTGCAGCGCAGTACAAAAAAAACACAAGCAGAGGCTAAAGACCTAATAAAATGACAGTTATTTATAAAGCGCCAACATATTTTACAGCTTAGTACAAAAAAACACAAGCAGAGGCTAAAGACCTAATAAAATGACATTTATTTATATAGTGCTAACATATTCCGCAGCGCAGTACAAAAAAAAACACAAGCAGAGGCTAAAGACCAAATAAAATGCCAATTATTTATAAAACGCCAACATATTGTGCAGCGCAGTACAAAAAAAACACAAGCAGAGGCTAAAGACCTAATAAAATGACAGTTATTTATAAAGCGCCAACATATTTTACAGCTTAGTACAAAAAAACACAAGCAGAGGCTAAAGACCTAATAAAATGACAATTATTTATATAGTGCTAACATATTATTATTATTATTATTATTCTTTATTTATAAAGCGCCAGCATATTCCGCAGCGCTGTACAATAAGCACAGTATAGACAGGGTTACAATACATTGAACAACATTTGACAAACAGTACAGGAGGAGATGAGGGCCCTATTCCCGTAGGAACTCACAATCTGGGAGGGTTGGGGTTGGAAACAGGAGGAGAGGACTGTAAGGTGAGAGTGATTGATGGTTGCGTCAGTGAGTTGGGTGGTAGGCTTCCCTAAATAGGAATGTTTTAAGGGAGCGTTTGAAGGAAGAGAAGTTAGGGGAAAGTCTGACAGTACGAGGGAGAGCGTTCCAGAGAGTGGGGGCTGCGCGTGAGAAATCCTGCAGTCTATCATGGGAAGAGGTGATGCGGGGAGAAGCTAGGCGCAGGTCACTGTTTGACCTTAGGGAGCGGGCTGGGGTGTATTTGGTGATTAGTGAGGACAGGTAGTGGGGAGCTGAGTTAGTGAGGCTTTTGTAGGTAAGGATAAGGATTTTGAACTTAATTCTGCAGTGGATGGGGAGCCAGTGAAGGGACTCGCAGAGAGGGAGCGGCAGAGACAGAGCAGCGGGTGAGGTGAATTAGCCTGGCGGAGGCGTTCAGGATGGATTGTAGGGGAGAGGTGGACAGAGGAGGCCAGATAAGAGATTATTGCAATAGTCGAGTCGGGAGATTACCAGGGCGTGTATGAGTTGTTTTGTGGCGACAGCGGTAAGAAATGGCCGAATTCTGTAAATATTACGCAGTTGGTATCGGCAGGAGGAGGAAAGAGACTTGATGTGGGGGATGAAGGAAAGAGCAGAGTCAAGTGTAACTCCAAGACAGCGAACTTGGTTTGATGGGGAGATGGTGATACCCTCCACCGTGATCGAGAAGTCAGGAGGTGGGGCGGCATTAGAGGGAGAATAAGTAGGAGCTCAGTCTTTGACATGTTGATCTTTAGGTGGTGGGAGGCCATCCAGGAGGAGATGCCAGATAAACAGTCACTGACTTTGGAAAGGACAGGGGGAGAGAGATCAGGGGTAGAGAGGTAGATCTGAGTGTCATCAGCATAGAGGTGGTAATTAAAGCCAAAGCTGTTGATGATTTTTGCCCAGGGAGGAGGTGTAGATGGAAAAGAGCAGAGGACCAAGGACAGAGCCTTGAGGTACACCAACAGATAGAGGCAATGAGGAGGAGGAGTTACCAGCAAAGGACACACAGAAGGACCTGTTGGATAAATAGGAGTCAATCCAAGCAAGTGCAGTGTCACCGAGACCCAGAGAGTTGAGGGTCAGTAGAAGGAGGGGGTGGTCAACAGTGTCAAAAGCAGCCGAGAGGTCAAGCAGGATGAGAATAGAATAGTGGCCGTGTTTTTTAGCAGTTAGGAGGTCGTTGGTGACTTTGGTGAGGGCAGTTTCAGTTGAGTGTAGGGGACGGAAGCCAGATTGCAGGGGGTCAAGTAGGGAATTGGAGGACAGGAAGATGGAGAGGCGGTTGAAGACTAGTTTTTCTAAGAGCTTAGAGGTAAAGGGAAGCAGGGATACAGGACGGTAGTTGGATGGAGAGTTGGGATCTAGGGATGGTTTCTTTAGTAAAGGGGTAACTAGCGCGTGTTTGAAGGCGGATGGAAAGGAGCCAGTGGAGAGAGATAGGTTGAAGATGTGTGTGAGAGCAGGGGTGAGGGAGGAGGAGAGGGGAGGAATTAGATGTGAGGGAATGGGGTCGAGCGGGCATGTGGTGAGATGTGAGGAGGACAATAAGGAATTGACTTCCTCCTCAGTGGTTGGGAGGAAGCGGCAGAGGGTGGCAGATGGGACCTGTGGGAGTGGAGGTGGCAGATAACTATCTTGTGTTGGGATGTTGCTTCTGATAGTTAAAGTTTTACTGAGGAAGTAGTCTGCCAGGTCTTGAGCGCTGAAGGCAGCTGAGGGGGGAGGTGCAGGTGGGTAGAGGAGGGTGTTGAAGGTGGACCAGAGCCGTTTAGGGTTGGAGGACAGCGTATATATAAGAGATGAGTAGAAGGATTGTTTGGCCAAGTGGAGGGCAGAGGTGTATGACCGGAGAATAAACTTGAAGTGAACAAAATCAGCTTCAGAGCGGGATTTCCTCCAGGCACGCTCTGTGGTGCGGGAGCATCTTTGCAGGTAGCGAGTCTGGAGGGTGTGCCAGGGCTGAAGCTGGCGGCGTGGGGCCTTACAGAGTCGAAGAGGAGCAAGAGTGTCTAGAGCAGAGATAAGCGTAGTGTTGTAGTGATTAGTGGCAGCATCAGGGCAGGTGAAGGATGAGGTATGAGGGAGGTGGTGAAGTAGGTTGGAGAATTGATGGGGGTCCACAGCCTGTAGATTTCTGCGAGTGTGTGTGCGGGGTGGGGGAGCAGGTGTTTAGGAAGTCCAGATAGGTTGAAAGAGAGAAGGTGGTGGTCAGAGATGGGGAAAAGGCGACAGTTGAACTCAGAAATGGAGCAGAGGTTGGAAAAGACAAGGTCAATAGCGTGACCATCGCGCTGGGTAGGGAGGAGGGAGGATTGTGTGAGTCCAAGGGAGGACGTGAGTGAAAGAAGTTTGGAGGCAGCAGGGGCGGAAGGATCGTCAATGGGAATGTTGAAGTCCCCGAGAATTAGGCATGGAAGATTAGAAAACAAAAAAGCACAAGCAGAGGCTAAAGTCCAAATAAAATGACATTTATTTATATAGTGCTAACATATTCCGCAGCGCAGTACAAAAAAACACAAGCAGAGGCTAAAGACCTAATAAAATGACATTTATTTATATAGTGCTAACATATTCCGCAGCGCAGTACAAAAAAACACAAGCAGAGGCTAAAGACCTAATAAAATGACATTTATTTATATAGTGCTAACATTTGTGTTGTTAATATCTTACATTGTATTACTTTGTATTTCTGTAACTGAAACACTTCAATGTACTTGAACCCAGGACATACTTGAAAACGAGAGAAATCTCAATGTATCCTTCCTGGTAAAATCCTTTATAAATAAATAAATAAAAATAAATAAATAAATATTCCGCAGCGCAGTACAAAAAAGCACAAGCAGAGGCTAAAGACCAAATAATATGACAATCATTTATATTGTGCTAACATATTCCACAGCGCAGTACAAAAAAAACACAAGCAGAGGCTAAAGACCTAATAAAATGACATTTATTTATATAGTGCTAACATATTCTGCAGTGCAGTACAAAAAAGCACAAGCAGAGGCTAAAGACCAAATAAAATGACATTTATTTATATAGTGCTAACATATTCCACAGCGCAGTACAAAAAAACACAAGCAGAGGCTAAAGACCATATAAAATGACAATTATTTATAAAACGCCAACATATTGTGCTGCGAAGTACAAAAAAAACACAAGCAGAGGCTAAAGACCTAATGAAATGACAGTTATTTATAAAGCTCCAACATATTGTGCAGTGCAGTACAAAAATCAACAAAAGCAGAGGCTAAAGACCTAATAAAATGACATTTATTTATATAGTGCTAACATATTCCACAGCGCAGTACAAAAAAAACACAAGCAGAGGCTAAAGAACTAATAAAATGACAATTATTTATAAAACACCAACATATTCTGCAGCGCAGTACAAAAAAAACACAAGCAGAGGCTAAAGACCTAATAAAATGACAATTATTTATATAGTGCTAACATATTCCAAAGCGCAGTACAAAAAAACACAAGCAGAGGCTAAAGACCTAATAAAATGACAGTTATTTATATAGTGCTAACATATTCTGCAGCGCAGTACAAAAAAACAACACAAGCAGAGGCTAAAGACCAAATAAAATGACAATTATTTATAAAACGCCAACATATTGTGCAGCGCAGTACAAAAAAAACACAAGCAGAGGCTAAAGACCTTATAAAATGACATTTATTTATATAGTGCTAACATATTCCGCAGCGCTGTACAAATAAAACACAAGCAGAGGCTAAAAACCTAATGAAATGACAGTTATTTATAAAGCGCCAACATATTGTGCAGTGCAGTACAAAAATCAACAAAAGCAGAGACTAAAGACCTAATAAAATGACATTTATTTATATAGTGCTAACATATTCCACAGCGCAGTACAAAAAAAAACACAAGCAGAGGCTAAAGACCAAATAAAATGACATTTATTTATATAGTGCTAACATATTCCGCAGCGCAGTACAAAAAAGCACAAGCAGAGGCTAAATACCTAATAAAATGACATTTACTTATATAGTGCTAACATATTCCGCAGCGCAGTACAAAAAAGCACAAGCAGAGGCTAAAGACCAAATAAAATGACATTTATTTATATAGTGCTAACATATTCCGCAGCGCAGTACAAAAAAACACAAGCAGAGGCTAAAGACCTAATAAAATGACATTTATTTATATAGTGCTAACATATTCCACAGCGCAGTACAAAAAAACACAAGCAGAGGCTAAAGACCAAATAAAAGGACAATTATTTAAAAAACGCCAACATATTGTGCAGCGCAGTACAAAAAAACACAAGCAGAGGCTAAAGACCAAATAAAATGACAATAATGTATAAAGCGCCAACATATTGTGCAGCGCAGTACAAAAAAACACAAGCAGAGGCTAAAGACCAAATAAAATGAAATTTATTTATATAGTGCTAACATATTCCGCAGCGCAGTACAAAAAAGCACATGCGGAGGCTAAAGACCAAATAAAATGACATTTATTTATATAGTGCTAACATATTCCGCAGCGTAGTAGAAAAAAAGCTCAAGCAGAGGCTAAAGACCAAATAAAATGACAATTATTTAAATAGTGCTAACATATTCTGAAGTGCAGTACAAAAGAACACAAGCAGAGGCTAAAGACCTAATAAAATGACATTTATTTATATAGTGCTAACATATTCCACAGCGCAGTACAAAAAAAAAAAGCACAAGCAGAGGCGAAAGACCAAATAAAATGGCATTTTTTTATATAGTGCTAACATATTCCGCAGCGCAGTACAAAAAAGCACAAGCAGAAGCTAAAGACCAAATAATATGACAATTATTTATATTGTGCTAACATATTCCACAGCGCAGTACAAAAAAAACACAAGCAGAGGCTAAAGACCAAATAATATGAAATTTATTTATAAAGTGTTAACATATTCCACAGCGCAGTACAAAAAAGCACAAGCAGAGGCTAAAGACCAAATAAAATGAAAATTCTTTATAAAACGCCTACATATTGTGCAGCGCAGTACAAAAAAAACACAAGCAGAGGCTAAAGACCTAATAAAATGACATTTATTTATATAGTGCTAACATATTCCACAGCGCAGTACAAAAAAACACAAGCAGAGGCTAAAGACCTAATAAAATGACAATTTTTTATATCGTGCTAACATATTCCGCAGCGCAGTACAAAAAAAACACAAGCAGAGGCTAAAGACCAAATAAAATGACAATTATTTAAAAAACGCCAACATATTGTGCGGCGCTGTACAAAAAAAACACAAGCAGAGGCTAAAGACCAAATAAAATGTCAATAATGTATAAAGCGCCAACATATTGTGCAGCGCAGTACAAAAAAACACAAGCAGAGGCTAAACACCAAATAAAATGAAATTTATTTATATAGTGCTAACATATTCTGCAGCGCAGTACAAAAAAGCACATGCAGAGTCTAAAGACCAAATAAAATGACATTTATTTATATAGTGCTAACATATTCCGCAGCGTTGTAGAAAAAAAGCTCAAGCAGAGGCTAAAGACCAAATAAAATGACAATAATTTATATAGTGCTAACATATTCTGAAGTGCAGTACAAAAGAACACAAGCAGAGGCTAAAGACCTAAGAAAAGGACATTTATTTATATAGTGCTAACATATTCCACAGCGCAGTACAAAAAAAAAAGCACAAGCAGAGGCTAAAGACCAAATAAAATGACATTTATTTATATAGTGCTAACATATTCCACAGTGCAGTACAAAAAAGAACGAGCAGAGGCTATAGACCTAATAAAATGAAATTTATTTATATAGTGCTAACATATTCCGCAGCTCAGTACAAAAAAGCACAAGCAGAAGCTAAAGACCAAATAATATGACAATTATTTTTATTGTGCTAACATATTCCACAGCGCTGTACAAATAAAACACAAGCAGAGGCTAAAGACCTAATGAAATGACAGTTATTTATAAAGCGCCAACATATTGTGCAGTGCAGTGCAAAAATCAACAAAAGCAGAGACTAAAGACCTAATAAAATGACATTTATTTATATAGTGCTAACATATTCCACAGCGCAGTACAAAAAAAAACACAAGCAGAGGCTAAAGACCAAATAAAATGACATTTATTTACAGTTGTGTTCAAAATTATTCAACCCCCAATGCTGTAAAGGGTTTTAGGGAATTTAGTGTACATTTGTAATTGTATTCAGAATGAAATCCTACAAGGACTTTTTAAAGAACCATATGCAACTAAAATGACATCAATTGGTTTTGTAATACAGTAGTAAATGTTTCTTTTGTGAATTCTTCATTGACACAATTATTCAACCCCTTAGGCTAGGGTCAGACTAGCGCAGTTTTAACGTGCGTTTAGCCGCACGAAATCACGGCCGTACTAGCAGCAAATGACGTCCAATGCCGGGGAACATACGACGAACGGCCGCACGAAAGTTCGTCCGCGCAACGCAAGTGGCCAACGAACGCATTTTTTCGAGAACGTCAAACCGCTACTACTGACGTACAGAGTGCGCTGCGGCCGCATAGCGGCGTGTGTGTGTGATTAGGAGACGTCAGACGCTGCTCATGTCCGGCCAACATAACGTCCAGACTCAAAAAGTGTTTTATTGATGATCCGTACAAAATCACGGACGAAAAGGCGCATCGTATGACCGCTATCGCGTATTCCGGGGGAAAATACGTACGTTCGTTCGACCGAACTTTTTCACGGACGACGTGAAAAATGCGTTCGTCTGACCCTAGCCTTAAAGACTACCACTCTGAAGAACAGAGGTTCATTCAAGTGTTTTCAATCAGGTATTGAAAACACCTGTGGATGTCACGGAGCAGCAATAAAGCATAATAAGCACCAATTAGGAAGCTTTAAAATGACTGTGATACTCAGCTCCTTCTACTAGACATTTACTGGTGTGGTTACAACCATGGTGAAGTCAAGAGAATGGTCCAGGAAGACAAGAGAAGAGGTGATTACTCTTCACAGGAAGGGCAATGGCTATAAGAAGATTGCAAAGATGTTAAACATACCAGAGAGACCATAGGAAGCATCATTTCGCAAATTCAAGGCAAAGGGCACTGTTGAAACGCTACCTGGTCGTGGCAGAAAGAAGATGCTGACTTCGACTGCTGTGCGCTACCTGAAGCGTAGAGTGGAGAAAAGTCCCCATGTGACTGCTGGGGAACTGAGAAAAGATTAGTCAGATGTGGGTACTGAAGTTTCAGCTCAGACAATACGGCGCACACTGCGTAATGAAGGCTTCCATGCCAGAACTCCCAGGCGCACCCCCTTGCTGTCTCCAAAGAATAAGAAGAGTCGACTGCAGTATGCCAAAAGTCATGTGGACAAACCACAGAAGTTTTGGGATAGTGTTCTGTGGACTAATGAAACAAAATTAGAACTGTTTGGGCCCATGGATCAACGCTATGTTTGGAGGAGGAAGAACAAGGTCTACGAAAAAAAAAACACCTTGCCTACTGTGAAGCATGGCGGGGGTCAATCATGCTTTGGGGCTGTTTTGCTTCTGCAGGTACAGGGAAGCTTCAGCGTGTGCAAGGTACCATGAATTCTCTTCAGTACCAGGAGATATTGGATGACAATGTGATGCAGTCCGTCACAAACCTGAGGCTTGGGAGACGTTGGACCTTTCAACAGGACAATGATCCCAAGCATACCTCCAAGTCCACTAGAGCATGGTTGCAGATTAAAGGCTGGAACATTTTGGAGTGGCCATCGCAGTCACCTGACTTAAATCCGATTGAAACCTCTGGTGGACTTAAAGAAAGCAGTTGCAGTGTGCAAGCCTAAGAATTGACTGAACTGGAGGCTTTTGCCCATGACAAATGGGTGAAGAGACCCATAGATCGCTGCAAGACACTTGTGTCAAGCTATGCTTCACGTTTAAAAGCTGTTATAACTGTAAAAGGATGTTGTACTAAGTACTAAGATTGAATGTCACTTGGGGTTGAATAAAACTGATAATGATGTGAGCACAGAAAATACATTTGTGGTTATTTCATTATAAATGTTATGTTATATTTGTCTGACCTACACGTGCCTCTTTGATTTAATTGTAAGCAAGATGACTGAATGATCAAAATCAATGTCAAACTGGCCAAAACACTCAATTTCAGTGGGGGTTGAATAATTTTGAACACAACTGTATATAGTGCTAACATATTCCGCAGCGCAGTACAAAAAAACACAAGTAGAGGCTAAAGACCTAATAAAATGACATTTATTTATATAGTGCTAACATATTCCGCAGCGCAGTACAAAAAAGCACAAGCAGAGGCTAAAGACCTAATAAAATGACTTTATTTATATAGTGCTAACATATTCCGCAGCGCAGTACAAAAAAGCACAAGCAGAGGCTAAAGACCAAATAAAATGACATTTATTTATATAGTGCTAACATATTCCGCAGCGCAGTACAAAAAAACACAAGCAGAGGCTAAAGACCAAATAAAATGACAATTATTTATATAGTGCTAACATATTCCACAGCGCAATACAAAAAAAACACAAGCAGAGGCTAAAGACCTAATAAAATGACATATATTTATATAGTGCTAACATATTCCACAGCGCAGTAAAAAAAAAACAACACAAGCAGAGGCTAAAGACCAAATAAAATGACAATTATTTATAAAACGCCAACATATTGTGCAGCGCAGTACAAAAAAAACACAAGCAGAGGCTAAAGACCTAATAAAATGACATTTATTTATATAGTGCTAACATATTCCGCAGCGCTGTACAAATAAAACACAAGCAGAGGCTAAAAACCTAATGAAATGACAGTTATTTATAAAGCGCCAACATATTGTGCAGTGCAGTACAAAAATCAACAAAAGCAGAGACTAAAGACCTAATAAAATGACATTTATTTATATAGTGCTAACTTATTCCGCAGCGCAATACAAAAAAACACAAGCAGAGGCTAAAGACCAAATAAAATGACATTTATTTATATAGTGCTAACATATTCCGCAGCGCAGTACAAAAAACCACAAGCAGAGGCTAAAGACCAAATAAAATGACATTTATTTATATAGTGCTAACATATTCCACAGCGCAGTACAAAAAAGCACAAGCAGAGGCTAAAGACCAAATAAAATGACATTTATTTATATAGTGCTAACATATTCCGCAGCGTAGTAGAAAAAAAGCTCAAGCAGAGGCTAAAGACCAAATAAAATGACAATTATTTATATAGTGCTAACATATTCTGAAGTGCAGTACAAAAGAACACAAGCAGAGGCTAAAGACCTAATAAAATGACATTTATTTATATAGTGCTAACATATTCCACAGCGCAGTACAAAAAAAAAAGCACAAGCAGAGGCTAAAGACCAAATAAAATTACATTTATTTATATAGTGCTAACATATTCCGCAGCGCAGTACAAAAAAGCACAAGCAGAAGCTAAAGACCTAATAAAATGACATATATTTATATAGTGCTAACATATTCCACAGCGCAGTACAAAAAAACAACACAAGCAGAGGCTAAAGACCAAATAAAATGACAATTATTTATAAAACGCCAACATATTGTGCAGCGCAGTACAAAAAAAACACAAGCAGAGGCTAAAGACCTAATAAAATGACATTTATTTATATAGTGCTAACATATTCCGCAGCGCTGTACAAATAAAACACAAGCAGAGGCTAAAAACCTAATGAAATGACAGTTATTTATAAAGCGCCAACATATTGTGCAGTGCAGTACAAAAATCAACAAAAGCAGAGACTAAAGACCTAATAAAATGACATTTATTTATATAGTGCTAACATATTCCACAGCGCAGTACAAAAAAAAACACAAGCAGAGGCTAAAGACCAAATAAAATGACATTTATTATATTAGTGCTAACATATTCCGCAGCGCAGTACAAAAAAGCACAAGCAGAGCTAAAGACCTAATAAAATGACATTTATTATATAGTGCTAACTTATTCCGCAGCGCAGTACAAAAAACCACAAGCAGAGGCTAAAGACCTAATAAAATGACATTTATATAGTGCTAACATATTCCGCAGCGCAGTACAAAAAAAAAACACAAGCAGAGGCTAAAGACCAAATAAAATGACATTTATTTATATAGTGCTAACATATTCCACAGCGCAATACAGAAAAGCACAAGCAGAGGCTAAAGACCAAATAAAATGACATTTATTTATATAGTGCTAACATATTCCGCAGCGCAGTACAAAAAACCACAAGCAGAGGCTAAAGACCTAATAAAATGACATTTATATAGTGCTAACATATTCCGCAGCGCAGTACAAAAAAAACACAAGCAGAGGCTAAAGACCTAATAAAATGACATTTATTTATATAGTGCTAACATATTCCACAGCGCAGTACAAAAAAACACAAGCAGAGGCTAAAGACCAAATAAAAGGACAATTATTTAAAAAACGCCAACATATTGTGCAGCGCTGTACAAAAAAAACACAAGCAGAGGCTAAAGACCAAATAAAATGACAATAATGTAAAAAGCGCCAACATATTGTGCAGCGCAGTACAAAAAAACACAAGCAGAGGCTAAAGACTAAATAAAATGAAATTTATTTATATAGTGCTAACATATTCCGCAGCACAGTACAAAAAAGCACATGCAGAGGCTAAAGACCAAATAAAATGACATTTATTTATATAGTGCTAACATATTCCGCAGCGTAGTAGAAAAAAAGCTCAAGCAGAGGCTAAAGACCAAATAAAATGACAATTATTTATATAGTGCTAACATATTCCGCAGCGCTGTACAAATAAAACACAAGCAGAGGCTAAAAACCTAATGAAATGACAGTTATTTATAAAGCGCCAACATATTGTGCAGTGCAGTACAAAAATCAACAAAAGCAGAGACTAAAGACCTAATAAAATGACATTTATTTATATAGTGCTAACATATTCCACAGCGCAGTACAAAAAAAAAACACAAGCAGAGGCTAAAGACCAAATAAAATGACATTTATTTATATAGTGCTAACATATTCCACAGCACAGTACAAAAAAGCACAAGCAGAGCTAAAGACCAAATAAAATGACATTTATTTATATAGTGCTAACATATTCCGCAGCGCAGTACAAAAAACCACAAGCAGAGGCTAAAACCTAATAAAATGACATTTATATAGTGCTAACTATTCGCACGCAGTACAAAAAAACACAAGCAGAGCTAAAGACCTAATAAAATGACATATTTATATATGCTAACATATTCCACAGCGCAGTACAAAAAAACACAAGCAGAGGCTAAAGACCAAATAAAAGGACAATTATTAAAAAACGCAACATATTGTGCAGCGCTGTACAAAAAAAACACAGCAGAGGCTAAAGACCAAATAAAATGACAATAATGTAAAAACGCCACATATTGTGCAGCGCAGTACAAAAAAACACAAGCAGAGGCTAAAGACTAAATAAAATGAAATTTATTATAATAGTGCTAACAATTCCGCAGCACAGTACAAAAAAGCACATGCAGAGGCTAAAGACCAAATAAAATGACATTATTTATATAGTGCTAACATATTCCGCAGCGTAGTAGAAAAAAAGCTCAAGCAAGGCTAAAGACCAAATAAATGACATTATTTATATAGTGCTAACATATTCCGCAGCGCTGTACAAATAAAACACAGCAGAGCTAAAACCTAATGAAATGACAGTTATTTATAAAGCGCCAACATATTGTGCTGCAGTACAAAAATCAACAAAAGCAGAGACTAAAGACCTAATAAAATGACATTTATTTATAGTGCTAACATATTCCACAGCGCAGTACAAAAAAAAAACACAAGCAGAGGCTAAAGACAAATAAAATGACAATTTTTAATAGTGCTAACATATCCACAGCACAGTACAAAAAAGCACAAGCAGAAGCTAAAGACCAAATATATGACAATTATTTATATTGTGCTAACATATTCCACAGCGCATACAAAAAAAACACAAGCAGAGGCTAAAGACCAAAATATATGAAATTTATTTATAAAGTGCTAACATATTCCACAGCACAGTACAAAAAAGCACAAGCAGAGGCTAAAGACAAATAAAATGAAAATTCTTTATAAAACGCCTACATATTGTGCACGCAGTACAAAAAAAACACAAGCGGAGGCTGAAGACCTAATAAAATGACATTTATTTATATAGTGCTAACATATTCCGCAGCGCAGTACAAAAAAACACAAGCAGAGGCTAAAGACCTAATAAAATGACAATTTTTTTATAGTGCTAACATATTCCGCAGCGCAGTACAAAAAAAACACAAGCAGAGGCTAAAGACCAAATAAAATGACAATTATTTAAAAAACGCCAACATATTGTGCAGCGCTGTACAAAAAAAACACAAGCAGAGGCTAAAGACCAAATAAAATGACAATAATGTATAAAGCGCCAACATATTGTGCAGCGCAGTACAAAAAAGCACATGCAGAGGCTAAAGACCAAATAAAATGACATTATTTTATTAGTGCTAACATAATTCCGCAGCGTAGTAGAAAAAAAGCTCAAGCAGAGGCTAAAGACAAATAAAATGACAATTATTTATATAGTGCTACATATTCTGAAGTGCAGTACAAAAGAACACATGCAGAGGCTAAAGACCTAATAAAATGACATTTATTTTATAGTGCTAACATATTCCACAGCGCAGTACAAAAAAAAAGCACAAGCAGAGGCTAAAGACCAAATAAAATGACATTTATTTATATAGTGCTAACATATTAAACAGTGCAGTACAAAAAAGAACGACAGAGGCTAAAGACCTAATAAAATGAATTTATTTATATAGTGCTAACATATTCCGCAGCTCAGTAACAAAGCACAAGCAGAAGCTAAAGACCAAATAATATGACAATTATTTATATTGTGCTAACATATTCCACAGCGCTGTACAAATAAAACACAAGCAGAGGCTAAAGACCTAATGAAATGACAGTTATTTATAAAGCGCCAACATATTGTGCAGTGCAGTACAAAAATCAACAAAAGCAGAGACTAAAGACCTAATAGAATGACATTTATTTATATAGTGCTAACATATTCCACAGCGCAGTCCAAAAAAAACCACAAGCAGAGGCTAAAGACCAAATAAAATGACATTTATTTATATAGTGCTAACATATTCCGCAGCGCAGTACAAAAAAACACAAGCAGAGGCTAAAGACCTAATAAAATGACATTTATTTATATAGTGCTAACATATTCCACAGCACAGTACAAAAAAACACAAGCAGAGGCTAAAGACCTAATAAAATGACAATTTTTTATATAGTGCTAACATATTCCGCAGCGCAGTACAAAAAAACACAGAGGCTAAAGACCAAATAAAATGACAATTATTTAAAAAACGCCAACATATTGTGCAGCGCAGTACAAAAAAACACAAGCAGGAGGCTAAACACCAATAAATTACATTATTTATATAGTGCTAACATATTCCGCAGCGCAGTACAAAAAAGCACATGCAGAGGCTAAAGACCAAATAAAATGACATTTATTATATAGTGCTAACATATTCCGCAGCGTAGTAGAAAAAAAGCTCAAGCAGAGGCTAAAGACCAAATAAAATGACAATTATTTATATAGTGCTAACATATTCTGAAGTGCAGTACAAAAGAACACATGCAGAGGCTAAAGACCTAATAAAATGACATTTATTTAATAGTGCTAACATATTCCACAGCGCAGTACAAAAAAAAGCACAAGCAGAGGCTAAAGACCAAATAAAATGACATTTATTTATATAGTGCTAACATATTAAACAGTGCAGTACAAAAAAGAACGAGCAAGGCTAAAGACCTAATAAAATGAAATTTATTTATATAGTGCTAACATATTCCGCAGCTCAGTACAAAAAAGCACAAGCAGAAGCTAAGACCAAATAATATGACAATTATTATATTGTGCTAACATATTCCACAGCGCTGTACAAATAAAACACAAGCAGAGGCTAAAGACCTAATGAAATGACAGTTATTTATAAAGCGCCAACATATTGTGCAGTGCAGTACAAAAATCAAAAAAGCAGAGACTAAAGACCTAATAAAATGACATTTATTTATATAGTGCTAACATATTCCACAGCGCAGTCCAAAAAAAACCACAAGCAGAGGCTAAAGACAAATAAAATGACATTTATTTATATAGTGCTAACATATTCCGCAGCGCAGTACAAAAAAACACAAGCAGAGGCTAAAGACCTAATAAAATGACATTTATTTATATAGTGCTAACATATTCCACAGCACAGTACAAAAAAACACAAGCAGAGGCTAAAGACCTAATAAAATGACAATTTTTTATATAGTGCTAACATATTCCGCAGCGCAGTACAAAAAAAACACAGAGGCTAAAGACCAAATAAAATGACAATTATTTAAAAAACGCCAACATATTGTGCAGCGCAGTACAAAAAAACACAAGCAGAGGCTAAACACCAAATAAAATTACATTTATTTATATAGTGCTAACATATTCCGCAGCGCAGTACAAAAAAGCACATGCAGAGGCTAAAGACCAAATAAAATGACATTTATTTATATAGTGCTAACATATTCCGCAGCGTAGTAGAAAAAAAGCTCAAGCAGAGGCTAAAGACCAAATAAAATGACAATTATTTATATAGTGCTAACATATTCTGAAGTGCAGTACAAAAGAACACAAGCAGAGGCTAAAGACCTAATAAAATGACATTTATTTATATAGTGGTAACATATTCCACAGCGCAGTACAAAAAAAAAAAGCACAAGCAGAGGCTAAAGACCAAATAAAATGACATTTATTTATATAGTGCTAACATATTCCGCAGCTCAGTACAAAAAAGCACAAGCAGAGGCTAAAGACCTAATGAAATGACAGTTATTTATAAAGCGCCAACATATTGTGCAGTGCAGTACAAAAATCAACAAAAGCAGAGACTAAAGACCTAATAAAATGACATTTATTTATATAGTGCTAACATATTCCACAGCGCAGTACAAAAAAAAACACAAGCAGAGGCTAAAGACCAAATAAAATGACATTTATTTATATAGTGCTAACATATTCCGCAGCGCAGTACAAAAAAACACAAGCAGAGGCTAAAGACCTAATAAAATGACATTTATTTATATAGTGCTAACATATTCCACAGCGCAGTACAAAAATAACACAAGCAGAGGCTAAAGACCTAATAAAATGAAATTTATTTATAAAGCACCAACATATTGCGCAGCGCAGTACAAAAAAACACAAGCAGAGGCTAAAGACCAAATAAAATTACATTTATTTATATAGTGCTAACATGTTCCACAGCGAAGTACAAAAATAACACAAGCAGAGGCTAAAGACCTAATAAAATGACAATTATTTATAAAGCACCAACATATTGCGCAGCGCAGTATAAAAAAAACACCAGCAGAGGCTAAAGACCTAATAAAACGACATTTATTTATATAGTGCTAACATATTCCGCAGCGCAGTACAAAAAAGCACAAGCAGAAGCTAAAGACCAAATAAAATGACAATTACTTATAAAGCGCCAACATATTGTGCAGCGGAGTACAAAAAAACACAAGCAGAGGCTAAATACCAAATAAAATGAAATTTAGTTATATAGTGCTAACATATTCCGCAGCGCAGTACAAAAAAAGCACAAGTAGAGGCTAAAGACCAAATAAAATGACAATTTCTTATAAAGCGCCAACATATTGTGCAGCGCAGTACAAAAAAACACAAGCAGAGACTAAAGACCAAATAAAATGAAATTTTTTATATAGTGCTAACATATTCCACAACGCAGTACAAAAAAAAAACACAAGCTGAGGCTAAAGACCAAATAAAATGACATTTATTTATATAGTGCTAACATATTCCGCAGCGCAGTACAAAAAAACCACAAGCAGAGGCTAAAGACCAAATAAAATGAAATTTATTTATAAAGTGCTAACATATTCCACAGCGCAGTACAAAAAAGCACAAGCAGAGGCTAAAGACCTAATAAAATGACATTTATTTATATAGTGCTAACATATTCCACAGCGCAGTACAAAAAAAACACAAGCAGAGGCTAAAGACCAAATAAAATGCCAATTATTTATAAAACGCCAACATATTGTGCAGCGCAGTACAAAAAAAACACAAGCAGAGGCTAAAGACCTAATAAAATGACAGTTATTTATAAAGCGCCAACATATTGTGCAGCGCAGTACAAAAAAACACAAGCAGAGGCTAAAGACCTAATAAAATGACAATTATTTATAAAGCGCCAACATATTGTGCAGCGCAGTACAAAAAAACACAAGCAGAGGCTAAAGACCAAATAAAATGATTTATTTTATATAGTGCTAATATATTCCACAGCGCAGTACAAAAAAAAACACAAGCAGAGGGTAAAGACCTAATAAAATGGCATTTATTTATATAGTGCTAACATATTCCACAGTGCAGTACAAAAAAGCACAAGCAGAGGCTAAAGACCAAATAAAATGACAATTATTTATATAGTGCTAACATATTTGACAGCGTAGTACAAAAAAACACAAGCAGAGGCTAAAGACCAAATAAAATTAAATTTTTTATATAGTGCTAACATATTCCGCAGCGCAATACAAAAAAGCACATGCAGAGGCTAAAGACCAAATAAAATGACATTTATTTATATAGTGCTAACATATTCCGCAGCGTAGTAGAAAAAAACACAAGCAGAGGCTAAAGACCAAATAAAATGACATTTATTTATATAGTGCTAACATATTCCACAGTGCAGTACAAAAAAGAACAAGCAGAGGCTAAAGACCAAATAAAATGACATTTATTTATATAGTGCTAACATATTCCGCAGCGCAGTACAAAAAAGCACAAGCAGAGTCAAAAGACCAAATAAAATGACAATTTTTTACATTGTGCTGACATATTTCACAGCGCAGTACAAAAAAACCACAAGCAGAGGCTAAAGACCAAATAAAATGAAATTTATTTATAATGTGCTAACATATTCCACAGCGCAATACAAAAAAGCACAAGCAGAGGCTAAAGACCTATTAAAATTACATGTATTTATATAGTGCTAACATATTCCACAGCGCAGTACAAAAAAAAAACACAAGCAGAGGCTAAAGACCAAATAAAATGACAATTATTAATATAGTGCTAACATATTGTGCAGCGCAGCACAAAAAAACACAAGCAGAGGCTAAAGACCAAATAAAATGACAATTATTTATAAAACGCCAACATATTGTGCAGCGCAGTACAAAAAAAACAAAAGCAGAGGCTAAAGACCTAATAAAACGACAGTTATTTATAAAGCGCCAACATATTGTGCAGCGCAGTACAAAAAAACCACAAGCAGAGGCTAAAGACCAAATAAAATGACATTTATTTATATAGTGCTAACACATTCCGCAGCGCAGTACAAAAAAACCACAAGCAGAGGCTAAAGACCAAATAAAATGAAATTTATTTATATAGTGCTAACATATTCCGCAGCGCAGTACAAAAAAGCACAAGCAGAGGCTAAAGACCAAATAAAATGACATTTATTTATATAGTGCTAACATATTTTACAGTGCAGTACAAAAAAAACACAAGCAGAGGCTAAAGACCTAATAAAATGACATTTATTTATATAGTGCTAACACATTCCGGAGCGTAGTAGAAAAAAACACAAGCAGAAGCTAAAGACCAAATAAAATGACATTTATTTATATAGTGCTAACATATTCCACAGTGCAGTACAAAAAAGCACAAGCAGAGGCTAAAGACTAAATAAAATGAAATTTATTTATATAGTGCTAACATATTTTACAGCGCAGTACAAGAAAAACACTGTTTCAGATCCAGTGGTTTGCTTTACAGTAACTGTATAAGTATATATGTGTATGAGTATCCAGGTAATCAATATGTCGAGGATGGAGAACAGCACTCCAAGGACTTTTTTTGTAATTATTACATTTATTGTTTTAAGAGCCAGTTTTTCCATAATTTTCATTATTGTGTCTTAATTAAGTTATAGAAAATAACTGAAAAGTTGGCTCTGGATACAAGAAACGGAATAATTGTGGCAAGAAGTCACTGCAGCGCTGCTTTGTTTTATTTGTTTGATTGATTTAGATGTTTAGTGGTTTGTTTTGCTGGTTTGCTAGAGGGTTTTATCTTAATGGAGCTGTAAACATTTCACTATATGGAACTTACCAGGTTGGTTACTAGTTAATATCTCAAAGTTTTATTCTCATCCTTTTTCTTCCACTATCCTATAACACAGGAGGAGAAACCTGTGGTTGAAGCTCCGCTCCAGGATTCAGAGGCTGATGTGAATCAGCCCGAGGAGACTGAGACGGAGGAAGAGAAGAAGATCAAGCAGCGCGAGAGCCTGAAGATCCTGGTGAGTGGGACACACTTTGTCACCTTGTTCTCGCTACAAGTGCAGTACATCATCACACAGACAGACCCTGCCTCCACATTACGTAGCGCCCCCTGTGCGTCACTGTAAATACATTTTTAATGACATGATTTCCCTTGTGTTCCATGAGTCTATGTAGAATGAGCTCCATCAGGGAATACAATCTAAACATTTTGTGGTTCTTCTGTTGTGTAGTGTGCTGCTGTGCGTAGAGAGATGATGGACGCCGGCCTCATCTCACGCATAACTCGCCCCGTGCCAGTGCAGGAAGCCCGGAGTAAACTGGAAGTCGGCGTGTCGGTATTCCATGCTATTAACAACCAGTTCATGGATTACCAAACCCCACTGGCCATACTGCACTTGGAGATTATAACGGGAGCAGCGGAAGCAAGTGACGACTCAGATGCTGCATCTCTCACTTCCTATGAATTCAGTGATGGAGAGCAGGTAAGAACCTTCCAATGAGGTGTATTAAGGATTATGGTTTCAATTCTCTAGTTATTTCCAAATATTATAATAGGATTATAAAGAGCTTTGCCATAAATAAATGTGATATATTACTTCTTAGGACATAAATGATTGGCCCCGACGCTGCCAGAGCGAGGAGGAAGATCAGGTAAGAACCAACACAATGCAATGTACTAAGGCTTATGGTTTCATTCCTCTACTTATTGTTTAATATTATAATAGAATTATAAGGAGCTTCACTTATAAATAAATGTGATATCTTATTTCTTAGGACACAAGTAATCAGCCCACCACCACTGACACGGTCGAGGAAGAAGATCAGGTAAGATCCCGCACGTTATGACGTGTTAAACCTCGGCTTTAGTTCCAGTAGTTATTAATACTGAGGGTCTGTGACTGGGTTTGAGATAAACATCTATTTTTGTTGCAGATCTCTTCTCCAAAAGACCTGAGTGTCCAAGGAGCCGTTAATGAAGAAAATGTAGTCGCTGCTCCTAAATCCAAGGTAATTAATATATGAATTTGTTAACACTATGACAGAAACCAGTGGAGTTCTAGGACAATCACTGCATCAAATATGTTATGATATTGTTTCAGATTATCAGTATGGTGCTGAAGGAGGAGAAGGAAAGCCACATGAGACGCTTCTGGAGGGGCATAAAATCCCTCTTCTGCTGCTGCTGCGTCCAGAAACCCAAGAGATGCCGTCCCAGGAGGAGAACATCTATCAGCGAATAGAGCGATCCCATGAATTTTCAATAATTTACAACGTGTAAAGTGGTTTTTTTTCACATATTAACATGCGAACAATTGCGGTTATATTTTGTATGGGGTGCGCTTGTTACAAAAAATTAGAGATGGGGTCACGTTACATTTTTTTTTGGGGAAAATTACGCGATTTTTAACAAACGCACCGCATACAAAAATCGTTAGTTCACATTATAATTGAAATGGGAACAATATTGCTGCATTAACGAACCAAAAAAAAGAAAAACAAACTTGTTTATTTTTTTTAGAATTTTTTTTTAAATATTTTTATATTTGTATTTTTATTTAAAAAAAATTTTAAAAAACTTTTTTCATAGTCAAGTTTGGTATTGTTGGAACGGCCATGCTCTGGCTGATCCAGCAATATCAAACATTAACCCCTAACTGCCACGGATCGGGAGATAGGGGGTTCATTGGAACCCCCTGTCTCCACCATTGGTGGCAGTTAGGGGTTAACTCCAGGACTGGCGTCATCGTGCTATGCACAATGACGCCAGGCCTCAGGGGGCATTCCTGGAAGCTTGGCCGACATCCAAAATGTCGGCCAGCTCCGGGAAAGGATCACGAACCGGCGCTTTTCGGCGCCGATTCGTGATCCAGCCCCCATGGGGTTAATTCCAGGTACCGTTAGGAAGGGCAGGCTGTGTGCCCTTCCAACGGTGCCTGGATTAACCCCCGCAACGCCGGCGATCGGGAGGGAGAGAGGTCCGACGGACCTCCCCCCCTCCCTTTCAGGCGCCTCCTCCGCACATGCGGGGGGGCACCTGAATTAGGTGTCATCGCACCGCTGCGATGACACCTAATTAGGCCGGCGGCGGTTCCGGGTGCTGGGCTGACATCGAGGATGTCAGTCCGCACCGGGGGGTCACCGGGCCTTGCTGCGTTCTGATCTGCAGGCCAAAAGGGTTTAGCCATCTGTACTGTAGCCCTTCTTGTTGTAGAGCCAGCGTGAGGGGCCGCAATGCTCATCTTGATTGTAGGGTGATCTGGGAGACGTCATTAAACAGGGAGATCGGGGCACCATCCAGCACCAGTCTCGGGGTGTCCCTTGCTAGTCTCATAATGTCCTCGTTTAAACTGAAGTGTAGGAGATAGCAGATTACGTCCCTTGGAGGTGCTTCCGGGGGTCCCCTGGGCCTGAGAGCTCTGTGAAAACGTTCGATATCTATTGGGGTGTCTGGCGGGCGTCCTAGTACCTTGTTAAATAAACGCAGTAATGCATGATGTAAGTCCTCCGCCGTTTTCTCACCCTCAGGGAGACCCCTTACTCTAATATTCTGTCTGCGGCCTCTGTTTTCAAGGTCTTCTATGTGGCGGGTGAGGGAGGTGAGAAGGTGATGGTGCTGAGCAGCAATGTGACCTGTGGTGGCTTACACCTGGTCTGATCTCTCTTTCTGCCCCTTCTCTACCTGTTCCACACGGTGATGTAGGCCTCCTAGGTCTCCCCTGAGCCGTTCTATGTCCGCCGCCAGGGACTGGCGGAGTGATGTTGTGGCCGCCGTCAGGTCATCTTTCGTGGACAGCGAGCGTAGGAGCTGGCGTATGTCCTCCGGTGTGTCCCAATTGCCGTGGACGAGGATGCAGGCGATGGCGGGCCGCATGCGGGGGTCGGCGCCATTTTGTTTGGCGCTTGGGCTCCGTCCTCCTCGTGCTGCGAGGCAAAGTACTGGCGGATCCCGGGTGCCGGTGAGTCCGGGTGAGCTGCCGCTGTTCCAGGGGTCTGGGGGGTCTTTTTGCCCTTGACCATGGTGATCTGCGCTGGGGCTGTGCTTTGTTTTCGCCAGGGGTGAGACGGAGCTCACTCAGTGTGCGGCCATGTCAGTCGGCGGTCAGGCCATGCCCCCCGCCTATTAATCTTAAGATAATAATAAATAAGGTGCTGGTAGGGTTTGCAAAGAGAGGGCATTGATTAGGAACCCACATGTTGGACCTGGTAACTCAATTATAGTGAATCTTTCATATTAGATATCCTAAGAGGGTTGATTCAGATTAGTGTTTAAGAGCTCAGACCTGTATGGTTCTGTATGAAATAGAAATGTGCATTCGTTTTTATCTGACACATAATTCATTGAAAATTTAGGCACTTTAGGCTCCCACCTATTTAATCATTTTGTCCTCAGCTCATAATCCAAGGGATGAGGTTCAAAAAGCAAGTGGGTCCACTTTCGCCTCCCCACTGGCCATTGGTGAGAAGTATAGGTTGACAGAAGATGCCTTATTTTTAATGCCCCCATCCCACAGCTCAGGGAATGTGGGTTAGGGGCAGGAACAGAAGAAACAGGAATCACCGTCTTCCAGCTGAGTAAGGCTAGGGTCAGACGAAAGTATTTTTCCCCGCGAACGTGAAAAAGTGCGTCCGAACGCGTTGACGTATTTTTTCACGGAATGCGCAAAAACGGTCAGACAACGAGCATTTTCGGGCGTGATTTTGTACGGATCGTCAATAAAACTCATTTTGCATCTGGACGTTATGTAGGCTGGACATTAGCAGCGTCTGACATCTCCTAATCACGCAAACACGCCGCTATGCCGCAGCTGCGCACTCAGTACGTCAGTACTAGCGGTTCAGCGTTCTCAAAAAAATGGGTTCAAATTCCACTTGCGTTGCACGGCCAGACTTTTGTGCGGCCGTACATCGTATATTGTCCGTCATTGCCCGTCATCTGCTGCTAGTGCGGCGGTAATTATGTGCGCCAGAACGCACGTTAAAAGTGCGCTGGTCTGACCCCAGCCTAAAACTGCATCATCAGAGGTTAAAAATTAGCAGCTCTCTATTATCGCTCTATTATAAGCAAGCTGCAATGTTAGAGGCCGAACTAATGGATACCAGCCCCGACCCTGGTGTCTTCTTATAGAGTTCTCTGCACTTCATGGAGATTTTCTCAAGCTTGCAAAAGTCTGGTCATGCAGGGTCAATGACAAAACACTGAGAATTATTTGTTCTCTCTGTTCTTCTGATTGCAGTACGAGGAAACAGTGGATCGAGATGGCCTTTGTACCGTGGGCCAGAGATGAAAACAGATTTTTTTTCTTAATTTCTTTCTTTTCAAGTTAATTTCTTTGATTTGTTTGAGTAAAATCACTTAACACCAGATTTTGCATCTGGTAATTTTATACATTACCAGCTGCAAGACATAATAACGAACAAAGACGGTGATAGTCTGTACCACTGGCGCCACCTGGTGGTGATAACACAATATAACCTCAATAAAATGCAAGTTAAAGTGCAAGTTGGATAAAACGCTAATAAATAATAGGCGTATGCCAAGCCTTATGCTGTATATGCCAGGTTAATAAAAGTCCTTGTGGTATGTGCAGATCTTAAAAGTACGTAATATATATGCCTTTCCCACCTTGTACATCTATGTAGAGGTAAGATGTGTTGGAGTTGGTGCTTCTTTTCCTATTGATGTCTCCTTATGGTGCTCTCCTGCGCTCCTTATGGAGTTATCCTCCTCCGTAGTCCTCAAAACAGAATAACTTGCGGAGAAGTGATTGGAATGTGAGAATGCAAGTGCACCTTGGGTCCTATTAACCCCTTGTGTGCAAGATTGGCAAAATGCTGTTACAGACAATGCTGGTTATTAAAAATTGCTGTATCACAACAATTTGTGCATAATAAAATATAAAATATTATTGCCTTTATTAAAATTAGGGTGTTCAAGAGCATGTGTGTCCTTCTGATCCCACATAGACCAGGTGCTGACTTGGACTTTAAAAATATAATTTAAAAAAAACATATATATTTCAATTGCAGGACTAAGAAATCGGGTAAACAGAGAAAATAAGGACAACCTTATATAATGTAGTTGTATTGTATGGAATTCAGTGTGCAACCCTTAGAGCATGTAGGAGACCCTAAGGAGCAGGTTGTATATGCAAAAGTGCGATTGAAAATGCAATAGTGCGACTGAAAGTGCATAGCCAGAGGAGGATAGAATGAGTAATCTAAGGCTCGGGTCAGACGAGCGCAGCATTCACGTCCGTGATGGTGCACAAAAGTACGTCCGTGATAGCATGACATAAAGTCCAATGGAGCCCCACACACAAAGTACGTCCACACTGAACTGCGGACACACAACTGCCGCGGCTCACGGACGCAAGTTAGGCAAGAACGTAAAACTCCTAGAACGGCCGCACAAAGTGCGCTGCGTCCGCAACGTCCGCATAGCTTTGTGTGTGAGTGATGGAAGGTGGTCAGACGGACTGCATTTATACGTCCAGCATTTTTGACGGACAGAATGTTTTTTCATTTCAATTTATTTTCCCTGCTACATCCGTCAAAAAATACAGTCCGTAGAAATCACGCTCGTCTGACCCTAGCCTTAGAGAATCCTGATAAAGTGCTCAGTGCAGATATCTCACAGGGACGTGCTGTCAGGGGCAGTAGGTGCGGCAGAGCCTCACCTGCCATTAAGGGCTGTAGCTGCAGTCAAACTTACCTGCTCCACGTTCCCCTACCGTCGGCTCTGTCCGTCTTCTGTGTGCCGCACTTTCCTTTTTTTTTCTCCCTGCAGCAGCCTGAGCCTACGCAATTTACATAGGGGGATGCTACGCAAATAGCATAGGCTGCCAAGAAGTGTGCAGCGCGGCGCGTCTGTTCAATGAACAGATGTCCGAGCACTGCCCACTTCCTGAACATTGCTCTCCCAGTGGATATATATAAAGAAGCAAAAATAGATATAATAGTGCAGTGAGTAACAATCAATATATTGATTTCAAATAGCGTATGTTTTTTTTCACTCACAAATATAGAGCCCTATCACTGGCTCTGAGTGGATCCGCGCATCTGGGTATATTTCATGGTTTTTCAAGGCAACCCACACCTTATTGAGACGATCTCTCTCCACAATGATCTCTCTCCACTAACAACAGGTCACCTTAGTGTAATCATAGAAATAAAACAAAAAGAAAATAATCACCATATGGGTATATAAAAATAGAATTGAATTTACATGTATTCATTTTATTACGAATTTTTGGGTTGATAATTGAGGAAAGCCTGCTAAGATAATAATAGCCTGTATTAACACAATATTTATTTTCTTATGTAGCCAAGCACATAGTGCATGGAATTGCAGTGGTATAGGTACATCAGCCCGCTGCGGTAAAAGCAGACGCGCTAAGCCGGAAGTGCGAGGGGAATTGAAAACCGAAAGCGTGTCAGTATATGGTCCGAGAATCATGAGTGATAACAACGCGCATGCACAAGATGGCGGCACCCATAGTGACACGCGGAGCTTCGAAACAGAGGCGTGCAACGCACGCTGATTACTAATCGACAACATGTGGGGACATTTACCTTGGAATAAGGAGACTATAAATACATACATAAAGGCATGGACATGTAAGCCAGCTGAAGAAGCTGCATTTTTGCAACGAAACGTGTTCTGGTCATCAGCATTGCCTTGCTGGATGTTAATATAGCCTTGATTTTAATTTGTTTTAATATTTCTTTTAAATGTTTTTTCAAGATCAAGTCCCTACTGTCGTGGAGGTTTTTTTGGATTTGGCCTATCTAACAAATCCATAGGCATCATATCTTGAGCTTGGATAAGCTCCACCAATTGTGAGTTGAAAATTGTCTGACAATTGTTGATATAATATATGTATCAGATCTACACAAAGAGATCCTCTTTTTTCCTTTTCATATCCATCATTGTGGAGAGAGATTGTCTCAATTAGGTGTGGGTTGCCTAGAAAAATCATGAAATATACCCAGATGCGCTGATCCACTCAGAGCCAGTGATAGGGCTCTATATTTGTGAGTGGAAAAACCATACGCTATTTGAAATCAATATATTGATTGTTACTCACTTCACTATTATATTTATTTTTGCTTTTTTCTATATATCCATGTGGATAATGTCATTTATGGGAACCATTTGAATCCTGAGGGCGATTTCTATTGTGCTAACCAGATACGTACACATTTTCTTGTTATTTTGGTTTATGGGAAACCACTAATCATCTAGCTAAGCTTCGTGAGTTCGGTGGTGGTATATGCTGTGGGTGCTTACCATAGATATTTCAGAATTGCTCTCCCAGTGCCTCAGAGGCACTGGGAGAGCAATGGAATAGCTTGGACCAATAGGAAAGCGCCATTGGTCCAAGCCATTCAAAAAATGCCTGCAAGGGAGGCAGGCCTCCCATGCATTGATTGACACAGGACAGTCATGTGACTGTCCTGTCTCGCACAATCAGTGGGTGCGGGGCTGTGCTGGAGGATGATGCAGAGATCCTGGGGAGCACTGAAAGCCACCAGATCGTGGGAGCACTGAAAGCTGCCAGATCCTGGTAAGCACCAAGAGCAGCCAGATCCTGCGGAGCACTGAACAGTCAGTTCCTGGGGAGCACTGAACAGCCAGATCCTGGGGAGCCCTGAACAGCTAGACCCTGGTAAGCACTGAGAGCAGCCAGATCCTGGGGAGCACTGAATATCTCCATCTCCCAATATCTGAGAGTTTTGCAGTATATCTCCGATCCACAACACAGGAAATACAGATTATAGAAATGACAAACTAATTTTTACAAAGAGGATACCCTGCTGGCACCTTACAAAATGCATTGTTAAAAGCTAGGAAGAAATTGATGAACTCCAAAGAAATCAAAACACAACTATCTCCTAGAATTGTGTTATCCCTCACTCACCATACGAGGGGAATAGAAACAGCTACACAAATACGCAAACATTGGCATATCTTTCAATTTGCTCAAACTCTTCCTCCACAATTCCATGTACCACCATTGATTAGTTTTCGACGTACTAGGAATTTAAGGGACCTCTGGTGAAAACGGACCCAATATAATCATATGGCCAGCAAAGTACTTTACAGAAAATGGGATGTATTCGATGTCTGGATTGTGTTACTTGCAGACATATGATGCCAGGTACCACCTTTGCCCATCCTTCTACTGGTAAAAGATTCCATATCAAGAATTGCAATTCTTGCCTTACTGAATATGTTATATACCTCATAACTTGCCCGTGTTGACTATCATATATGGGCAAAACGGATTTGACACTCCGTGACCGGATTAGGGGCCATAGATCGGCTATCAATACCATATTTTGCGATGGACATACGGACAAACCGGTGGCCAAGCATTTTTTGGCACAACGACATCCACTACAACTCTCAAATTCATAGCCATTGACCATGTGCTGCCCTTACCAGAGGAGGAGATCTTTCACAGCTTCTCCGCCAGCGATAAACATTCTGGATTAAAACTTTGAAGACTTTGGCTCCACATGGACTTAACGAATATGTTTCCTTTACCTCCTTTCTTTACAGTCATTAGTTATTATTCCATTGTTCAGTTTGGTACTGTCAAAGTGCTTTCACTTGCATACACCTTTTATATTTTTAATATACCCGGTCCTGCACCATTTTTACTTCACACATAAGCTATCTTTTTTACATTACATATATTCTTTATCCACTCCCCCTCACTTCTCTTTTTTTCATTCTTCACATTCACACTTCTTTTACTTATACGATCACCTTTATCACTGTTACATATTTACATATTCACCTTTTATTGTTGTTGTCTGGCACAACATTCACCCAATTTTGTCTTTACACTTTCACCACGTATCTTTCATCTTACGCCTTATGCAGCTTGTTAACAACACACACACTCACACCTCATTAATCATTCCGTTCTTCATTACTTCACAACACTACATCCATTAGACTGGCATCAACACACGTTTGTCTTCACTCATTTGCACATTACCTGTATCACTCAGGTACATTCATCATGGTCTCTGTTATAATTTTTTCACACATTTTTTACACATAGATTATCATGAGAGAGGACTCATGTTCCGTATACACTATAGATTAATG
Source organism: Leptobrachium leishanense (assembly GCA_009667805.1). Classification (NCBI taxonomy): domain Eukaryota; kingdom Metazoa; phylum Chordata; class Amphibia; order Anura; family Megophryidae; genus Leptobrachium; species Leptobrachium leishanense. The sequence goes on from CM019064.1 coordinate 371,948,320, forward strand.
ACAGTAACCATCTATAGCTCTAGAGAACAGGTTTCATTTATTTGGTAGAGGACTTAACATACAAACAAATTGATAATACCCACTTTATTAAATTTATCCATGGTTTAACTCTGTCTAGGCACCACATTATTGTTTGCTATGACAAACAGACATAAACTAAACGTAATTACGTCAGTGATCACACGTAGAGCTGGAAATGACACATCACCTCCGGAAATCAGATTGACGAGGTCGCAGGCAGCGCGTTACATGGTTGGTGAGTAATTTATTTCTTTTTTATATAAATTTACAAGTTATCATTATTGTTTTTATCCTTGATAAAGGCTCGCGTTTCGGCCGACACGTCGGAGATTTTAATGAGTGACCATTAAAGTTTTTTTGTTTTATACAAGTCCTTGAGTGCTCCCATACTTGTTATCATATATTATACTTTGGGGATTGTAGCATCGCAACATTAAGTTGTGAACCAGAGCTTGAATGCTGAGAATGAGGATGTGTGTGTGTGTGTGTGTAATATATATATATATATAATATATATATCGACTGTGACAGGCTTAAGCAAACTATGATCATACCTTGTGAACTGAATCCCCATCATTTATTACCTCAGTCAGGTTTTTGAATTTTTTTGAAACTGTTTTTTTGCTACAGAAAATGATGGAAGAAGGTGATCATTGATATGAAGTGCTCTTTCCTGGTGTTTTGTTTTATATGTCTTAGATGCACCCGCTGTTGTTGCTAATTTAGGCTGAGTGCAACCCCCCTGTGGTTTGTATTAGTGATGGGCCGAACACCCCTGTGTTCGGTTCGCATTCGAACTCGAAAACCCAAAAAAATTTGACCGTGAACTCGAACACAATTCGAACACCATGCAAGTCAATGGGGCTCGAACGTTCGAAAATTAAGGTCCCCTCCAAGAGGGCATATATGTAAGATATTGGCCATAAACGGTATATGGGGGTCTAGGTACTGCCCTGGGAGCTCATTTTTACAGCTTTTGCTCATGTTTAAACGCGTATAGAAGCCATGGGAAATGTTTGACCAACAAGGAGTGGGAAATGTTTGACCAACAATGAGTGGGAAATGTTTATGAATCCCATAGGCATAAAAATTCAAAATATTCCCGTTTTAATTCAATATCTAATAAACCATTTATTATATTCTGCAGTAAAGAGTCTCTTTATTTTTAGATTTTTTTTTAGGATTCTTTTAAGCATTTTTTGGAAAACTTTTTTTTTTATCGAACTCTCCGGGAACGTCCCGAAAAGTTTGAAGTTCGCGAACTTTCGAACAGTCGATGTTCGAATCTATCTTTGAACCGATTCGAACAGGCAGCCCATCCCTAATTTGTATTATACATATAGAGAGCTGACAACTCTCATGGGTATGCACCCCTACCTGTTCATGGGTGTGTCCCACTGTGGCAACCTATAAAGGCCTCAAGCTGCTGGGGAGCTCTAGGGTGAGTTGATCCTGTAAATGCAGACTCGGTCAAGTTAGATAGGACCTGTCAACGAGGGGGTACATTGGCAACTGTGACAGGCTTAAGCAAACTATAATCATACTTTTGTGAACTGAATCCCCATCATTTATTACCTCAGTCAGATTTTTTGCATTTTTTTAAACTGTTTTTTTTGCTGCAGAAAATGATGGACTAAGGGGGTCATTGATATGGAGTGCTCTTTCCTGGTGTTTTGTATATATATATATATATATATATATATATATATACAAAAAACTAAGCGTTTCAGTGTGGGTGCGTCTCAGAATAAAATACAAAACAAAAACACGGAGAGAGCACTCCAGACAAACACATTCAAAAACCTGCAACAACAGCTCCATGCATGGGTACATAATACCAGCTTTTACAACATGGTGAAAATTTCATAACTGTTGTTGCAGGTTTTTGAATGTGTTTGTCTGGAGTGCTCTCTCCATGTTCTTGTTTTGTATTTTATTTTGAGACGCACCCGCACTGAAACGCTTAGTTAAGGCTGAGTGCTACCCCCCATGTTTTTTGTATGTATTTCCTGGGTATGCACCCCTCCCTGCCACAGGTACTCCTCCTCCAGGTTCTATTTAACCTTGATCTGCGGGAGCTCCATGAAGGGACCTGTTCCTCAGTAAGTGAGTTTATCCCAGGGGTCAAGTCCTGGGAAAAAAAGTGAGGGAACTCACCCACGAATTCCACAACCCCCATTACCTGAAGAAAATTATATATATATATATATAATCACGAGTATAGCAGCGCGTGCCGGTGATACCATTTTTATTGGGTTAACTTTACATTTAAAAGACAAGCTTTCAAGAGTGTAAACTGGAAACTATACTGATCAGTGAAAGGTATCACTACGTACAGGTATACTCGCGATTGTGGCAACTGGACTAACGCATTATATATATATATATCTCCAGGCACAGACCCCCAGAATAATATACACAGTGCTGAACCCCCAGAATAATATACACAGCGCTGAACCCCCAGAATAATATACACAGCGCTGAGCCCCCAGAATAATATACACAGCACTGAGCCCCCAGAATAATATACACAGCACTGAGCCCCCAGAATAATATACACAGCACTGAGCCCCCAGAATAATACACACAGCACTGAGCCCCCAGAATAATATACACAGCACTGAGCCTCCAGGATAATATACACAGCACTGAACCCCAAGAATAATATACACAGCACTGAGCCCCCAGAATAACATACACAGCACTGAACCCCAAGAATAATATACACAGCACTGGTTATATGGATATATTTTCCCCAGTTCACATGGATATAATTGCCCCAGCTCATATGGATAAAGCCCCCCTAGCTCTCATGGATAATGCCAGCCGCTCTCATGGATAATGCCTCCAGGTCTCATGGATAATGCCCCCAGCTCTCATGGATAATGTCCCAGGTCTCATGGATATTGCCCCCTGGTCTCATGGATATGCCCCCAGCTCTCATGGATATTGCCCCCAGGTCTCATGGATATTGCCCCCAGGTCTCATGGATATTGCCTCCAGGTCTCATGGATATTGCCCCAGCTCTCATGGATATGCCCCAGCTCTCATGGATATTGCCCCCTGGTCTCATGGATATGTCCCCAGCTCTCATGGATAATGCCCCAGCTCTCATGGATAATGCCCCAGCTCTCATGGATAATGCCCCAGCTCTCATGGATATTGCCCCAGCTCTCATGGATATTGCCCCCTGGTCTCATGGATAATGCCCCAGCTCTCATGGATATTGCCCCCTGGTCTCATGGATATTGCCCCCAGGTCTCATGGATAATGCCCCCCAGCTCTCATGGATAATGCCCCCCAGCTCTCATGGATAATGCCCCAGCTCTCATGGATAATGCCCCAGCTCTCATGGATATTGCCCCCAGGTCTCATGGATATTGCCCCCAGGTCTCATGGATATTGCCTCCAGGTCTCATGGATATTGCCCCAGCTCTCATGGATATGCCCCAGCTCTCATGGATATTGCCCCCTGGTCTCATGGATATGTCCCCAGCTCTCATGGATAATGCCCCCCTGGTCTCATGGATATTGCCCCCTGGTCTCATGGATAATGCCCCCCTGGTCTCATGGATAATGCCCCCCTGGTCTCATGGATATGTCCCCAGCTCTCATGGATAATGCCCCAGCTCTCATGGATAATGCCCCAGCTCTCATGGATAATGCCCCAGCTCTCATGGATATTGCCCCAGCTCTCATGGATATTGCCCCCTGGTCTCATGGATAATGCCCCAGCTCTCATGGATATTGCCCCCTGGTCTCATGGATATTGCCACAGGTCTCATGGATAATGCCCCCCCAGCTCTCATGGATAATGCCCCCCCAGCTCTCATGGATAATGCCCCAGCTCTCATGGATAATGCCCCAGCTCTCATGGATATTGCCCCCAGGTCTCATGGATATTGCCCCCAGGTCTCATGGATATTGCCTCCAGGTCTCATGGATATTGCCCCAGCTCTCATGGATATGCCCCAGCTCTCATGGATATTGCCCCCTGGTCTCATGGATATGTCCCCAGCTCTCATGGATAATGCCCCCCTGGTCTCATGGATATTGCCCCCCTGGTCTCATGGATAATGCCCCCCTGGTCTCATGGATAATGCCCCCCTGGTCTCATGGATATTGCCCCCCTGGTCTCATGGATATTGCCCCCCTGGTCTCATGGATATTGCCCCCCTGGTCTCATGGATAATGCCCCCCTGGTCTCATGGATAATGCCCCCCTGGTCTCATGGATACTGCCCCCCTGGTCTCATGGATACTGCCCCCTGGTCTCATGGATAATGCCCCCCTGGTCTCATGGATAATGCCCCCTGGTCTCATGGATATTGCCCCCCTGGTCTCATGGATAATGCCCCCCTGGTCTCATGGATAATGCCCCCTGGTCTCATGGATAATGCCCCCCTGGTCTCATGGATAATGCCCCCCTGGTCTCATGGATAATGCCCCCCTGGTCTCATGGATACTGCCCCCCTGGTCTCATGGATACTGCCCCCTGGTCTCATGGATAATGCCCCCCTGGTCTCATGGATAATGCCCCCCTGGTCTCATGGATACTGCCCCCCTGGTCTCATGGATACTGCCCCCCCCCCGCGCTCACCTTTGCTGCTGCTCCTCTGCCAGCGGCCGCGTGCTTCCTGCTTCAGCGGCCGCTGACAGGAAGTGCAGCCGCTCGCCTGGGAACTATGAAACAGCCAGGCAAGCGGCTCCACCTCCTGTCAGCTGGCCGTTGTAACAGGAAGCACGCCGGCCGCCGGCAATGTGCGGCGGCGGCGTTCGGGCTCGGGCCACAGCGGGAACGCTGCATTCCCGCAGCGTTCCCGCTGTGGGAAAAGTGCGGGAACGCCGTTCCTGCGCGTTCCCGCTCGACTCGAGCCCTGGTTTATCCCATTTAAGGGCAGTCATTAGGTTTGCAGAGTAGGACCTGCCAGAGGGTGGATTACATTGACGCTGTTGGCAGGCTTAAGCAATTCACGGCCGTTCATTGCGAACTAAATTTCCACCATTTTATTCAGCAAAGCTCAGAGTTATGAAATTTTCACCATGCGGTAAAAGCTGGTATTATGTACCCATGCATGGAGCTGTTGTTGCAGGTTTTTGAATGTGTTTGTCTGGAGTGCTCTCTCCATGTTTTTGTGTTATATATATATATATATATATATTGGCTTACAAAATGGAAACCATAGTTTGATTGATATAAGGTGTAATGATTTTTACAAGGATTCTGGTGCAGAATATTAATGTATAGAGGCACACACACGTTTGCAGCATATATACAGGGCCATCTTTAGTGCAGGGCAAAAGGGGCAGCTGCCCTGGGCCCAGTCAGTGTTATGGGGCCCAAAACAGCTGCTCCTGATTCCTTGAGCCCGCAAAAATCATGGTGTCACAGGCTGCCCCCGTGGTGATGGTGACAAGTGGCCACAGAGAGGAGGTGAGGCCTCGCAAGAGAGGTGAGGTGTGACGGAATGGGGTGTTATCCGTCTGCGGGTGTGCTCCAATCTGACCCCCTCTTGATGGCGTCAGGCCCGACTACCGAGTGTCACGGCACTCGGCGTCTAGAGCGGCCTGAGATGACTCTGGCGTTACTTGGCGAGATGGTGTTGCCGAATTAAGTTGACCCGTTCTGTTTAGTGAGGAGCTAGGAGACCGCAGAGTGCCTCCTGCACTGTGATTTAGCGATGAAATGACGACACCAAACGAGGCTGTATGCATCCAGTCAAACGCAGTTGAACTGAGCCTTTACTCAAAAGGGACACGCATTTAAAAACATCTCACACACAAAGGAGACATGCCCAGGCTTGAATGGGAACTCAATTTGCATACAATGGCATGCTACATCATCAGATTACACACACACACAGAGCTAATGCACACAGAAATTAGCATACAATTGAATTTCAACACAGCCTTTCACTCCTAGCAACCAAGGGGAAATATAATACCTTTAAATGCATCACACAATTACACATCTGAATCCACACTCACACAATACAGGATACATGTTAATACATCACACCAATAAAACCACATCTAGAAAAGGTATAACTGTTCATTTCAACACGCAAAACCGAAAGAGTCTCAAATAAAGAAAAAGGTCTTTGAAATGTTCCAGGCTGTTAGTTCTGGGGCTCGCTGGTCAGAGCCCCTATGCCCGTTCCGTGACATGAGGCATTTTGGGAGATGTGTTTGGCTCCTCCCCCTCACCATGCAGTTCCTCCGCAAGAAGACAGGATTCAGGAAGCAGTCAGTGCTCTTCCCTGCCAGGCCAGTCTATCTGAGAGACTACAGCAGCATGAAGTAAGAAGCAGGACTCTGCTTACAAGACCCCCTGCTCCCCCACCCCTCCAGCTTGTCTGTCACATGTTCATTTCATTTGTATATATAATGTGTGTGTGATGTGTACATTATGTATATGATTGTGTGTGTGAGGTGTAGATTATGTGCATATATGTTGTGTGTGTGTGTGAGTGTAGATTATGTATATGTGATGTGTGTGTAAAATGTGCATATATGATGTGTGTGTGATGTGTAGATTATGTATATATGATGTGTGTGTGATGTGTAGATTATGTATATATGATGTGTGTGAGTGTAAATTATGTGCATTTATGATGCGTGTGTGTGATGTGTCTGTGTATATATCATGTGGTTATGTGTATATATGATGTGTAGATTATGTGTGTATATATGGTATGGAAATGTTTGTGATGTAAATATGAAGGGCCCTATTACAATCTACACGCAAACGTTTGCGCCGGCGCAAAAACGCATTAACGCGAGGGGTAAAACCCTTTGCATTGAACGTCGTATTATAATGTCAGCGCAACAAACGCATGTATTCGTCTACCGCGGGGGAACTTGCGTGAGAGTACTTTACTGCTTGCGTTTAACGCTTGGCACACAAATTCACGCATTGCACGAGCGGTTTAAAGCGAAGATTGTAATAGGGCCCGAAGTGTATATATGATGTGTGTGTGATGTGTATATTATGTGGAAATGTGTATATGATGCAAGTGTGTATATTTATTTATAAAGGATATTACCAGGAAGGATGTGTAGCTCTGGTTTTAAATTCCCTGTCGTTGTAGTACTTGTTTTTGGCTACATTTTCCAGCATGCTTTGCGGGCGGGAACAGGAAGTGGGTGGGAGAGAGACACTGACATCCGCAGCCTCGTGGAAAGAGCCGGCAGAGCGCGCAGTGGAGTGAGAGGAGCAAGACGCAGAAGAGCCGAGTGTGGTTACGACCAGGCCAGAGCGCAGGTGCGGCCTAGCAGAGCTGGAGATCGGGTTTCCCTCATTATTAACCGAAGACCCAGTGATCCACCGCTAGTAATGTCACACTGATACCTAGTAAGCTGAAGGACCCCGAGTTAGGAGAACCGCAGACGATCTAACAGGGAGTGCAGGTGGTGAGCTGCACATCTTGTGGCCGATACAGGAAAGCAAGACAGCGGATCCGGTGACACAGAGAATCCCAGGCAAAATCGAGCGGAGAGACGTCCTGGGTCAAGCGGAGCACAGAGTATCTGGCGGATGGGTGAGAGGCCTTCCAGGCCACTGTAAAACACTAAAGCAAGCTGAAGTTTGTTCAAAACCTACAGGGCCCCAACGTGACTAGTCGAGAGATATCTCATAAATAATTCACTGGCCAGTTGAATATTGTACCCGGGTACCAATACACACATACACATCCATTCCTTGGGACATAACCTGTATGGGACTCACACTCTAACCACTAAGGGGTTAAAAATACTTTTTTCCTTTTCCGCTGCGCGTTTCCCGCATTACGAAGTAAAGTAAATATATATACGTATATCGTGTTACTCATTATATGCCAGTTTATTCAGTAAACTATATAATTTATAAAATCCACGACGGTGCTGGAGTATATTTATTCCCTAGTGCGGGGAGACTGACCCGAGGTTCAAATTCAGCGGCTCCTCCGGGAGTGAGCGCTACACGTGGGGGCTCGTTTCCAGGATCCAGTCTCTGGAAAAAACGCATTTAAAGGGTTAAATATGGATTCAGCCACTGCTGCCAAATGGTGTGAGGAGCACAGTAGTCAGTTAGAATTGTGTATAGTCATGGATATTCCTGCAGACACTTGGGCCGAAGATCAGATTCGCCAGGCCGTGGCCGCGCTGACACCAGATCATCGGGGGTTAATCCTGGACATTAAAGAGAACCCAGATACCTCTCACACGTATGTTCTTTTTGAGTGGAGAAAGGGTGTTCCAGTGTTTTTTCAGGGCGCGAGCGTGAAGCTGACCGATGAGGTGTAAGTCCAACTGATTCAGCCAAGTGCGCCACGTGGCGAATCCGCGAGTGTTCCCGCACCCAGTCCGTTGGCCATGATTGGGCCTGAATTTATAGTGGCTATTGGAGATTTGCTGGCTAAATGTCAAAGAATAAGCCCTCCGCACACTAACTTTGGTTATCGACGGTTGAGAAATTTTACAGGAAACGTACCAGCTCCGGCAGGAGAAGAAACCTTCGAAGAATGGGTGGAACAGGCGATGCAGGCTCTGGATGAGTGGGACGTCCCTGAAGCACAGAAAAAGCAAAGGATTACTGAGAGCTTAAAGGGACCTGCATCAGAGGCTGTGAGAAACCTAAAATTGAGTAAGAAAGACTGCACTGCTTTAAATTATCTAAATGTTCTGGAGGAAGTTTTTGGGCGAACGGAAAAGGCTGCAGAGCTCGTGTATCAGTATGAACACACCTACCAGCGAAAAGGTGAGAGAATGACCGAATATATGAGGCGCTTAGATAAGATTCTGCACCAGATACTCCTCAAGAAAGGGGCCGAACCGGCCGAAGTAGATAAGATCCAAATACAGCAGATCCTGAGGGGCGCTCAACCTCTAGATCCAGTGATGCTGCAGCTAAGAAGCAGGGAAGGTAGTCGAGAACTGAAGTACCTGGAACTGATCCGAGCTGTCAGAGAGGAGGAGGCTTTACTGGAAGAAAAATCCTTCAGGAGAGGAGAAAGAGCTTACGCGCAACCAGTGAGGCATAACGAATGTTTGCAGCCTGAAAGTGACTCGCTGGATACCTATGGATCCGACGTGGACGAACAAGAGCATCTGATCGCTTTTAAATCCACAGAGAAGGCTGTCAAAGAATTAAACCTGTCTGCACATGGTGAGTTGCACAAAACTGTTAAGAAGGTACAAGAAGCTCAAGCTGAATTTCAACAGGCGCACGCGGAATTGTGCCGAGTATTGTTGAAGGTGACAGAGACACAGACAGAGATGCAGAAGTTCCTTACAGACATGCAGACAACCGGAGTTGCTGTGGCGTCTAGCCAGGATCCTTCAACCGAATCACAGCGGGTGAATGCGTCTCCGTCTTCAAAGAGGAGATGTTTCAGTTGTGGAGAAATGGGCCATTTCTGCGAACAATGCAAAAGCCTGAAGGAAATAGAGTAGAGGAGTTCTTGAAAGCCTTGGAAGGGCTGTTATCTACCTCACCGGCGGGAAACGCCAGAGGGCACAAGTGAAGGAGCAACCTAGGTGCCCGAAGGTCGAAACCCGCTCCAAAAATCAAGCCAGGACTAAGAGGGCGAGAGGGTCCAAAGTCTGGCCAACTGCCGAGCCTGCCAGGACAGAAAGAGTCACACCCTTAGCATCCGGAACTACGTCATGGGGAAGCAATGCACACCCAAAACCTACACGGGCCAAGAAGAAGGCCAGGGTACAACAAACTGGATCTAAATGTCCTGTTGCCACCACCAAGTTTCCTGACCAGCTGATAGGTCCTTCCCCTATTGTGCCAATCCAAGTGGAGGGAGTCTACACTAAAGCTCTGTTGGATTCAGGGGATCAAGTGACATTGATCTACCGAGACTTCTATGAGAAACACTTGAAGCACATCCCTCTACAGAAATTGAAGGATCTGGAAATCTGGGGTATCGGAACTGAGAAACTCCCTTATGACGGGTATCTACAGGTGAAGTTGGAGATCGGATCCGAAGTCATCGGACAATCCGGAGGTTGTGATGCATTGGCCATTGTGTGTCCTCGGCCTTCAGGGGCAAACAGGAGTTCCATGATAGTGGGGACGAATACTGATTTGGTGCGACGTCTCCTGACACCTATCGTATTGGAAGAAGGTTCTACTAAAGGAGTACACCCAATGTTACGTCCAGTCTATCAGAGAATGGTCGAAGAACAGAAGGCACCTGCCGAAGTGGGGCGCCTATGGAGATTAGAAGGAACAGAAAAGGTTCTGCAATCAGGAGAAGTAGCGAGCTTCCGGGCTTCAGTCAAGTTGAACGGATCGCAACCAGGCCCCTATGTGGTACTGGAAACCGATTTTAATCATGGGAGTGAAGCCAGAGTAGAAGTAATCCCTGAAATAATCTCCACTAAAGTTTTGAAAAGTACACGAGGAAGAGTCTCAGTCAGCGTGTGCAATGTGTCTGATTCTCCAGTAGTCCTTAAAGCACAAATGCCTATCGGGCAAGTGGCGTCCGCTACGCAAAATGGTTTAGTGTATTAGACCTGCGAAGTGGGTATCACCAGATACCAATGCATCCTGAAGACAAAGAGAAGACTGCGTTCATCTGCCCATTGGGGTTCTTCGAATTCAACAGAATGCCTCAAGGCCTTACGGGGGCTCCAGCCACATTCCAACGGTTAATGGAGAAGACAGTCGGGGACATGAATCTGATCGAACTATTAGTGTACCTGGATGACATAATTGTGTTCGGGAAGACTCTGGAAGAACATGAACAACGTTTGGAGAAGGTCTTGAAGAGGCTCCATGAATAGGGATTGAAACTATCTCTGGAGAAATGTCAATTCTGTTTACCATCTGTTACGTATCTGGGACATGTGATCTCAGCAGAATGCGTTTCGACAGATCCTCGGAAGTTGGAGGCCGTAGCTTCTTGGCCTAGACCCCGAAACGTTACTGAACTTAGATCTTTCTTGGGGTTCTGCTCTTATTATCGAAGATTCGTAGGAGGGTTCGCAAAAATAGCTCAACCACTGAACAAGCTCCTACAGAAGGAAAGCACAGAAGAAGGCCACAAGGTCTCTGACCGAAATCCGTCAGCTCCAGGGCCAAGGAAAGCTCGAGAGTCCATCCAGGGAGAATGGACCAGTCAATGCGAAGGTGCTTTTACGAAGCTGAAAGAGAGTTTAACTCGAGCTCCTGTCTTGGCCTACGCGGACCCTCACAAGCCGTACGAGCTACATGTGGATGCCAGCAGAGAAGGTCTAGGAGGAGTTCTGTATCAAGAGTATGGTGGATTGCTGAGGCCTGTAGCGTATGTGAGCCGAGCCTTACGCCTTCAGAAAAGAACTATCCTACCCACAAGTTGGAGTTCCTAGCCTTAAAGTGGGCAGTGGTAGACAAGCTAAAGGACTATCTGTATGGGGCCGAGTTTGTGATAAAGACGGATAACAATCCTCTTACCTACGTCCTTACCACTGCAAAACTGGACGCAACAGGACATCGTGGTTGGCCGCTCTGTCAGGGTTTCGGTTCAGCCTGAAGTATCGCCCTGGGGTGAATAATCGAGATGCTGATGCTTTGTCGAGAAGACCCTACACTACAGAATGGACTCAGTTAACTCCAGACGGGGTACAAGCTTTGTGTCAAGGAGCAGAGCGCCGGGTCAAGGGAGGGATTGAAGCGGAGGCCATAGGAGTCATGGCTGCGGCTGTTCCGGAGTTCTACTACGCAGTTATGGGATGAAAGTCTGCCTACCTTTTCAAAACAGGACCTGAAAGCTGATCAGGCTAGAGACCCTTTAATTGCGTTAACCATAAAGGCCCTAACTGCGAACCAGCGGGAAATTCTGCTGACCAATTCCCCAGATGGAGCCAGATTGGTCTACAAAGAGTGGGAACAGTTGAAGATGTTGGATGAGGTGGTCTACCGAAGGGGCCCCTCAACCAATGCTGAAGAGACCCAACAGTTGTTCCTTCCCACTAAACATAGGGAGAGCGTACTGCGATCGCTACATGATGAGCATGGACATTTGGGCGCAGAAAGGACTTTTAAGCTGGTGCGAGACAGGTTCTATTGGCCTTGCATGAGAGCTGAAGTGGAAAGTTACTGCCATTCATGTCTGAGGTGCATTCAAAGGAAGACCCTACCGACCCGAACCGCTCCAATGAGCCATCTGCAAAGTCAAGGACCCATGGATTTGGTGTGCATTGACTTCCTGTGCTTAGAGCCGGATGCTAGTGGGCAGGGAAATATTCTAATAGTGACTGATCACTTCACACGTTACGCCCAAGCCTTTTCTACAAAAGACCAACGCGCTCTGACAATGGCGAAGGTTCTGATGGAAAAGTTCTTTGTTCACTACGGCCTACCCAGGAGAATACACTCTGATCAGGGTAGAGACTTTGAAAGCCGGCTTGTTGGGCAATTACTGGAAATGCTGGGAATCCAAAAGACCCGAACTACAACATATCGCCCTCAAGGTGATGCTCAGCCCGAAAGGTTCAATCGCACACTACTAAATATGCTGGGGACACTGTCAAACACAGAGAAGCAGAGCTGGAGTCGTCACATAGCTACGCTAGTACATGCATATAACAGTACAGAGAGTGACGCCACTGGATACTCACCGTACCGTCTTATGTTCGGAAGAGAAGCTCGACTGCCAGTTGATTTGGCGTTTGGGCTATCTCTGGACCAGACGTCGGTAGCTTCCCATAGAAATTACGTGGATAGACTTCGAAAGAATCTGGCCTCTGCGTTTGAACAGGCCCGTTTGACCTCAGGAAACAGGGAACAAAGGAATAAACGGAACTATGACTTGAAAGTTCGGATACAGGATTTACAACCCGGTGATAGGGTTTTGTTGAAGAACTTGGGTGCTGCTGCAAGGCACAAGTTAGCGGATAGATGAAGTTCTCAGGTCTACATTGTCTGCAAGCAACTGCCGGGTCTGCCAGTGTATCAAATCCGGCCGGATGGAAAGGCTGGGCCTCTTAAGAACTGGCACCGGAATCATTTATTACCTTTGAGAGAGGCTGTGAGGATACCAGTTGGGGACGAACTTTCTCTGCCGAATCCGCCTGCTCCACGTTTGACTCCCGTTACTCGGTCTCAGCAGACCCGGGCTATCGAAGAGAGCGAAAGGGACAGTGACGAAGAAAGTTTTTGTCTGGACTGGATGCACTCACCAGAGCCTGAAGAGGTTATCTCAGTTCCTGAACGGAGGGAAAGTAATTTGAGGCCTGAGGCTCCTGAATTTCAGTTAGAAGTCCCTGAGACTATTGAAATCCCTGTAGTTCCTGAAGCCGAATCTTATGACTACAGTTCTATGCCTTCACTGGAAGGATCATACTCCGAAGAGATGTCTGCTCCAGTGGTAGAAAGAAGAACTGAGCCCACGCCTATAGTACTTCCACCTGAAGAGGAACTGATTGAGCCAGAACCAAAACGCTCTGTTTGACCGCCCCAGCGACTCACCTACGACTCACCAGGACATAGCACTGAAGAGGCCGTCACCACAGTGCGAAGGTTGCCCGAAGTGTCTGCTATGTTAGCTGAGGCAGTCCAAAGCATGAGTCAACTTGAGGAAGTGTATCTAACCCATTGTATGCTTGCTGCTGAGCCTGTATATGTTGCCTAATATATGTGGAAAATGTAATGCAACTGTTGTACCTCATTGGAGAGACCCAAGAGTTCTAGGAGGGGGAGAGTGTAGCGCTGGTTTTAAATTCCCTGTCATTGTAGTACTTGTTTTTGGCCACCGGAGGGAGACAAGCGCGATGTAAGACACTGAACATTGGGACTACATTTTCCAGCATGCTTTGCGGGCGGGAACAGGAAGTGGGTGGGAGAGAGACACTGACATCCGCAGCCTCGTGGAAAGAGCCGGCAGAGCGCGCAGAGGAGTGAGAGGAGCAAGACGCAGAAGAGCCGAGTGTGGTTACGACCAGGCCAGAGCGCAGGTGCGGCCTAGCAGAGCTGGAGATCGGGTTTCCCTCATTATTAACCGAAGACCCAGTGATCCACCACTAGTAATCTCACACTGATACCTAGTAAGCTGAAGGACCCCGAGTTAGGAGAACCGCAGACGATCTAACAGGGAGTGCAGGCGGTGAGCTGGACATCTTGTGGCCGATACAGGAAAGCAAGACAGCGGATCCGGTGACACAGAGAATCCCAATCAGAATCGAGCGGAGAGACGTCCTGGGTCGAGCGGAGCACAGAGTATCTGGCGGATGGGTGAGAGGCCTTCCAGGCCACTGTAAAACACTAAAGCACGCTGCAGTTTGTTCAAAACCTACAGGGCCCCAACGTGACTAGTCGAAGATACCTCATAAATAATTCACTGGCCAGTTGAATATTGTACCCGGGTACCAATACACACATACACATACATTCCTTGGGACATAACCTGTACGGGACTCACACTCCAACCACTAACGGGTTAAAAATCCTTTTTTCCTTTTCCGCTGCGCGTTTCTCGTATTACAAAGTAGTGTATTTCTTTTCCGCTGCGCGTTTCCCGCATTACGAAGTACTGTAAATATATATACGTATACCATGTTACTCATTATATGCCAGTTTATTCAGTAAACTATATAATTTATAAAATGCACGACGGTGCTGGAGTATATTTATTCCCTATTGCGGGGAGACTGACCTGAGGTTCAAATTCAGCGGCTACTCCGGGAGTGAGCGCTACAGATGCATTGAGATTTCTCTCGTTTTCAAGTATGTCCTGGGTTCAAGAACATTGAATTGTTACAGAATATGTATATGAACAGTATATGATGTATATATTATGTGTACATGTACAGTATATAGAATGTGTATATAGGATGTGTATATATATGGTGGGCATGATGTGTACACACAGAGATAGTGTTTTTCTTACAGTACGTGTATATAGGATGGGTTTTGTGTATAAAGGATGTGTAATTGTAAAAAAAATATATAAAATACATAAATAGGCTTGTCTCATAAAATTTAATCTATGGTTTCTGGGTTTTTTTTAGGATGCGGTGGAGAGTAAAATTCCAATGGGGGGGGAGAAAATGTTTGCCCATGGTCCAGTCAGTATTAAAGACGTCCCTGCATATATATGACATTTCAAATGAAAGTGTGAGGAGACATATAGATTGTTTCATTTATTTTATTGAAACAAGGTGCATTTAGCTGATACTGAATCTTCCACAATAGGGGTTTGTTCCATATTAAGAGTTGGCATTGATGTTCTGTAAGAAACAATAAACAATATGTTATCAAGTTTATTATAAATGACTGAATCTATGTTCTTTGCTGTTTTTGCAAATGTTGATCCAGACAGGAAAATTCACACAATTACAATTATTTATAAATCATCTACATATTCTTGAGTGCTGTACAATGGGTAGGACAAAACAAACAAAAAATTAACAAACAAGTTTGACATAAGGAGAATGATAAGAATAAATGGAGCCTGCTCTGGTGAGTTTACAATCTAAGAGGAGGGGGGGGGGTGACACATTGAGTTAAGGGTAACTAGCAGAGTATGATAAGTAATGGGATGCATGGGGGCTGTGTAGCGAAAGATCAGGAAGGGTGCAATTGGGATAATGGAGTTATGGAGCGACCTGATAAGCTTATATGTGTTTTTAGAGGCCTTTAACCCTTTCACTGCGGAGGCATTTCACCGCTGTGTGCTGAGCTCAATTTTACCGCTTTCGCTCATCATGTTTAAACGCGATTTGAAGCCACATTTTATTATACGACCCAGACATATTATATATCGTTCTTTCCGGCAGACTCGACAGATTCATAATATATCATTTTTATATGTCCTGCCTGTATATTATAACAAAAAAATGCAATAAAATTAGAATTTTTAATCATCTGCAGCGTGTAAAGTGTTTTTTTTCACCTTTTATTACATGAACATTTGCGGTTATATTTTCTATGGGGTACGCTTGTACAAAAATTAGAAATGGGGACTCGTTACATTTTTGGGGGGGGGAATTACGTGATTTTTAGCAAACGCACTCATAGAAAAAAATCATTAGTGCAGCATCATTGTTCACATTATAATTGAAATATGAACAATATTGCTGCATTAATAAAAACAACATTCAAAAAAATACATGTTTTTATTTATTTTTTATTATTATTTTTTTATTATTATTATTATTTTTTTTATTTATTTTTTACTTTAAACCTTGTCATGTTGGATATCATTCGAAAAGGCATGCTCAGGCCTTTCAAATGACAGCCTCCATGACCCCCTAGCTGGAGATATCGGGGTACAAAGGATATCGGGGTTCAAAGGAACCCCCTATCTCCACCAGGGGATTTCCTTGGGAAATCCCTGGGCAGCTAGGGGTTCCCCGGCTATCTGACGTCATCACACTATGCGTGATGACGTCAGGCAGCGAGGGGGGACCCGGCGGTGGAGCCGCCATCCAAGATGGCGACCCCCCGGGGGTGCTAGGCCGCACTTCGGCGACGCAAGATGCTGAAGTGCGACCCGGTGCCTGAGGGGTTAAAGCCAGGCACTGCTTAAAAGGGGAGACTCTTTTAAGCGGTGCCTGGCTTTTCTTTGTGGGACCTCCCGATCGGGAGAGAGAGGGATCCGAACGGATCCCCCCCTCACTTCCAGGTGATCTCCAGCATTGCCGGGGGGTCGCCTGGAAATGACGTCATTGCGCATGGTGCGATGACGTCATTGACGTCGGGAGGGTCTTAACTTCAGCGTCTGAGGACGCTGAAGTCAGACCGCCACAGGACCCAGGACAGAGCGGTGAGTATCTGAGGACGTGTCCCTCAGGTCGTCAGCAGTGAAGGGGTTAAAAGACTGGAGGCATAGGGAGATCAAATGTTGTATGAGATGGAGTTCCATAGATAGGGGACAGCTTGGGAAAAGTCATGATGGTGAGAGTGAGGAGTATGGGTCCAAGGAGACGATAATAACAGATCACTGGTGAATTTCCCTGTATGGATTGCAGAGGTTTATCATGGCTGTAACAATCAGCAGATCATGAATAACCCACAATCAGGCCCGAACTGGCCATTGGGCAAACTGGCGTTTGCCCGGTAGGCCGCTAGCCTTCTGGGCCTGTCGGCCGCTAGCCTCCCTTGCCGGTCAACCAGCCAACATAGCCAGCCGCCTGGCAAGGCAGCCTAGGCCAACTGAAGAGGGAGGGCGGCCAGCCATCCGACGAGTGGGGTAGCCCTAAAACCTAATCAGCCATTGGCCCCCGCTGATTAGGTCACATGGTGTGCTGCGTGATGTCATCAGCAGGGGTAGATGGCCAGCTCCCTGCTGATTTGGTCACAGCAGGGCGCGCCCACCACAGACATGCAGCCGGATCTTGCGTGTGACAGGACATCTCTCCTGGCTCTCGCTGGCACGCACCACCAGGCCTCAGCCACGAGGTATGATGCTGGGGGTAGAAATAAATAAATGAATGAATTCATTTATTAATTGGTATGCGGGGGAGGAGAAATTACTTAATTAATTTTTTTGCTGGGGAGAGACAGATTACATTTATTGGTATGCTGGGGGAATTAATGAATTTGATGTGCTGGGGGGGAATTAATGAAATTGATGTGCTGGGGATTAATCATATTGATGTGCTTGGGGGATTAATGAATTTGATGTGCTGGGGGATTAATGAAATTGGTGTGCTGGGGGATTAATGAATTTGATGTGTTGAGGGGATTAATGAAATTGGTATACTGGGGGGATTAATGAAATTGGTGTGCTGGGGGGAGAAAGTACTGAACTTGGTTTGCTGGGTGGACAAATTTATGAAATTGGTGTGCTGGGGAGAGAAATTAATGAAATTGATGTGCAGGGGGACAAATAAATGAAATTGGTGTGCTGGGGGAGACATAAATGAATTTGATATCTGTAAATTACATTGAGTTTTATTACTGTTGAGCTCTGACACTCCCATGATGTGTAGTGTTGTATGGGTTTTTACAGAGCTCCACAATAATGTGAGGTGTGTGTGTGTTTGTATAAGCGTATCACAGAGTTCCACAGCAATAAAACTCACAGTAATGTGTGCTGTGTAGAAAAAAAGTGGGCTGCTCGTTCTAAAAAGCCCGGGCCTATATTTTGTCCTAGTCCGTGCCTGCCCCTGATATGTGCAAGATTTCATTTACTTTAACTGAAAACTAAATTGTTTTGAAACAAAAAATAAGTGTAATATAAACGTTTGTATAGGAAAAAAGCAAACTCACATCATTTATCCAGTCATTAAAAGCTGAAACTCTGGTGAAGACAGTTGGCTTGCGGATTGCATTACATCCTAGAGATGATACAAAACTGGTGACTCCATGGACTTCATAACCTCCATTGGCAGGACAGTTAAGGGGACCGCCAGAATCTCCCTATTTTCATAAAAAAAGTTATAAAAATATACAGTAAATTAAAGAAGTGAAAAAAAATAAAAGGACACTGATATTTGGGATCCCAATGTGCTAAATACCCCTCTGACATTCCATGCAATATTTTAAAATATATGGCCTCTGAACAAATATATGTCCTGCTTGCCACCTTCATGTTTGGGAGGCTTGGCAAAGTGGAAAAAGTAAACTGTAGTTACTGGTGAGAGTTCTCACTTGTCAGGCAAAATATATTGTCGAAATGCCCTGTCCTCAGGACAATGGGGAAAGTCCCACTGGAGACTGAACATCAAGCCTTCTCCAATAAACATGTTTAACTACAGGGGTTATTCAGAGAAAGCCCTTTTGGCCCCCAAATTGCACCGAACAGTAAATTCCACGTACGGTGCCATTTCGCAGCTATTCAGAAAACAGACTGTTCGCCAAATATTGGTGAATTGCCAGCAAATACGGTGCCTGTTCGACAGCAGTAATCTATTCAGAGAACACCGAACAGCAATGAAAAGTTGTCGAATTTCCCTGCTGTTCGGTGGTTTCATTTGGCAGGTTTAAACAGGCGAATTCCATAGGCTTCAATGTTCAAAATATCCTCCTTTTTATCCAAAATCTATTAAACCATTTATTCTTTTAATCTGCAGCAACAAGTCTCTTTATTTATTTATTTTTTAGGATTTTTTAGGCATTTTTTGGGATTTTTTCTGAAAAGTTTCTTCCCGATTTTTTTTTTTATAAAATAGTGTTTTTTCTTTTTTTCTGTAACAGACCTTTTTATTATTATTCATAGGACCTTATATGTTAGTTCCAAACAGTGTTTCAATTTTGAAACATTCAATGTTTTTTTTTTCTTTTCTTTTTTACCCGTCTGGCGGCTTGTTGGCTTTTTTTTGTAGCTGGTCAGTGCTGTGTTCAGCACTCATCGGCTGTGTTTGGCGGTTATCCAGCGGGTTTGTGGGGGCTGCCCAGCGGGTTGGCGGTGGGTTTGCGGCGGCGGCCGACGGGTTTGCGGTGGGTTGTGGCGGCATCCAGTGGGTTTGCAGTGGCTGCCCGGCGGGATGGCGGCTGCAGCTGGCAGGTTTGCAGTGGGTTGGCGGTGGTGTTCAGCAGGCGATTCGCTCCACTTTGGGGACCCTGTGGTGAATGCTGAATTCAACGCAGGGTCAGCGAATCGGACTCGCCAAAGTGCGACTAATCAGACAGCACCGAAATATTGGTGGCATTTCGGTGCTCTCTGAATAATCCTGTATGTTTTGTGAGTCTCTGAATGCGCACCTTCTTGGCATTTTAATATATGCACTGGTGGCCAAAATTGTGGATACACTTTACGTTCAAGTAAAATTTAATATAGTAAATGAATGCCTTAACAACAAAAAATCTTTAAATAAGTTCAGTTTTGGCTGGAAATGTACCATAATGCATCTTGGCTATTATATAGCATAAAAATGATAATTTCATGCTTGTCACTATGTTTTTTCAGTAACGTGTTGGATAGCCTTTGGCCTTAACTACCGCCTGACACCTTCTAGGCATTGACTCTACTAGTCTTGACATCCTCTCCTGTGATCAAATAATGCCAGGAATTGATTATAGACTCAATGAGTCCTCGCTTGTTGCTTGGATTCTTGCTCGAGACCATGCGTTTCAATCATGACCACAAAATTTTCGATGGGATTCAAGTCAGGGCTATTTCCAGGCCAGGGAAGCAGAGGAATTTTCTTTGTCAACCAAACACAAAAACAAGAGGGTGTATCCACAATTTTGGCCACTAGTGTATTTATTACTGTATATCTCATACTAAATGTAAATTAGAATGAATTCCTTAACTGCTGATTATTATACAGTATATATAATTGATCTCAGACAGTGATGCCTTCCTAGTGAGGCCTTACAAAAGCAAAAGAATCCATGGAGTTTGCTGTATCCCTCATGTAGAAGAGGATTTCTTGGAATTTCAGTTCTGGTCACACTTTTTAAAAGATAGCGGTCTGATGTGGTATATTATCGATATGAAGACATGTTAAAGAAGCCGCACCTTTAACAAATTTTGACGCTATGAATTTGACCGCAGCCAAATTGGTGCATATTTTTCTATAGCTTTTGAAATTTATTTTAGAAATTAGTGTTAGAGTTCGAAAATAGGGTTAGAAAGGGGCTTGATTAGGTTACTGTTTGTGGTTGTTTTAGGGTTATAGTCTTATATTTAGGCTGTCACTTCATTTTTAAGCCAAGGTTTCTGCCTCGTCTTTTTAAAAGATTTAGGACTATATTACAATCTTAGAAACATAGAAAAATGTCGGCAGATAAGAACCTTTCGGCCCATCTAGTCTGCCCAATTACATGGATACTTTACCTGGATTTATCTTTTGTTTAGGATAGCCTTATGCCTATCCCATGCCTGCTTAAATTCAATTACTGTTTTGGCCTCTACCACTTCTACTGGAAGACTGTTCCATGTATCCACCACCCTCTCAGTAAAATAATGCTTTCTGATGTTACTTTTAAACCTTTGCCCCTCTAATCTAAGACTATGTCCTCTTGTTTTGCTACTTTGTTTCCTTTTAAATATACTCCCTTCCTCTACCTTGTGGATTCCCTTTACGTATTTAAATGTTTCTATCATATCTCCTCTGTCTCGTCTTTTTTCCAAGCTGTACATGTTAAGATCATTAAGCCTTTCCTGGTAACTTTTCTCCTTCAAGCCGTACACCATTTTAGTAGCCCTTCTCTGAACTCTCTCTAAGAGGTCTATATCCTTCTGGAGATACGGTCTCCAGTACTGCACACAGTACTCCAAGTGAGGTCTCACCAGTGCTCTGTACAGTGGCATGAGCACTTCCCTTATCCTACTGCTAATACCTCTCCCTACACAACCAAGCATTCTGCTAGCATTTCCTGCTGCTCTATTACATTGACTACTTACCCTTAGATCCTCTGAAATAATAACCCCTAAATCCCTTTCCTCAGATGTTGAGGTTAGGACTGTATCAAATATTCTATATTCAGCCCTTGGGTTTTTACGTCCCAGGTCCATTTACCACGACCCTCTGTTGCCTGTCACTCAGCCACTGCCTAATCCATTCAACAATATTGGAATCCAAGCTCAAAGATTGCAATTTGTTGATAAGCCTTCTATGCGGAACAGTATCAAAAGCCTTACTGAAATCTAAATAAGCAATGTCTACTGCACCACCTGTGTCTATTATTTTTGTTACCCAATGAAAAAAATCAATAAGATTACTTTGGCATGATCTCCCTGAGGTAAACCCATGTTGTTTCTGATCCTTGCGTGAGCATTAACGTTTGCTGCGGTGTTTACCGCATATTACAATCCAAACGCAAACGGGTTAAGTAACCCGTTTGTGTTTGGTACCTTGCGCTTTTCAGCGCAAGGTTACTGTACTTTGCACTCCCTAATACTTAACACGGGGAGCGCAAAGTGTTAATCAGCGTTTGTATTACAATCTTCTGCAGAATCCATTAACACCAGGCTAAAAAATAAAAAAATGAATCGCATACTCACCCACTGTCCCGCGTCGAGGACCACGGCTCCAACCGGTGGAGTCCTATGGATTCCATCGAGTGGATGCTCGCGGCTGCAATCAGCGCTGCCACGAGCATCCCGGATTTTACCACGCGGTAACAATGCAGGCAGCATTTTTTGCGCCTGCATTTTAATCCAGCGTTAAAACGCGGGCGCAAGGGGGAAAACTGCAGGCGCAGTTTTTCCTCCCTTGCATCCGCGTTTTAAAGCTAGGTTTGTAATTTGGCCCTTACAGGGATATTCAAAAAGATTCAAAGTCACCGTACAATCGGTGACTTTTCTTTCCCCGGATTAGGCAATCCTATTTCGCCGACCATGAGGTGTATTCAGCAAGAACTGCAGGGCCCCCGTAGTGCAGGGAAAACTCGCGCCTCAAACCCGCCGAACTCTCACCGAAACCCGCAGAAAATAGCTGGGTTAACCCTGACGAACACGCCGGAAAAACTCGACTAGCCGCCGATCACAGCGCAGAGCAGCCGCCGGAAAAACCCAACACGCAGACGAATGAGGTGTAAAAAAAAAAACAGTACGCTTGAAAGTTTGAAATTTGATACGCTGTTTGCAAAAAAACTACTAAACGAAAATGTCTGGAATTTACATATAAAATCTAATGAATGATAATAAAAAGGGCACTTACAGTATATAGAAAAGACTACTTAAAAAAACAAAACGGGGGAAAATGTTTTGCCAAAAAACCCCCGAAAAAATGCCTAACAAATCTATAAAGAGACTTTTTACTGCAGAATATAATATTAAACGGTTTATTAGATGTTGGATTAATATCGGGAATATTTTTAACATTGAAGCCTATGGGAATCGCCTGTCGAATGAAACCAGCGAACAGCAGGGCATTTCGCCAACTTTTCCTTGCTGTTTGGCGTTCTCTGAATAGACGAAGCATTGCTTCTCTATGGGGATTTCACTGCCCTCGAACAGGCACCGAACAGGCACCGTATGTGCAGGCAATTCACCAACAATTGGCGAACTGCTTGCTCTCTGAATAGCCGATTGGTCAGGAAAGGTAACCGTACTCTGAATTTCAGTGTTTGGTTACCTTTCGGCCACAGTTCAGATCTCTTTGAAAAAACCCCTTAGTGAAATCTGTTGCTCAAAAATGAAGCAAAAATGGAGCAGAATGTTAGAATTCACCCTAGCGCTACATGTAACCCCAACCCTAATTATTAACCCTAACTATGTAAAAAAGCTCAATTTTGTGCCAGAATGTCCAATTCAGTCGCAAACATATTTGTAGCAAAATTAACCCATCTGAGAAGTATCTTTTCTGATTGCTCGATTGTGTACTGATAACCACATTGCATCAAACCAATCAGAGAAGATGTGAAAGGATTCGTTCACAAGTGACTTTAGAGGCACTTGTGCTTGTAACAAAGAAACACTTCTACAAAACATTGCAAGGGAGCAATACAATTGAGCCTCAAGCAAAGTGTGTGGCTTGGCAGAAGTAGCAACTTTATTTTACTAAATCTCTTGCTCCTTAGCACTAATTGCCCCAATCGTTCAAACAGAATAGGGTCCTGGTTTATTTGGATAGATAGGTCAAAAGACAGGTAATGAAATATAACTCACAAAACACCCAGAATGAATTCCATTTCCACCAGCGCACACCATTGAGGATTTAACTGTTGAACCCCAATATAATGATCCTGTACAGGTGCTGTGGTTCACCACTGGTAGAGGAGCCTGTTGGAGGGTAGGGGACACTGATCCGTTGGCTGCAAAAAAAAAAAAAAATCGATCTGTACAATGGACATGTAGCTTACAATACAGGGGTAGAACTGAACGGTTGAAATCTATTTGTGACTAGAAAGAGAATACAACAATATCTAAATGTAGCGCTCACTCCCGGAGGAGCCGCTGAATAAACCTCGGGTTAGTCTCGCCGCACTAGGAAATAACTGTACACCAGCACTGTTGTGGATTTTTATGTATTATATTCTTTACTGATCCCAATAAAGCAGCATATATTACGCATATACGTTATTTAAATGACAAGAATTCGTAACGCGGGAAAAACACGCGGCGGCAAAAGAAACAGTTAACCCCCTCAGTTCTGGAGTGTAAATCCTGTGAATAATAGCTCAAAAATGTGTATGTGTGTTGTCTCGGGTACCCGGGTACTGTATTCAACTGGCCAGTGAATGAAACAAACAATCTTCGACTAGTCACTGTTGGGGCCCTGTGGATTTAAACAATATTGCAGCGTGCGTTTCTTATTTGGGAACTGCGGCCTGGGAGGCCTCTCACCCATCCGATGAACGAGACTGTCCAGCACCCGATGCCTCAATCAAAGGATCTTCTCTGCGGTACACTGAGACTCCATGCCACTGAATCTGCTCCCTGCTTGCCAAATCTCCGCAACTGGAACAACGATCCACCGCCTGCACTCCCAATCGATCAGCGCGGTCTCCTAACTCGGGGTCCTGCCGGATCTAACTCTTCCTCCAGACCTCTCAGCGCTGCGCAGGTAGGTCTTAACACGTCACTGTCCCGATCTCCAGCACCAGTAAGACAGCGTCTGTACTCTGGCCTGGTTGCGATCCCTGACAGCTCCAACATGCGTCCTCCACCTTTCACTGCTCCACTCACTCTGCTTCTCCTTTGCACGAGGCTGCTGATCTCTTTCCTCTTCCTATACCACCTCCTTCCTGTCCTCACGCAAAGGCTGATGGTAGTTGTAGTTCAGTTTTGTCCAGCATATTCCACAATGTCTCTGTCTCCCTCTGGTGGCAGCAATAGTTCAATGCACCAGAATACAGTGTTTTTAAAGCAGCGCTACACTCTCCCCCCCCTTAAACTCTTGGGTCCCTCCAAGGGAGTGTAACAGATACATAACATTGCAATATTTACATTAATCATTACATTCAGGTTCAGTAGCAAACATATAATGAGTCAGATATACATCCTCAAGCTGACTCATGTCCCTAGCTACCTCAGCCAGCATAGCAGACACTTCGGGCAGCCTTCGCACAGTTGTAATCGCTTCTTCTGTGCTATGTCCCGGTGAATCATATGTACAGTTGTGTTCAAAATTATTCAACCCCCAATGCTGTAAAGGGTTTTAGGGAATTTAGTGTACATTTGTAATTGTATTCAGAATGAAATCCTACAAGGACTTTTTAAAGAACCATATGCAACTAAAATGACATCAATTGGTTTTGTAATACAGTAGTAAATGTTTCTTTTGTGAATTCTTCATTGACACAATTATTTAACCCCTTAAAGACTACAACTCTGAAGAACAGAGGTTCATTCAAGTGTTTTCAATCAGGTATTGAAAACACCTGTGGATGTCACGGAGCAGCAATAAAGCATAATAAGCACCAATTAGGCAGCTTTAAAATGACTGTGATACTCAGCTCCTTCTAGACATTTACTGGTGTGCTTACAAACATGCTGAAGTCAAGAGAATGGTCCAGGAAGACAAGAGAAGAGGTGATTACTCTTCACAGGAAGGGCAATGGCTATAAGAAGATTGCAAAGATGTTAAACATACCAAGAGAGACCATAGGAAGCATCATTCGCAAATTCAAGGCAAAGGGCACTGTTGAAACGCTACCTGGTCGTGGCAGAAAGAAGATGCTGACTTCGACTGCTGTGCGCTACCTGAAGCGTAGAGTGGAGAAAAGTCCCCGTGTGACTGCTGAGGAACTGAGAAAAGATTTGTCAGATGTGGGTACTGAAGTTTCAGCTCAGACAATACGGCACACACTCCGTAATGAAGGCCTCCATGCCAGAACTCCCAGGCGCACCCCCTTGCTGTCTCCAAAGAATAAGAAGAGTCGGCTGCAGTATGCCAAAAGTCATGTGGACAAACCACAGAAGTTTTGGGATAGTGTTCTGTGGACTGATGAAACAAAATTAGAACTGTTTGGGCCCATGGATCAACGCTATGTTTGGAGGAGGAAGAACAAGGCCTATGAAGAAAAGAACACCTTGCCTACTGTGAAGCATGACGGGGGGTCAATCATGCTTTGGGGCTGTTTTGCTTCTGCAGGTACAGGGAAGCTTCAGCGTGTGCAAGGTACCATGAATTCTCTTCAGTACCAGGAGATATTGGATGACAATGTGATGCAGTCCGTCACAAACCTGAGGCTTGGGAGACGTTGGACCTTTCAACAGGACAATGATCCCAAGCATACCTCCAAGTGCACTAGAGCATGGTTGCAGATTAAAGGCTGGAACATTTTGGAGTGGCCATCGCAGTCACCTGACTTAAATCTGATTGAGAACCTCTGGTGGGACTTAAAGAAAGCAGTTGCAGTGCGCAAGCCTAAGAATGTGACTGAACTGGAGGCTTTTGCCCATGACGAATGGGCGAAGATACCCGTAGATCGCTGCAAGACACTTGTGTCAAGCTATGCTTCACGTTTAAAAGCTGTTATAACTGTAAAAGGATGTTGTACTAAGATTGAATGTCACTTGGGGGTTGAATAAAACTGATAATGATGTGAGCACAGAAAAGACATTTGTGGTTATTTCATTATAAATATTATGTTATATTTGTCTGACCTACACGTGCCTCTTTGATTTAATTGTAAGCAAGATGACTGAATGATCAAAATCAATGTCAAACTGGCCAAAACACTCAATTTCAGTGGGAGTTGAATAATTTCGAACACAATTGTAAGTCTCTGAGGAGGCCGTATTGAACGTTTAGGCTCAGATTTATCAATTTCCTCTTCAGGTGGAAGGGGTACATTTACAGGCTCAATTCTCTCTTCTACAACTGGAGCAGACACCTCTTCAGAGTACGAGCCTTCCAGTGAAGGCATAGAACTATAGTCTATTGATACATCTTCTAGGATTTCAGGAACTTCCAAGGTTTCAGGTACTTCAGGTCTGAATTCTGGAGCATCAGGCCTCAGGTTACTTTCACACTGAGCAGAGGCCGGAATAACTTCTTCAGGCTCAGGTGGGCGCACCCAGCTCAAACACCAGTCCTCTTCCTCACTGTCTTCTTCACTTTCTCCGACAGAACGTAACTGCTGAGACCGAGTAACAGGAGCCGAACAAGGAACAAGCGGATTAGGCAAGGAAAGTTTGTCTCCAACTGGTATCCATACCGCCTCTCTCAAAGGTAACAGATGATTTCTGTGCCAGTTCTTTAGAGGCCCGGCCTTTCCATCCGGACGGATTTGGTATACCGGCAGACCAGGCAGTTGCTTGCAGACAATGTAAATTTGAGAACTCCATCTATCGGCCAGTTTGTGTCTTGCAGAAACACCCAAGTTCTTTAACAAAACCCTATCGCCGGGCTGTAGGTCCTGTACCCGAACTCTCAAATCGTAATTTCACTTGTTTCTCTGCTCTCTACCTTCTGAGGACAAACGGGCCTGTTCAAATGCAGCAGCTAGGTTTCTCCGGAGTCTGTCCACATAATTTTTGTAGGAAGTGACAGACGTCTGGTCAATAGATAGGCCAAAAGCTAAATCAACTGGCAGTCGAGCCTCTCTTCCAAACATGAGACGATAAGGCAAGTACCCAGTTGCATCACTCTCAGTACTATTGTACGCATGCACCAGCGTAGCTATGTGACGACTCCAACTTGGTTTCTCTTTAGCTGCCTGTGTCCCCAACATATTCAGTAGAGTGCGATTAAACCTTTCTGGTTGAGCATCACCTTGGGGGTGATATGGAGAAGTTCGAGTCTTCTGAATTCCTAGTACTTCTAACAATTGCCCGACAAGTCGGCTCTCAAAGTCTCTGCCTTGATCTGAGTGGATTTTTTGTGGTAGGCCGTAATGAACGAAAAACTTTTCCATTAAAACTTTTGCTACTGTAGGAGCACATTGGTCTTTATTGAAAAAGCTTGGGCATAACGAGTGAAGTGATCAGTCACTACTAAAATATTTCCCTGCCCACTAGCATCAGGCTCTAAGCACAGGAAATCAATGCACACCAAGTCCATGGGTCCTTGACTTTGCAGGTGGCTCATTGGAGCAGTTCGGGTTGGTATGGTCTTTCTCTGAATACACCTCAAACACGAATGGCAGTAACTTTCAACTTCAGATCTCATACAGGGCCAATAGAATCTGTCTCGCACCAGTTTAAAAGTTCTCTCTGCACCCAAATGTCCATGATCATCGTGCAATGCTCTCAACACACTTTCTCTGTGCTTCTCTGGGAGGAACAATTGTTGCGTTTCTTCAACATTGTTCGAGGGGCCCCTTCGGTAGACCACCCCATCTAACATCTTCAGCCGCTCCCACTCTTTATAGACCAACCGAGCTCCTTCGGGGGAATTAGTCAGCAGAAGCCCACTTTGACCCGCGTTCATTGCTTTTATTGTCAATCCGATCAGGGGATCTCCGGCCTGATCTGCTCTCAGGTCCTGTTTCAAGAAAGTAGGTAAGCTTTCACTCCTCAGTTGTGTAGGATTACAATAAAGTTCTGGAACGCCCGCAGCCATAACTCCTATAGCTTCTGCCCCAATCACTCCCTTGACCCGGCGCTCGGCCCCTCGACATAAGGCTTGCACCCCATCAGGAGTCAACTGAGTCCATTCTGTATTATAAGGCCTTCTTGACAAAGCATCTGCATCTCGATTATTTACTCCAGGGTGATACTTGAGGCTGAACCGGAACCCTGACACAGTGGCTAACCACCGATGTCCTGTCGCATCCAGTTTCGCAGTAGTAAGGATGTACGTAAGAGGATTGTTGTCGGTCTTTATCACAAATTCGGCCCCATAGAGATAATCTTTCAGCTTGTCCACGACTGCCCACTTCAAGGCCAAGAATTCCAATTTGTGAGTTCTTCTCTGAAGGCATAAGACTTCGGCTCACATAAGCTACAGACCTCAGCAGACCATCGTATTCTTGATACAAGACTCCCCCTAGACCTTCTCTGCTGGCGTCCACATGCAATTCGTATGGCTTATGAGGATCAGCGTAAGCCAGGACGGGAGCTCGAGTCAGACTCTCTTTCAGCTTCACAAAGGCACTTTCACACTGACTAGTCCACTCTTCTTGGATGGATTCTCATGCCTTCCTAGGCCCTTGAGCCAACGAACTTCGATCAGAGGCCTTGGAGTCTTCTCCCACTTCTTCTTTTCATGGAGCTTATTCAAAGGTTGAGCTATCTTAGCAAATCTTCCTACAAATCTTCGGTAGTATGAGCAGAACCCCAAGAAGGATCTAAGTTCGGTAACATTCCGGGGTCTAGGCCAGGAAGCTACGGCTTCCAACTTCCGAGGATCTGTTAAAACACCTTCTGCCGAAACAACATGTCCCAGGTACGTAACTGAAGGTAGACAAAATTGACACTTCTCCAGGGACAGTTTCAACTCTTCATGGAGCCGCTTCAAGACTTTCTCCAACCACTGCTCATGTTCTTCCAAAGTCTTCCCGAACACAATAATATCATCTAGATACACCAACACCTCTATCAAGTTCATATCTCCGACTGTCTTCTCCTTTAACCGTTGGAACGTGGCGGGGGCCCCCGTGAGGCCTTGATGCATTCTGTTGAACTCAAAGAACCCCAGTGGGCAGATGAATGCAGTCTTCTCTTTGTCTTCAGGATGCATTGGTATCTGATGGTACCCACTTTGTAGGTCTAGTACACTAAACCATTTTGCTCCAGACAAACACTGTAGGGCATCTTCTATCCGAGGAGTAGCATATTGATCAGGAATGGTAATCTGATTTAACGTGCGATAGTCTATACATAAACGGATAGAATCGTTCTTCTTTCGAACCATCACTATGGGAGAGGCATAAGGACTCCTGGACTCTTGAATCACCTTAGTCCTCTGTAGTTCATTTAGCTGTTCTCGTAGATCATCCAAGTCTCCCAGCGGAACTCGTCTTGACCTTTCCTGAAACGGCTTATCCTCTTGTAGTCGAATGCGATGTTCAGTACTCTTAGCGCATCCCACGTCGAGCTCATCCTTTGAGAACAAGTCCTTCCATTTTAGAATCTTGGACTGAAGTCGTTTCTTCCATTCATGCGAGATGGGAGTGTCTTTAGGATAGAACCGTTCAGCTGGAATCTCTTTGTTCACTCCCCCTCCTAAATCAGGAGGGGAGAGAGGCGTAACAGAAGCCACTTGTCCTAGGGGCATTCGTGCTTTTAGGACCACTGGAGAATCAGATACATTACATACACTGACGGAAATTCTTCCTCTTGCCCGTTGTAAAGCTCTTGTGCAGATTATCTCAGGGATTACTTCCACTCCGGCCTCACTCTCACGACTGGGATCAGTTTCCAGTACCACATAAGGACCCGGGTTGTGATCTGTTCAACTTGACTGAAGCCCGGAAACTCGCCACTTCTCCTGATTGCAGAACCTTCTCTGTTCCTCCCAATCTCCACAGACGCCCCACTTCGGCCGTTGCCCTCTGTTCTTCGACCATTTGTTGATAGACTGGACGTAACATCGGATTCACTCCTCTTGTAGAACCTTCTTCCAATACTATGGGAGTCAGAAGATGCCTCACCAGATCAGTATTTGTCCCCACTATCACAGAACTTCTGTTGGCTCCCGAAGGGCGAGGACACACAATGGCTAATGCATCACAACCTACAGACTGTCCGACGACTTTGGATCCAATTTCTATCTTCACCTGTAGATATCCATCATAGGGGAGTTTCTCAGTTCCGATGCCCCAGATCTCAAGGTCCTTTAATTCCTTTAAAGGTATGTGCTTCAAGTGCTTCTCGTAGAAGTCTCGATAGATCAACATCACTTGAGTACCTGAGTCTAACAGAGCTTTAGTGTAGACTCCCTCTACTTGGATTGGAACAATGGGAGAAGGACCTATCAGCTGGTCAGGAAACTTGTTCGTAGCCGCAGGAGGTATAGGCCCAGTTCGTTGCACCCTAACCTTCTTCCTGACCCGTTGAGGTCTTGGGTGTGCATTGCTTTCCTGCGACATAGGACCGGATACTAAGGGAGTAACTCTTTCAGTCCTGGCAGACACAGCATTTGGCACGGATCTGGGCCCTCTCGGCCTTTCATTTCGGACTTGAAAATTGGAGCGGTTTTCAACAGTCGGGCGCCTAGTTTGCTCCCTCACCAGGACCCTCTGGAGTTTCCCGCTTGCAAGGTGGACAACAATTTCTCCACGGCCTTCAGGAGTTCTTCGACCGGTTTCTTTTCGGCCCTCCCTTTTGGGCACTGAAATGGCCGATTTCTAGGCTTGTGCACTGATTTTTTTTTTTCGGTTCCATACGATTCGATTTTTCGGATTTTTTAACTTTTCGATTCAGCTCGTTTCAGCCGATTTCTGTTTCGATTCGGTGCGGCTCGACTCGTTTTTCGTGTACATTTTATCCCGGACTTTCGACCATGTTTCGTATTTCCGTGTCACTTAGCTCGTTTTTTGTATCGACTTTTCGTATTTTCGGAAATTTTCGTTTTTTCGGAACGTCTGTTCTCCTCGTTTCAAAGCAATAAATTTCGATTTGACACATTTCAAGTACATTCGAAAATTCCGAAAATATTTCGTTTCAGCTCGGAAAACTTTTCGGATCTGCCATTTTCGGATCTAAAAATTTTCGGAAAATCGGCCGCATCCGAAAACACGAATCGGGAAATTTCGTGAAAATTCTGAAATTCCGAAACCCGAAACGCACATCCCTACCGATTTCCCCGCAGCCAAAACATTTCTTTTTCTAGAGTGTGGGCATATTCTCTTCTTGCGGCTCACTTGGAGACCGCCTGTTGGAGGCTACAGCAACCCGCTCAGTTCTGGTGTCCTTAGCCGACAGCAATGTCATCAACTCTATCATTTGCGACATCTGAGTTTTCAAAGCCAGCACTTCAGTCTGTATGTCCGCTACACCGAAAGTTCCTACTTCTGCGGTGAAAACTTTGTGTGAAGCATTAGCAACCCTTTTTGCCTTAATTAAAGCCTCTTCTTCTCGGATAGCTTTGACCAATTTGGAATAGGTCAGTCTCTTGCTCTGGTATCTAGTCTGAAATTTCAACATTATGGGATCTAGTGGGAGTGATCCTTTGAAAACTTGATCCATCAAAGCTTTGCTTGCATGACTCGGTTCTATGCCTCCTTTTAGAATAACCTGATGGATGATTTTATCCAGCCGCCAGACATAGGTGGACAATTCTTCTCCTTCCTTTTGATAGGTGTGAGAGAACCTGAGGATAAGCTCGGCACAATCCTCCACTCCTCTGAACATTTCCTGTAAAGCTTCTAGATACTCAGCAGCAGTGCAGCCTGGCTTGTCTCTTTTCAGATTTCGGACGACATCTGAAGCAGGAGCCCTTAAGCCCTCGATCAACCTTTGTCTCTTCACGGTGTCAGCAACTTCCCATTCTTCCACAGCTTGCACTGCCTGATCTATCCAAGTTTCAAAGTCCTCTTCTCCAGCTGGCACAGGGACCTTACCGGAACAGAACCCCAACTTGCGATATCCATAATTGGCAGACGCGGCTGAGTTTTGGGCCAACGTTTCCACCAGCTTTCCCATAGTGGTAAAGAATGTAGCAGGAGGGAATCCTGTAGTTAGGGTAGAAGTAGTATCCGGTACCCTGTGACTTGGCGTTGTCGGGCTAGCCGCGGGAACGTTCGCTGGATCACCATGTGGCGCGCTGGGTTGGACCAGTCAAACTTCCACATCGTCTGCCAGCTTCACACTTGCGCCCTGAAAACACACTGGAACATCCTTTCTCCACTCAAAAAAGAACATATGTGTGAGAAGTTTCTGGGTTCGCCTTAATGTCCAGTATCGCCCCCCTATGATCTGGTGTCAGCGTGGCCACAGCCCGGCGAATTTGGTCTTCGGCCCAAGTGTCTGCGGGAATGTCCATAACTACACTTAACCCTATCTGGCTATTTTGCTCCTCACACCATTTGGCAGCAGTGTCTGGATCCATAATTAACCCTTTAATTGCGGTATCCACAGAGACTGGTATCCCGGAACGAGCCCCCACGTGTAGCGCTCACTCCCAGAGGAGCCGCTGAATAAACCTCGGGTTAGTCTCACCGCACTAGGAAATAACTATACACCAGCACTGTTGTGGATTTTTATGTATTATATTCTTTACTGATCCCAATAAAGCAGTATATATTACGCATATACATTATTTAAATGACAAGAATTCGTAACGCGGGAAAAACACGCGGCGGCAAAAGAAACGGTTGACCCCCTCAGTTCTGGAGTGTAAGTCCCGTGAATAATAGCTCAAAAATGTGTATGTGTGTTGTCTCGGGTACCCGGTTACTGTATTCAACTGGCCAGTGAATGAAACAAACAATCTTCGACTAGTCACTGTTGGGGCCCTGTGGATTTAAACAATATTGCAGCGTGCATTTCTTATTTGGGAACTGCGACCTGGGAAGCCTCTCACCCATCCGATGAACGAGACTGTCCAGCACAGATGCCTCAATCAAGGGATCTTCTCCGCGGTACACTGGGACTCCGTGCCACTGAATCTGCTCCCTGCTTGCCAAATCTCCGCAACTGGAACAACGATCCACCACCTGCACTCCCAATCAATCAGCGCGGTCACCTAACTCGGGGTCCTGCCAGATCTAACTCTTCCTCCAGACCTCTCAGCGCTGCGCAGGTAGGTCTTAACACGTCACTGTCCCGATCTCCAGCACCAGTAAGACAGCGTCTGTACTCTGGCCTGGTTGCGATCCCTGACAGCTCCAACGTGCGTCCTCCACCTTTCACTGCTCCACTCACTCTGCTTCTCCTTTGCACGAGGCTGCTGATCTCTTTCCTCTTCCTATACCACCTCCTTCCTGTCCTCACGCAAAGGCTGATGGTAGTTGTAGTTCAGTTTTGTCCAGCATATTCCACAATGTCTCTGTCTCCCTCTGGTGGCAGCAATAGTTCAATGCACCAGAATACAGTGTTTTTAAAGCAGCGCTACATAAATATCACTTTGCTACAACAACATCACTAAATATATACAGCTTTGGAAATCATCTGTAAATAAACAATAGACAAATGGCTGTATAAACAAAAATTTTATATTAAGGCAGGAAGCTTCATATTTTGCATTCTATTTTCTTTACTAAACCTCCAGCAGCAAAGATAATGCATAACACAAGGAAAAAGAAACAACCAATCAGGACTTAGGATATCCCATAATAGAATGAGGAGCCCAACCCAATTCCTCTTTTCTTTGCTGCTCGACTCCAGGTGAGTCGTTTCCCAACTCCCCCCCCCCTGACTTTGGTCAGTTTTTCATGTCAGGACTCTGGAATCAACAAACCGCCTTGGAAGGGCCAATCTTCCTCAGCGCAGAAGGGCAGGGGCCTGTTAACTACTTGGCTGCTATGGACGCGCAAAGCGTGTCCAGCCAAGTGGTTCTCCTGTTCACAGGAGGCAGCAATCCGCCAGATTCCAGTGGATTGCTGCGCCCCCCCTGGTGCGGGCTGACATCTTGGATGTCAGCCCAGCACTCCGGGACGCCGGCGGGGCCATTAGATGTCATTGCGGCGGCGCAATGACATCTAATTCAGGCGCCCCCACCACGTGTGCGTTGGAGGCGCCTGACAGGGAGGGGGGAGGTCCTTCGGACCTCTCTCCCTCCCGATCGCCGGGGGGCACAAAGTTAAGGCAGGCACCGTTTGGAAGGGCACAGCCTGCCCTTCCAAACGGTCATTAACCCCTGGGGAGCCGGATCACGATTCAGCGCTGAAAAGCGCCGGATCATGATCCTCTCCCGGAGCTGGCCGACATCTTGGATGTCGGCCAAGCCTCCGGGAACTCCCCCTGAGGACTGGCGTCATCGTGCATAGCACGATGACGCTAGTCCTGGAGTTAACCCCTAGCTGCCAGCAATGGTGGAGATAGGGGTTTTATTGGAACCCCTATCTCCCGATCCGTGGCAGCTAGGGGTTAATGTTTGATATTGTTGGATCGGCCAGAGCATGGCCTTTCCAACGATACCAAACATGATAATGAAAAAAGTTTTTTAAAAAAATAAAAATTAACAATAAAAAAAATATTTTAAATAAAATTCTAAAAAAATAAAAAAAAAATTTTGTTAATGCAGCAATATTGTTCCCATTTCAGTTATAATGTGAACAATGATGCTGCACTAACAATTTTTGTATGCGGTGCGTTTGTTAAAAATAGCGACATTTTCCCCAAAAAAAATCTAACGAGTCCCCATCTCTAATTTTTTTGACAAGCGCACCCCATAGAAAATATAACCGCAAATGCTCGCATGTTACAATGTGAAAAAAAAAACACTTTACACATAGTAAATTATTGAAAATTCATATTTTATTACATTTTGCAGAGTCTGCTGGAAAGAACGATATATAATATGTCTGGTCATATATCAAAATATGGCTTCAAAACGTGGTTAAACATGATGAGTGAAAGCGGTAAAAATGACCTCAGCACAGAGGTGTGAAAAGCCTCAGCAGCGAAAGGGTTAAATAAATTAAATTTTTTTAAATTATTTATTTATTTATAAAGGATTTTATCAGGAAGGATACATTGAGATTTCTCTCGTATTCAAGTATGTCCTGGGTCCAAGAACATTGAATTGTTACAGTTGTTACAGAAATACGAAGTAATAAAATATATTAAAAAAACAACACAAATATATATAGATTAACAG
Organism: Leptobrachium leishanense; assembly: GCA_009667805.1. Classification (NCBI taxonomy): domain Eukaryota; kingdom Metazoa; phylum Chordata; class Amphibia; order Anura; family Megophryidae; genus Leptobrachium; species Leptobrachium leishanense. The sequence continues at coordinate 371,983,803 of CM019064.1, forward strand.
AAAATAAATATGTAAGAAATATATTCACTATGTTACATGTTTACAGGTGCATTCTGTATTGAGGTATGTTAATAGGGAGCTCTTAAGTGGCTTTAGACTGGGGAAGATTTGATGGCATCTGGGAGGTTATTCCTTAAAGACCCGGATCCTTTTTCCATGGTCGACGATGTGTAGCTCGACAACAGCTACGAGCTAATTGACGAATACCAGGATGGCCATTTGAATACCGAGACCGGACCGGACCGGATCCCGATTCCTTTCTAGTAGTGTGCGATGCAGTTGAGACCCGCACTGTTGTCCCCACGTCTTTTGACCATGGCCCGTAAGTTGCTGCTGGCAGATGTCCCTTCAGGGCTCTTGGATGCAAGAGGGAGAGCCAAAACCACCATCCACCCACGCTCCTCAGCATGGACCCAGCCTGCCCATATAGCTGAATTTCTAAGTTTCTGACTCCTCTGCCCCCTGGACAAGGAGTACTGCCCCACACACCAAGCGGACTGTCCTCGTCCTACGATCCCCAACAAGGTCTCTCTCGCCCCGAAATTTGCCCAACATTTGGTAACCTTCATGTGGAAGTTGGGCAGAGACCCTAGAAAGGGTCTCGAACATGGCCTGCATTCAGCTCAAGTTAAAAATTCTGGATATTTCCAGTCCTCGCTCGCTAATTTTTGTTTTGGCTGAGGAGGCTCTCACAAATGATGCTTCTCTGGATCCTCACATGATTAGAGAGTGGAACCAACGTGCGCTGTGCCTATTAGGCACTGCTAATGCAACAGTTTCGGCTGAACTCCGCAGGACCGCTTTGTTCCTTTTAGATTCCAAATTGGCAGATCTCTGTACTAGACAGCTTGGAGCAGAGGCTAAAAATCAGCTGTTTGGTGAACGTTTCCTCCGGGATCTCAACAAACAGGCCAATAATTATGCTAACCTGCAGAAAGTCCAGCCCTCGATGAAACGTGTTATCACTACGATAGTTTTTCCACCAGGGCTGGCACCCCAACGGGTCAAGTCATCAGCCGCTTCAACACCTCCTATCAACCCCGCGTCTCCACTAGGCTTGTGCACCGATTTTTTTTTCGGTTCAATTCGGTTCGATTTTTCGGATTTTTAAACTTTTCGATTCGGCTCGTTTCGACATATTTCGGTTTCGATTCGATTCGGTTCGGCTCGTTTTTTCGGGTACATTTTTTTTTCGGAATATCGACCATTTTTCGTATTTTTGTGTCACTGCTCGGTTTTTGTATCGACTTTTCGTGATTTCGGAAATTTTCGTTTTTCGGAATTGTACATTTTTCGGAATATCGACCATTTTTCGTATTTTTCATGTCACTTTACTCGTTTTTTGTATCGACTTTTCGTTTTTCGGAAAATTATCGTTTTCAGAAAATTTTCGTTTTTCGGAAAATTTTCGTTTTTCGGAAAATTTTCGTTTTTTCGGAACGTCTGTTCTCGTTTGACACATTTCAAGTCCATTCGAAAAATTCAAAAATATTTCGTTTTGGCTCGGAAAACGTTTCGGATCTGACATTTTCGGATCTAAAAATTTTCGGAAATTCGGCCGCATCCGAAAACACGAATCGGGAAATTTCGTGAAAATTCCGAAATTCCGAAACCCGAAACGCACATCCCTAGTCTCCACTTCCAGAGATTCACAATACCACAAGTCCAGTCATGTCCAGAGGCTACAACAGAGGTTTCTCCCACGAACTTTCTAAGCAACGTCTCTTTAGTGCACAAAAGATAAATAAAAATAATAAATCTGGCAACCTTCGCCCGGTCCTCAACCTCAAAACGCTCAATGCGTTCTTTGTCTACCACCACTTCAAGATGGAAGGCGTTCATCTTCTACGGGACCTTCTCCTCAAATGACACTGGCTTACGCGCCTAGACCTCAAAGGCACGTATCTCACAGTACCCATCGATCCAACGTACAGTCATTTTTGCCAGTTCCTGTGGGACGACTCTCTTTGGCAGTTCACATGCCTACCATTCAGCCTCAGCTCAGCACCCTGGTGCATCACGACAATGATGAAGCCAGTCATGACCTTCATTGGCTCTCTAGGCGTAAGATACATAGTGTATCTAGGCGACCTCCTCAATTTCGAAAAGACATCGCTTCGCCCAGCGCAAACAGTAATGTTCCTGGGTTTGATGTGGACTCCCTCAACTGCCAATTACAGCTTCCCCTGTAGAAGCTCTGCGACATCAAGAAGACGCTTTGCAGTGTCTTGACAAAGAATCATCTCCTTCTGTGGGATCTAGCACGAGTAGTCGACCTTCTCTCCTCCTCTATCCAGGCCATTTTCCCAAGCTCTCTTCACTACTGGGCGAGGCAGCGGTTGAAGATGCTATACCTTCGAGACCCCAGCTACGATCAACTGTTTTCTATCACCCCAGTTGTCTTTGTGCAACTCCTTTGGTGGATTCGTCAAATGGATGCGTGGAATGGCCGGCCATCTTCAGTTCCCTCCTGGATTTTGTTCTGGAGTCGGACGCCAGTAAGAACGGATAAGGTGTGACCTGCGACTTAGCCACTATGGGAGGTGCATGGTCCCTGGAGGAACAACACCTTCATATAAACTGCCTCAAACTCATTGCTCCTGGATTTTGTTCTGGATCCTTCACACGCAGTTTCTCCACGTCTCTGTGGGATTGTTTCCGGTTACTTCACATAGACACCGTATGGTGCAATACATCAAATGCCTAGGAGGTTCTCGGTCAAAACTACTGTTGGAGCTCACGCTGTCCCTCTACAAGTACTGCCTCGAGAGGAATATCTCCATCCTTGTGGAATATTTACCTGGCCCCACCAACTATGTTGCAGACTGGTTTTCAAGATATTGGTGGGACAGCAGTGACTGGAAACTAGACACATCTTTATGTTTCGACGCCTCAACACCCTGCGCGGTCCTTTCCACTTGGACCTCTTTGCTTCACTTCTCAATCACCAAACCCTGGCATACTTCAACTGGCTTCTGGACCTGCACTCGGCGATAGCTGCCTTCCTTCAGCCATGGCCGTCAACAGCATATGCGTGTCCTACCTTTTCCATTGATTATGCGCACCCTTCAGGTGACCCACTGCCAATCTGTCCAGATTCTCCTCCTCACACTTCAGTGGCCATCCCAGCCTTGATTTCCTCTGGACCTCCAACTCTCATGCCATCATCTTCTACTACTATCGTGCTTCCCTACCATCCTTCTGGATCCCAAAAACAATTTCCACCCAATGGTTCTGCAAGGCCATCTACAATTAGTGGCGTGGATGATTTCCGGAATTCCGTTCAATTGCTCGGATTATCAGAGTTGGCTAGAACCTAGAAACAGCCATTGGCTGGATAACAATTCCCTCTCCCTGCGCCAGCTGTCAGCTAAGCTAATGCTATTCCTATGTTTGCTTTACTTCTGTTGAGTTGCGGACATGCACGCGTTTGATGCCCACATGATCGCCACCGCACACGTTCTCTCTGTCACTCCCTTCAGGGTCAGTTGTTGGCTTCCTACGTTCCGTCTTACAAACCTGTCTCCTCCCCTATTCTGGCCAGATGGGTACGCTGGTTGCTCAACCTTGCGGGTGTGGACCACTCCTTAGGGGCCCATTCGGTTAGGGGTGCTCCATCTTCCTCCGCCATTGCAGCCGGTAGCTCGCTTACGTACATTTTGGCGGCTGTGGACTGGTCCAGGGAAACTACTTTTAGAACCTTTTATTTTTGTCCTTGTTCACAAGTGGCGTTACCTTTTAGTTAAGCTTTAAAAACACAAAATATGAAGCCTCCTGCCTTGATATTCTAGCCTTGGTGTTACAATAATCTTAATTTTAATAAAGACAGGAGGCGAATATTTTTCCCACCCTTCCCGGTGTCATGCCTTGGGTTCTTGCTGTGTTTTTATACTATATACAAACAGTGTGGTAGGCGCCCCTGCTTGTACCACCACCAACTCTCCAAAGCCAACCAGCAATCAGTGGTTTCCCCCAAACCAGTGTGCAAAGATAGACAAAATACGTATCTGGTGGCGCGACGACAGTCGCTCTTGGGTCGTAAGGTTGTTCTCTTTAAATGGTTCTCTTTGGATATATGCCACTGTACAGAGCACTGGTGAGACCTCACTTGGAGTACTGTGTGCAGTACTGGAGACCGTATCTCCAGAAGGATATAGACATCTTAGAGAGAGTTCAGAGAAGGGCTACTAAAATGGTGTACGGCTTGAAGGAGAAAAGTTACCAGGAAAGGCTTAATGATCTTAACATGTACAGCTTGGAAAAAAGAAGAGACAGAGGAGATATGATAGAAACATTTAAATACGTAAAGGGAATCCACAAGGTAGAGGAAGGGAGTATATTTAAAAGGAAACAAAGTAGCAAAACAAGTGGACAGAGTCTTAGATTAGAGGGGCAAAGGTTTAAAAGTAACATCAGAAAGCATTATTTTACTGAGAGGGTGGTGGATACATGGAACAGCCTTCCAGTTGAAGTGGTAGAGGCCAAAACAGTAATTGAATTTAAGCAGGCATGGGATAGGCATAAGGCTATCCTAAACAAAAGATAAATCCAGGTAAAGTATCCATGTAATTGGGCAGACTAGATGGGCCGAAAGGTTCTTATCAGCCGAAATTTTTCTATGTTTCTATGTTTCTATATCATCCTCATGTATCATGAAAAACAGTAAAGAATACAAATAGTACAGTATGAATATGCAGTGTGAGGTAACTATACAGTATTACGGTCCCACTCACAAAGAAAGAGCCCTGATGCTGGCTCTGAGCGGGTCATCACATATGGGTCCTTTGTTCCTGTATCAGGAGAGGCGACCCACGACCTTCAAAAGCGGGAATCTTTTTCAATCTCGGTACATGAGAAGACACAAAAGCAAAAAGGAAACCTCCTTGTGCAGATCTACTGACAGTATATTGGAAGAATTGGTTTGGCAATCAAACTCACATGTGTTGTACTACTGTATAGTTACCTCACACTGCATATTCGTACTGTACTATTTGTATTCTTTACTGTTTTTCATGATACATGAGGATGATATATCCAAAGAGAACCATTTAAAGAGAACCACCTTACGACCCAAGAGCGACTGTCGTCGCGCCGCCAGATACGTATTTTGTCTGTGTTTTTATACTGTTACTTCAACAAACGCACATGAACAATAACCATAAAATAAAAAAAAATTAAGTCAATGGGCTAAATTACAATCTTCACGCAAAAACGCTCGCGCAAACCGTGAAGTTTTGCGCCAAGCCAAGTTGTTCAGATTTGCCATTAACACCAGCTTTTAGGAGTTGCTAAAATTATGCGCGCAAAGGCAATGCATTAAATCCTACGCATAGATTGTGATACCATCCGCATACCAGCGCACATTCGCGTTTGCGCTCACAATGTTAAGTATAGGACGCGCAGTACAGTACGCTTGCGCAGGGTTCGTGCAGGTTCACCTGCGGTAGACGATTACACACGTTTGTTGCGCTGACTATGTAATATGGCATTTGGCGCAAAGGGTTTTAACCCACGCGTTAATGAATTTTTGCGCTGGCACACGCGTTTGCGCGAAGATTGTAATTTAGCCCAATGAATTTTAATACTTTGGCCTTGTATTTTTATTCCTAACCTCTTGGTTAGATGCCAGCAGTTACACTGGTGCTGCAAGTTTTCTAGGTCTGCTTTTACCTTGCGTGCTGACGCATAATGCGCTATCAATAATGTCTGCTGGCCTCACTTTCTCTTTGCACTTTTGCCTGCTTGTGACTTCAAAATGCTTTCACGACTCTTTTTCCTTCCAGTTTGACTCCCCTTCTGTGAGTTTTGTTCCGGTTCTGTTACAGTCTCCACAGCTTCAAGTGGCCTGGTTTTCCTTCATCCATCTATTGTTCACCTTCATGTTTCGCCTTCCTTTGCTCCTGATTTCTTCAATGAGCCTGTAGTTCATCTATAAAAGAAAAGAGGACTTGGGAGGGGCTCCTTTCTCTGATATGGGATATGCTATGTCCTGATTGGTTGTTTCTTTTTCCTTATGTTATGCATTATCTTTGCTGCAGGAGGCGTAGTAAAGAAAAGAGAATGCAAAATATTCGCCTCCTGTCTTTATTAAAACTAAGATTATTCTAACACCAAGGCTGGAATAATCCACAATTATGGCACCATGTATTATGTCATAATTATTTCCTTTCCTCTGCAAAGCATTGTGTAATTTACATTTTTTAACAGTTGTGATGATAGATATGGCTTTTTTTAAGGGTTTGGCACATGGAGATGTATATGCCATATACTGTACATCTAATAAAATGCAATTTCTCTTCAATATTCCACTCACTGCTTGTATAACCCCATCCAGTTACAATGCATGGATGGTTGTTAGCCAGAATAACATTTGCACTGGGTAGCTGAGCAAGTTGAACTGCACCGTTCAGGACCGCATGAGATGCCAAACGAAGAACCGCAATATCAAAGCTGTGAAACAGAGGAAAATAATACAAATACAATATTAGTATTCTCAGGACCCAACTCTCTCCATAACATTGAAGCTGTGAACTTTTCTACTGAAAATCACTTACCTTTCACCAATCATCACAAGAGAACCATAATCAGGGGACAACCAATATTAGATACTCGAGTATATCGCTAGATTTTGGTGACAAAAATTTACCTTAAAATTGGAGGGGTCGCATTATAGAAACATAGAAACAGAAAATGTCGGCAGATAAGAACCTTTCGGCCCATCTAGTCTGCCCAATTACATGGATACTTTACCTGGATTTATGTTTTGTTTAGGATAGCCTTATGCCTATCCCATGCCTGCTTAAATTCAATCACTGTTTTGGCCTCTACCACTTCAACTGGAAGGCTGTTCCATGTATCCACCACCCTCTCAGTAAAATAATGCTTCCTGATGTTACTTTTAAACCTTTGCCCCTCTAATCTAAGACTATGTCCTCTTGTTTTGCTACTTTGTTTCCTTTTAAATATACTCCCTTCCTCTACCTTGTGGATTCCCTTTACGTATTTAAATGTTTCTATCATATCTCCTCTGTCTCGTCTTTTTTCCAAGCTATACATGTTAAGATCATTAAGCCTTTCCTGGTAACTTTTCTCCTTCAAGCCGTACACCATTTTAGTAGCCCTTCTCTGAACTCTCTCTAAGATGTCTATATCCTTCTGGAGATACGGTCTCCAGTACTGCACACAGTACTCCAAGTGAGGTCTCACCAGTGCTCTGTACAGTGGCATGAGCACTTCCCTTTTCCTACTGCTAATACCTCACCCTACACAACCAAGCATTCTGCTAGCATTTCCTGCTGCTCTATTACATTGACTACTTACCTTTAGATCCTCTGCAATAATAACCCCTAAATCCCTTTCCTCAGATGTTGAGGTTAGGACTGTATCAAATATTCTATATTCAGCCCTTGGATTTTTATGACCCAGGTGCATTATCTTGCACTTATCCACATTAAAACTCAATTGCGACAGCTCCGACCATTTTTTAGTTTACCTAAATCATTTGTCATTTGGCTGATCCCTCCAGGAACTTCAACCCTGTTGCAAATCTTTGTGTCATCAGCAAAAAGACATACTTTTCCATTTATCTCTTCTGCAATATCACTAATAAAAATATTAAAGAGAATGGGTCCAAGTACTGACCCCTGAGGTACCCCACTGGTAACAAGACCTTGCACCGAATAAACTCCATTTACCACAACCCTCTGTTGCCTGTCACTCAGCCACTGCCTAATCCAGGGGTCAAAATTTGCACTCGCCCCCTCGCAATTTGCAAGTTGAAATTGGGGAAGGGCGAGTAGAAATTGTGCTGTAATTGGAATGCCAGCGTAGGCATGGAGCTGTCACTGACATTCCCTTTCATGTGATCCTGTCTGCTCCAGTGCGTAGCAAGGAAGGAGGTGGGCGGCGCCGCAAGCAGGGACGGACCTAACGCTGGGAGAGATGTGCTTTCACATCTTCCCAGCGTCTGCACTCAGCCAGCTTCCGGGTGGTCTCTGTCACATGAGCTGACCCAGAGCCCAGAAGCGTTCGTGCACGGGAAAAAAAAAGCCTGAGTGATCTGATTCTCTGAGAGGAGCTGCTGCCATGGAGGTAATTACAAGTCTGTAGGGGTTGCCATGGCACCCGGGCCTCAACAGCTGGGGGGGTCTCTTCAAAGTAACTGTGGTTCTTCTTAGCTGCTAGCTGAAAGCTGCCTTGCCCCCGAATTTCTTGTTAGCCATCATGTGGAGCATGGTGCTAGCAGGGCAGGCACATGCAGGCTGCACCCACTGCCCCTTCACCACCTAACCAGAGAGAAATGGAGCGAGATCACACAGAGGTCTGTGTCTGGGGACAAAGCAGCAGAAGCTGTGCTGCTTGTCTCCTGTCTCCCCTCTACCCCTGCACAGCATAGAGCCTGGGCCATCACTGTCAAACCAGGAGATGCAGAGATAACAGATTCTCCCCATCCTGATTAAACACTTGGCTGAACAGAGGTATGTGTCGGGGGGGGGGGGATCTGCTGCAATCATGCTGTTTATCTCCTGCAAGGCCAGATTCTCTAATGAAGTTTTAGTTATCCCTCCTGTCAACACATCTTTTTGGTAGAATTTATGAGTGTATGCGTGTGCGCGTGAGCCGAGTGTGTATGTGTGCGCGTGAGCCGAGTGTGTATATGTGCGCGTGAGCCGAGTGTGTATATGTGCGCGTGAGCCGAGTGTATAGGCGTGTAGACCTGAGCATGTATATGTGCGTGTGATAGGCCATGTTAGTCCAGATGCCAAAATCACGAGTATAGCAGTACGTAGTGATACCTTTTTATTGGACTAACGCTCTAATAAAAAAGTATCACTACATACTGCTATAGTTGTGATTTTTTTTAATACATATGTTTATTATTGCAGAGGTCATTTACACATCCCAGCAATTCAAAGAACTGCATCAGAGCTCTGCTCTACATTCCACATATGCAGCAAAGAACTCTGGGAAAGATATGCAAATGATAGCTGCAATTTCAAATTTTTTTGCATCCTGGAGATATATATATATATATATATATATATATACACACACATGCTGAGGAAAGCTCCTGAGTGGTACTGAATCAGTAATGTGCCGTGTGTATGAGCGTATCAGAGCACCACAGCAATAAAACTCACAGAAATGTGCGGTGTGTATGAGCGTATCCCGGAGCTCCATAGGAATAAAACTCACGCTCATACACCCCGCACATTACTGAGTTTTATTACTGTGGAGCTCCGGGATACGCGCATACACACCGCACATTATTTTCCTTTATGTTTACATTGCTTAATGATAATATGGTTAATGATAATTTAAGAGGGTGTGTTTAGGTGTGAGGTTATGGGTAAGGGTTGGATGGGGCAACTGGTGGCGAGTAACTCTTAAGGACTGGCTAGTAGCTCGGGACCTGAAATTTTGAGCTCTGGCCTAATCCATTCAACAATATTGGAATCCAAGCTCAAAGATTGCAATTTATTGATAAGCCTTCTATGCAGAACAGTATCAAAAGCCTTACTGAAATCTAAATAAGCAATGTCTACTGCACCACCTATGTCTATTATTTTTGTTACCCAATCAAAAAAATCAATAAGATTAGTTTGGCATGATCTCCCTGAGGTAAACCCATGTTGTTTCTGATCCTGTAATCTATGTGTTATTAGATGTTCAACAATCCTTTCCTTTAACATGGTTTCCATTAATTTCCCCACTACTGACGTAAGACTAACTGGCCTATAGTTCCCCGATTCCTCCCTACTACCCTTCTTTACACAGTCAGGCTCCCCCTCAGGCCAGGGTGCTCTGATCTAGAATGATTGCAGATATTCGAGACCTTTGCATCGCGTGTAGAAAAAACCCCAAACCTTGCCTTAATCTGGATCCCAAGTCTCCCGGAGGTTACCTGATGCTTGCAAACACTTCAGGAACTCCCGGATGGAAGAGGTGGGATCCATCACGGCCAGAGGGCATGCTCGGTTTAAGCCAATCATTCACCTCGCTCGCCTCCGCTGGCCATCTAATCGCTAGTAAAGAAGACGGGTGGCCGGCGGCTTCATACTTAGTAACAACAGCAATCATTCTAGATCAGAGCACCCTGGCCTGAGGAGGAGCCTGACTGTGTAAAGAGAACCTGGAAGGATTTTAATTGTTTACTGGTACAGTATAATTTTGCTCCTCGCGTTATATTCGAGTCTTGAGTATTCTCTCATTTCCATAATAAATCTCTATCCATCGCGTTATATTCGGGTCGCGTTATACTCGAGTATCTACGGGTAATATTCTAATACAAACAAAGCATGTGTACGGTTAAGCCAACCTTCCCATTTACCTAATAACAATAAAATGATTGCTCACCCAGCAGCTACACTATTGGTATTCCATTGTCCATGATATATAACTCTATCTACAGAGATGGTCTGACGAGTTGCTTCGGATTGGTAAATGTTGTGATCTCCCAGTGTCACTCGATAAGTAGTATATCTTGAGACAAAGTAAAAGAAAAGCACATGAACTGGTTATTCTGTTAATTTAGCAATATATTAATTACATCATGGATCAATTGCATTAGGAATCTAAATTTCAAGCTTTGCAAATGTAAAAGAAGATATAAAAAACATTGAGGGAAAGTAAAAATAAGGAGTTTTGGGTAATTTACTTCTAATGAAGATGTCTTGTTATATCAAGTTTATTAGATTGATAAGTGACTGTATTAGTTTACTCCCTCACTCTAGTGTACTACATAGATCAGGGATCTCAAACCATGTCCCCCCCCCCCCGATGTTGATGGCCTACAATTCTCAAAATTCTTTGAGTTCAATATATGGTCAGAGAATGGGAGGTGTAGATCAGAAACATCTGGGGGTCCAGGGTCTGTGATCCCTGACATACAGGGTGGACCATAATGATGGGACACGTTTATCTGTGGGGAAACAACAACAGGCTACACATGTCAAGCAGTTCTGTAAGTTTATTGGGAGATAGCAAAACTCACAAAATGTGACGTTTTAGCTACTAGAGCCTTAATCATACATAGAGTGTATGTGCAGGTATCTGTATATATACACACATAAAGATCAGAAAATGGGAGGGGAGAGGGAGAGAGAGAGAGAGAGGAGTGGTCTAATTTAATAATGTTTATGCATATATACATATAGGCTAATACAATTAGTGACACACATTGTCAAGGTATAGGGTATTAATGTTATCACATTATAGCAATATATTCTTGGTACAACGCTGCTAGGAGTGAATATTGGATAACCACCATATGGACCCCTCATAGTCAACGAGAGACACATGACATCATCCTGAAAAACTGCTTGTTACAGTCCTACTGTCATGCCTGCTGCTGCTACTGCAGTGCGGTCTTCCCAACAGAGAGGGCGCGAGTCTCTGAATCAGGCCACTTTGAATGTCGCACCTGGTCAGGGATCTAGGCCTTTAAATATCAGTCACTGACTGTGCTCTGAGCCCTGACGTGGTTTATTCTAGCCCTCAGCGCGTGTCTTTAGCTGCTGTATATTGGTTTTCTGGTTTGACTTCTGGCTTGTATATTTGACTGTGTTTTCTGTGATTATCCCTTGGCTTATGTTTATCTCGTGTACCGACCTCTGGCTTGTTATTACTACGATATCTCTCCTGTTCCTGATCTGTACTTCTCTGCATTTTAGATTAGTACCTGGCCATTCTAAGGACCAGCTTCTCAGTTTAGGGGTTTTTCTTGCCTTTCTGGGTTTTGTCTGTGTGCTGGGTGACTCTATATCCTTACATTACGTCAGGGCCTTGGACCCTGCAGACATTGCCCAGCAGTTTGCTGCTTGCTGTTCCCATATAAGGGAGGCTGATGACAAGATGTATCATTTTGCAATGTTGCTGGAAACATTCTTGGAGAATACAGATTGCATGCAGTCTCCTTCACCTGCTCCTATAACCCATTCTGACACTTCGATGGTTAAATCCACTGTTCCAGTGCAAATGTTGCCCTCTGTTTCTTTCAGTGGTGAGGCTGCTGCATGCAGAGGATTTCTGAATCAAATTGATGTATGTTTTGAGTTAAATCCTCATATGTGTACAACTGACAGAGCTAAAGTGTGTTTTCTTTTTATCCATCTCAGAGACAAGGCCTTAGACTGGGCTACTGCATTATGGGAGTCTAAAAATCCCATAATAAATAACTATGAGGAATTTGTTACCACCTTAAATAGTGTGTTTAACCCTTCCAGAAAAACAAATCCTGCTATGAAACGGTTAATGAGGTTAAGTCAGGGAGACAGAACTGTGTTGGAATACGCTGTTGATTTTCAGACACTTGCTGCTGAGGTTAATTGGGATAATGAAACTCTGGTGTCCTGTTTTCTGGAGGGTTTATCTGACTCGTTAACCCTTGCTATTACAGCAAGAGATCTTCCTGGGAATCTGAATGATCTAATTCCATTCTGTATGGAGATGGAGGACCAAATCAGGGACCTGTGTAAAACAAAAATGCAACCTAATAGGTTAATGCCGTGTGTATCTCCAGAGTTTAACCCTGCTGCATCTGACAACCCTGTACCTCAACCAATACAGTCTGGTGACTGATTAAACCGTCAGAGGAGAGGGGACTGGTATCAGAGGTTCTGACATTGTCTCCTTCTGTCTATAAAAAGCGTTGTTTCTTTACTATTATGATTGAGGTGGGTTCCTCCATTATTCAGGTAGATGCACTTCTTGATTCAGGGGCAGAGGACAATTTTATGGACACCACTTTTGCATTGGAGAAAGGGATTCCCTGTGTGGAAAAAACCCCACCTATAGCTATTCATGCTATAGATGGCAGACCCCTTTCCAACCCATATGTTTCTAAGGAGACCAGTCCTATTTCCATGTCTGTAGGAGTTCTCCATAAAGAGACTGTGGTATGCCAACTCCTATCATCTCCTTCATGTCCTGTTGTTTTGGGGTATCCTTGGCTACATAAACACAATCCAGTCATAGACTGGAGAAGAAACACTGTTCTGTCATTGAGCAATTCTTGTTTTGATTCATGCATGATTCCTGTCAAGTCTGTGCACACCATAAATGTACCCACTGCTGCTCCTTTATCTGTATTGGTTCCTATACAGTATGAGGAGGTCAGGGAGGTTTTCAACAAAGGAGGGGCTGAGACTTTACCTGATCATAGACCCTATGATTGTGCTATTAATCTTCTTCCTGGCACTTTTCCTCCCAAGGGACGAGTGTATCCTCTGTCTCAACATGAGAACCTCATATTGGAGGAGTACATAAAGGATTCCCTTGCTAAGGGCTTCATAAGGAAATCCACATCTCCTGCTGGTGCTGGGTTCTTTTTTTTCTCTAAGAAAGAAGGGGACTTAAGACCTTGCATAGACTATAGGGGATTAAATAAAATAACTGTGAAAAATGCCTATCCCATTCCATTGATTGCTGAACTCTTTGACAGGTTAAAAGGTTCCCAGATCTTTTCTAAGCTTGACTTAAGAAGCGCATATAACTTAGTGCGCATTAAAGATGGTGATGAATGGAAAACCGCTTTCATTACCAGATCTGGTCACTACGAGTACCTTGTAATGCCCTTTGGGCTATGTAACGCTCCAGCTGTGTTCCAGGATTTTATAAATGATGTTTTGCGTGATTTCATACACGACTGTGTCATCGTGTATTTGGATGATATACTCATTTACTCACCTGATCTCGCTACTCACCACTTGCAGGTTAAAAAGGTTCTTCAGACATTGTTGAACAATGGCCTTTACTGTAAATTGGAGAAGTGTCTCTTTGACCAAACTAAGTTAGCATTTCTAGGTTATGTCATTTCCAAAGAAGGATTTTCCATGGACCCGGCTAAACTTACTGCTGTTACTGACTGGCAATGTCCTATAGGGCTAAAAGCTATTCAGAGATTCATAGTGTTCGCCAACTACTACCGCAGGTTCATACTCAATTTCTCCACAATACTGGCACCCATTACCAATATGACCAAGAAGGGAGCTAATACCCGTATTTGGTCCCCTGAAGCCGTTAAAGCCTTTGAGACTCTTAAAGAGGCTTTTTCTACGGCCCCTATACTTGTCCACCCTGATCCAAGGAAGCCTTTCATCCTAGAGGTTGATGCCTCTGAGACAGAAGTAGGAGCTGTTCTCTCCCAAAGAGAATCCCCTGACCAACTACTCAAGCCTTGTGGCTTCTTTTCCAAGAAATTATCTAGTGCTGAAAGGAACTATGATATCGGTAACCGAGAACTCCTGGCTATCATTTCTGCTTTGAAGGAGTGGAGACACCTACTTGAAGGAGCTCCTACTCCCACTATGATTCTGACTGACCATAAAAACCTGACCTTTATTGCCGATGCCAAAAGACTGTCATCCCGTCAAGCCCGGTGGTCTATGTTTTTGACTCATTTCAATTACATAATCACCTATAGGCCCGGTAACAGAAATGCTAAGGCAGACGCGCTTTCCAGGCAGTTTGAGGTCACAGAACAGCAAGATAGACCAGTTGAGTCGATTGTTCCTCTGGAGAGAGTAGTGGCAGCTACTCATCTCACCCTTACTTCTACACTCCTTACTCGTATCCAAGCTATGCAAAGTATATGCTATGCAAAGTCCCCCTGAGACTCCTTCTGACAAGTTGTTTGTTCCTGACGCAGAAAGAAAGGAACTACTCTCATGTTATCATGCCTCCAGGCCAGCCGGTCATCCTGGTATAAAAAGGACATTGTCAGCCCTTACACCGATGTACTGGTGGCCAGACATTGCCAAGGATGTGAGGGAATATGTACAGGCATGTGTGGTATGTGCACAATCCAAAGCCTCTACTCAATGTCCTGCAGGGCTATTGCAACCACTAGCCATACCTGACAAACCATGGTCACAAATTTCTATGGATTTCATAGTAGATTTGCCACCTTCAGAAGGGCATACAGTGATTTTGACCATTGTTGATCGCTTTACTAAAATGGTTCATCTGGTTCCTCTCAAGAAATTGCCAACATCCAAAGGTCTAGCCAACATATTTGCCAAAGAGGTATTCAGATTACATGGTTTGCCTCATGAAATTGTCTCTGATCGGGGTCCCCAGTTCATTTCTAGATTTTGGCGAAATTTCTGTTCACAGTTGGGCATTAAAGTATCATTTTCTTCTGCTTATCACCCACAGTCCAATGGAGCTGCCGAACGTGCTAATCAGTCTAGTGAGAACTACATTCGTAGCTTCTCTTCTCAAGGGCAGGATGATTGGGTATCTTTACTTCCTTGGGCTGAATTTGCTCTGAACAGTAATGTGAATGCCTCGTCTGGTCACTCCCCGTTTTATGTTGCCCATGGTTTCCAGTCTACCTTTTTGCCATCCCCTAGTTCTGACACTGGTCTTCCTGACTTGGACTCCTATGTTCAGTCTTTTCATAAGGTGTGGACTTTGGTACGTTCCAATCTCTGTCACGCTGCAGTCCAACAGAAGATCTATGCAGATAGGCATAGGCGGATGGGTCTTTCCTATGTTCCAGGCCAGAGAGTCTGGTTGTCTACCCGTAACATTAAGTTACGTGTGCCATCGATGAAATTTGCTCCGCGGTATATTGGTCCATTCAAGGTCCTAAGACGTATCAACAAAGTCAGTTATGCGCTGGACCTACCTCGTACCCTCCGTATACCGAATACCTTTCACACCTCCTTGTTGAAGCCCCTTCTGTGCAATCGGTTCACCACTGTCATTCCTCGACCTCGTCCTGTACTGGTCCAGGGACAAGAAGAATTTGAGGTCCAGTCCATTGTTGATTCCCGTCATTCCCGTGGTGGTCTTCAATATTTGGTGCACTGGAGAGGGTATGGCCCGGAGGAACGCTCATGGGTTCCAACTTCTGATCTCCATGCCCCCCATCTGGTCCGTGCCTTTCACCGTTCTCATCCCACTGCTCCGGGATCTCGGCGCCCGGAGGGCGCTCATGGAGGGGGGGTACTGTCATGCCTGCTGCTGCTCCTACAGTGCAGCCTTCCCAACAGAGAGGGCGCCAGTCTTTGAATCAGGCCACTTTGAATGCCGCACCTGGTCAGGGATCTAGGCCTTTAAATATCAGTCACTGACTGTGCTCTGAGCCCTGACGTGGTTTATTCTAGCCCTCAGCGCGTGTCTTTAGCTCCTGCATATTGGTTTTCTGGTTTGACTTCTGGCTTGTATATTTGACTGTGTTTTCTGTGATTATCCCTTGGCTTATGTTTATCTCGTGTACTGACCTCTGGCTTGTTATTACTACGATATCTCTCCTGTTCCTGATCTGTACTTCTATGCATTTTAGATTAGTACCTGGCCATTCTAAGGACCAGCTTCTCAGTTTAGGGGTTTTTCTTGCCTTTCTGGGTTTTGTCTGCGTGCTGGATGACTCTATATCCTTACACCTACAATATTTAACCCTTTCACTGCTGAGGCATTTCACCGCTGTGTGCTGAGCTCATTTTTACCGCCTTCGCTCATCATGTTTAAACGCGATTTGAAGTCACATTTTATTATACGACCCAGACATATTATATATCGTTCTTTCCGGCAGACTCGGCAGAATTATAATATATCATTTTTATATGTATACGTCATGTCCTGCCTGTATATTATAACAAAAAATGCAATAAAATTAGAATTTTTAATCATTTGCAGCGTGTAAAGTGATTTATTTTTCACCTTTTTATCATGTGAACATTTGCGGTTATATTTTCTATGGGTGCGCGTGTACAAAAATTAGAAATGGGGACTCATTACATTTTTTGGGGGGAATTACGTGATTTTTAGCAAACGCACCCCATAGAAAAAATCATTAGTGCAGCATCATGATCCCCTAGCTGCCACGGTTCTGGAGATATCGAGGTTCAAAGGATATGATACGTTATGCGTGATGACGTCAGGCAGCAAGGGGGGACCCGAGGGTGGAGCCGCCATCCAAGATGGCGGCCCCCACCAGAGCTAGGCCGCACTTCGGCGCCACAAGGCGCTGAAGTGCGACCCGGTGCCTAAGGGGTTAAAGCCAGGCACCGCTTAAAAGGGGAGACTCTCCCCTTTTAAGCAGTGCCTGGCTTTTCTTTGTGGGACCTCCCGATCGGGAGGGAGAGGGATCCGAACGGATTAGCCCCCCTCCCTTCCAGGCGATCTTTGGCATTGCCGGGGGGTCGCCTGGAAATGACGTCATCGCGCATTTGGCGCAATGACGTCATTGACGTTGGGAGGGTTTTAACTTCAGCGTCTAAGGACACTGAAGTCAGACCGCCGTGGGACCCCGGACAGAGAGGTGAGTATCTCTGCTGGGGGTCCCGCAAAGCTGATGACGTGTGGGACACGTCCTCAGCATACAGCGGGAGTAACTGAGGACGTGTCCCACACGTCGTCAGCAGTGAAGGGGTTAATGGTATATTGTAGGTTTTTCATTATTATATCCTCCAGATTTGTATTTAAATTAACCCTAGGCAGGTTCATATATAGACAATGTTAATGGTAGCAATGATGCTCTTTCTACGCTTTTAATGTTAACCCTTTCAGACATGATCCATTAACTTTACCAAAGATCATTCTTTTCTGTGAACACATAAAATGCCATCTTCTTGATTCGTTTACCTATCCACACAGTGAGCAGCTGTCAAAACCCAATTAGAACGGATAAGTGATCCACCACAGTTATGGTACCAAGCACCCCCAGAGAGAATCTGGAGTGAAACCTATAGGAAAAATATGGTAAAAGAATCAGGAAAGGATTTTTTATGATGTGTCTCTTGACATGAGAGTACTAGCTAAACATTGTCATTCCAACTGGTGCAGTTTACAGACTATAATTTTCATAATTCATGGCAACTAGCTTCAATAACAACTATGTTAAGCAACATAGGTCAAACTGCGAATAATGCTTTTAGTTGAAATCTATGAGGAATTCCGACTGATGAAGTCTGCAGACAAGCAGGAGAAATGCGTTTCGGTTTAGCCACAGCGATTTTTCATGTTTATTTGTTTTATTGTTTACATGTTTTTAATAAATATTTTTTTTAAATATTTTTTAAATAAGTTTTTAAAATTTTTAAATCTACCTTTGTGGATATTTTCCATTCAGGACTGGCAACACTGGAGGAGGAACCATTATAGGGGTAGGACCCCCCGATGAAGTTAAGTGGTCCAAGCCGCCTGTACCGAGCCACTCAATCTGGGAGGCTCAGAAAAAGGGATGAGCTGTTCGGGATCGGACGGTTCGGGGTTCGACCCGAACTTAGCCTGTTCGAGCAGATCGCGAACCCCGAACATTTCCAGGTGTTCGCCGCATGTTCGACCACAATGGACCACAATGCATTTTCCCACTGCTTGAAGCTCGTAATTGGCTACAGCCTTGCACCTGACCACAGGTCTGGTGCAAGACTGGTTGAACACTATTGTGACGGAATCGAGTGTTATCCGTCTGCAGGTGTGCTCCAATCCGACCCCCTCTTGATGGCGTAAGGCCCGACTACCGAGTGTCACGGCAGTCGGCGTCTCGAGCGGCCTGAGATGACCCTGGCGTTACTTGGCGAGGTGGTGCTGCCGAATTAAGTTGACCCGTTCTGCGTAGTGGGGAGCTAGGAGACCGCAGAGTGTCTCCTGCACTGTGATTTTAGCGATGAAATCACGACACCAAACGGGGCTGTATGCTTCAAGTCAAGCGCAGTTGAACTGACTTTTTACTCAAAATGGGACAAGCATTTAAACATCTCACACACAAAGGAGACATGCCCAGGCTTGAATGGGAACTCAATTTGCATACAATGGCATGCTTGCATCATCAGATTACACACACACACAGAGCTAATGTACACAGAAATTAGCATACAATTGAATTTCAACACAGCCTTTCACTCCTAGCAACCAAGGGGAATATAATACCTTTAAATGCATCACACAATTACACATCTGAATCCACACTCATACAATACAGGATACATGGTAATACATCACACCAATAAAACCACATCTAGAAAAGGTATAACTGTTCATTTCAACACGCAAAACCGAAAGAGTCTGAAATAAAGAAAAAGGTCTTTGAAATGTCCCAGGCTGTTAGTTCTGGGGCTCGCTGGTCAGAGCCCCTATGTCCATTCCATGACATTCCTCCCCCCTTCAAACGAGTCCGACGGACCCGGTTGGACCCACACGGGTCAAATAGGGGAAGTCGGGGAGCTTGGATCTCCGGGTTCCCGGGCCGATTGCTGGGATAGACCGTCGGCATTCCCGTTCTGTGGCCCGGGCCGGTATTGGATAGAAAAGTTAAAAGGTTGGAGGGCCAGGCTCCACCGCAACAGGCGGCCGTTCTCCCCCGCCACCCGGTTGAGCCACACCAGGGGGTTGTGATCCGTCATTACGGTGAAGGACCGCCCGTACATATACGGCTGGAACTTTCGCAGGGCCCAAACCAAGGCCAGACATTCTTTCTCGACCGCTGCGTATCCCACCTCCCGGGGTAGGAGTTTGCGGCTGATGTAAGCCACCGGATGATCCCTCCCGTCGTCCCCCACTTGACTTAGTACGGCTCCCAGTCCGAACATCGATGCGTCTGTATGGACAATGAAGCGTTTGTTATAATTGGGAGCTGCCAAGAGGGGTGCTTGGGTTAGGGCGGTCTTCAGTTGTTGGAAGGTGGTTTCGCACTCCGGGGACCACAGGACTTGGTGGGGCAGGGTTTTCTTAGTCAGGTCGGGCAGGGGTTTGGCGAGGACGCTATAGTTGGGAACGAATTTCCGGTAGTACCCTGCCGTGCCCAAGAAAGTGAGGACCTGAGTCTTGGTGATGGGGGTGGGCCACTCCAGAATGGCTTCTATCTTGGCCGGTTCTGGACGCTGGGTTCCCCGACCCACCCGGTGGCCGAGGTACTGTACCTCGGACATCCCTATCCTACACTTCGCGGGTTTAAGGGTTAGGTTGGCATCCCTTATCCGAGCGAATACCACCCCCAGATGGTGAAGGTGTTCCTCCCAAGTCTGGCTGTAGATGGCGATGTCGTCCAGGTACGAGCAAGCGAATTCCTGGAGGCCATCGAGGAGGCGATCGATCAACCGCTGAAAAGTGGCCGGGGCGTTCTTCATCCCGAACGGCATGACCCGAAACTGGTACAGGCCGAACGGGGTGATGAAGGCCGACTTCGGGGTCGCCTCCTCTGCAAGGGGAATCTGCCAGTACCCCTTGCACAGATCTACCGTGGTCAAGAAATGGCCCTGGGAGATCTGATCCAACAGCTCGTCGACTCGGGGCATGGGGTAAGCATCAGTGACAGTGCAGTCATTGAGCCTCCGGTAGTCAACACAAAACCGGGTGGTACCATCCTTTTTGGGGACCAGGACTACGGGCGAGGCCCATGGACTGGCAGAGGGCTCGATAACTCCCAGCTCCAGCATCTCCCGGATTTCAGCCCGCATGGATTCGCGTACTGCCTCCGGGAGTCTGTATGCCGGTTGCCGAAGGGGACGCTGGCCGGGGGTTTCCACCTGGTGCACGGCCCGGCTGGTGTAGCCAGGGAGTGCGGAGAAGAGCTCCTGATGCTCTTGGAGCAGCTGCCTAGCCTGCTCCTGCTTATGGGGACCCAACCCTTCCCCTAGCTGCACTTGTTCCACCCCTGAGGGCCGACCGTCTATCCCGGGGAGATCTACCAGGGGGAACTGTTCTGCCTCCTCGGTCGCAGGAGCGCAGATGGCAGATACCGTCTCGGGGCGCTCGTGGTATGCCTTCAGCATATTGACATGGAACGTCCACTGGATCCTGGTGTTGGTACAGCTGACAACCACGTAGGTGGTCTCTCCCACTTGGGTGACCACCCGATAGGGGCCCTGCCAGGACGCCTGCAGCTTGTTCTGCCTCTGTGGTTTCAACACCAGGACCTTCTGCCCCACGAGAAACGAGCGGCTGCGGGCAGAGCGGTCGTACCATGCCTTCTGCTGGGCCTGGGCTGCCTGCATGTTCCCCTGAACCATCGCCGTGAGTTCGGTCAAGTGCTCTCGGAGCTCCAGGACGTAACTCACGGCGGGGAGCCCTTCGGCTTCCTTTCCCCCCTCCCACTGCGCCCGGAATAAGTCTAGGGGGCCTCGCACCCGTCGCCCGTACAGGAGTTCGAAGGGGGAGAACCCGGTCGACTCTTGGGGGACCTCCCGGTAGGCAAATAACAGGTGGGGTAGGTATTTCTCCCAGTCTTTCCTCTCTTGGGTGTAAGCGCGGATGAGCTGTTTCAGGGTCCCATTAAACTGCTCGCACAGCCCGTTCGTCTGCGGGTGGTATGGGGCGCTGTGAAGCGCCTTAACCCCGCACAGATGCCAGAGCTGTTGGGTTAGCTCAGCGGTGAATTGGGAGCCCTGATCAGACAAGATTTCCTGAGGAAATCCTACCCTAGAGAACACCTGTAGGAGGCCATCGGCGACGGTGTCTGCCTGAATGTTAGACAGGGCCACCGCCTCGGGGTATCGGGTGGCGTAGTCCACCACGGTGAGAATATATCTCTTCCCGGTGGCGCTGGGGCGGGGTAAGGGACCAATTATGTCTACCGCCACCCGACTAAAGGGTTCTTGAATGATGGGCATGGGGTGAAGGGGGGCTTTCGGGTGGTCCCCAGTTTTCCATTTTTCTGGCAGGTCGGGCAGGTGCGGCAGTACTCCCGGACATCCTCACTAAGGCGAGGCCAGAAGAATGCTCGGGTTAACCGGTGTCGGGTCTTGGCCATTCCTAGATGGCCGGCAAGGGGAATGTCGTGGGCCAGTCTCAGGAGTTCCTTTCTGGGGGCCTGCGGTACTACTAGCTGTTTGTGGGGAGCCCGTGGTTTCTGAGCGTCTCCCCTATTGGTGTACCGATACAATAGCCCATCTTCCCACTCAATGCTGTCGTCCCGTCCGTCGCCGGGACCCTGGCCGGCCCAGTCGCGGTACCTTTCTAGGGTGGGGTCAGTCTGGGTCTGGTGCCGGAGGGTGGCTGGAGAGCTCCACGTGAGGGGGTGGTCCGGGGGAGGAGGTGTGGGTTCGTCCGGTCGGGGGGGGAGGTCTGGGAGGCTTGGGGGGTTTGGGAGGTCAGAGAGGTCTGGTTGGTCTCACCTGGGTCCCGACCGGAGTGCCTTGGTCGATCCGGTGGCTTTGTTGCCGGGTGGTCACTGGGGCGGCTGCGTCCGTGGCGTAGGCTGATACCAAGCATCCCAGGTTGTTCCCCAGTAGGATTTCTGCCGGTAGTTGGTCGAGTAACCCCACCCGCACGGATCCCTCCCCCGACCCCCAATCCAAATGGACTCGGGCGGTAGCGAGTCGGAGCACCTTGCCTCCGGCTTCGCGAACAGCGATGGTGCGGTCCAGCCGGTCCTTTCGGGGAATCAGGTGAGGCCGGACAAGTGTGATGGTAGCGCCGGAGTCGCGGAGACCTTTGGCGGCCCGCCCGTTAATCCATACCGCCTGTCTGTGGTGTTGTCGGCGGATGCAGCCTGCACGGGATCGGCCTCATGCAGCATCCCCCATTCCTCCTGTGGGTCCCAGTATGGGGATTCCTCCTGGTAACAATGAGCCGCGGGTGGGGCTCGGATGGGGCCCCGCGGAAGGGGCGGCTGGTTGGGGCAGTTCTGGCGGTAGTGGCCCATCTGGCCGCACCCATAACAACGGATGGTAGCCGTGGAAGGGGCCCGGTTTGGGACCTGGGGTGCGGGCCAGCGTGTTGTTGGCTCCGGCCGGGGAGGTGGGGGTGTGGCACGGGGAGGTGGTAGGGTGGATCGGGAGGGTGGAGGTCATTCCCCCCGTGGGACGTGCGCGTGTCCGTATACTCATCGGCCCAGGTGGCCGCTTGCTGCACCGTCTGGGGCTTCTTGTCCCTCACCCACTCCCGCACGGCCGGGGCAGTGTGGTCGAAAAACTGCTCGAGAAGGAACAGCTGAGTGACTTCTTCAAGGGTTCGAGCCTTGCTTCCGGCGAACCAGGTCTTCATGTCCCGTTGCAGCCGGTGCGCCCACTCCACATGGGTAGTACTGTGGGGCCACCGGGAATTTCGGAATTTCATCCGGCTGGCTTCGGGGGTGATGGCAAAACGGGCCAGCAGGGTTTGTTTCACCTGTTCGTAGTCCCGGGCTTCTTTCGTCTTGGACAGTCCTGTAGGCCTCCGCAGCCCGCCCTGTTAGTTTACACGCCAGGATCCCAACCCAAGCGGCCCGTTGAACCTCGTGTAGTTGGCACGAGCGTTCAAAGTCCTGGAGGAAACTTTCTATTTCCTCCTCTGCCTCGTTGAAGCTCTTGAAGGCCTGGAAGGGCACCTTCCGTGCCGTTGGTCTTTCCCAGTTGGGGTTTCCTCCCTGTTGGTACTGGATTTCCGCCAGCCGTATCTCATGTTGGCGCACCCGCTCCTGCTCTTCTTCATGGGTGATGTCCCGGACGAAGTTCTGGAAGGTGGCTTCTGTCGGCGCGGCTCCGCAAGCTGCTGCCCGCTGCTGTACCTTCCTCTGTAAGGAGTTTTCAGGGCTGGACGCCTGAGCTACGATCGGTGGTGAGGTTGCGGGCAGGTCCCTGGTCTGCTGATCCAGGGCCGCCAATTCTTCGACCAGGGCATCCTTGCTCTTTGAGCCCACGGTTCCTCCACGGTCCTCCAGCATGCCCCGCAGTGTGTCCCGTTTATAATTGGGATATGCTGCCATGATGAGGGTCTTCTGGGGGTGCAGAGAGCTATCCTCACCGCTTGCCACCAGTGTGACGGAATCGAGTGTTATCCGTCTGCGGGTGTGCTCCAATCCGACCCCCTCTTGATGGCGTCAGGCCCGACTACCGAGTGTCACGGCACTCGGCGTCTCGAGCGGCCTGAGATGACCCTGGCGTTACTTGGCGAGATGGTGCTGCCGAATTAAGTTGACCCGTTCTGCGTAGTGGGGAGCTAGGAGACCGCAGAGTGTCTCCTGCACTGTGATTTTAGCGATGAAATGACGACACCAAACGGGGCTGTATGCTTCAAGTCAAACGCAGTTGAACTGACTTTTTACTCAAAATGGGACACGCATTTAAACATCTCACACACAAAGGAGACATGCCCAGGCTTGAATGGGAACTCAATTTGCATACAATGGCATGCTTGCATCATCAGATTACACACACACACAGAGCAAATGTACACAGAAATTAGCATACAATTGAATTTCAACACAGCCTTTCACTCCTAGCAACCAAGGGGAAATATAATACCTTTAAATGCATCACACAATTACACATCTGAATCCACACTCACACAATACAGGATACATGGTAATACATCATACCAATAAAACCACATCTAGAAAAGGTATAACTGTTCATTTCAACACGCACAACCGAAAGAGTCTGAAATAAAGAAAAAGGTCTTTGAAATGTCCCAGGCTGTTAGTTCTGGGGCTCGCTGGTCAGAGCCCCTATGTCCGTTCCATGACAACTATGCCAATCACCGCTCAGAGTCCTGATTGGGCAAATTTTGCCCAATCATTGGCTCACAGAGCTAAGTCCCGCAGCACACTATGGTTTCAACGCGCCGATTCTGCACGCATTTCAGAGGAGATTTCAAAGAAGATAGTTGTGTGTGTTGTTACTGTTGGTCTGCCACGCTACTGGGGGGGTCTGGGGGGGTCTCATTTCGACCAAATATCAGGGAATTTAGGTGATGTGTGTCTTATCACTGTGCCAGCAAGTTTTTTTGGGGTTTACAACTTTATTTAAAACATTTGTGAATTGAGGTGCTTTTCTGGGTCTTGTCACTGTGCCAGCAAGTCTTTTTGGGTCTCATTTATACCAAATATCATTGAATTTAGGTGATGTTTGTCTTGTCACTGTGCCAGCAAGGTTTTTTGGGGTTTACAACTTTATTTAAAACATTTGTGAATTGAGGTGATTTTCTGGGTCTTGTCACTGTGCCAGCAAATCTTTTTGGGGCTCACTAATTTCTTTAAAACACTTGTGAATTAAGGTGATCTGTGTCTCGTCATACAAAAAGTACCACGCTTGTATTTTGGGGCTCACTAATTTCTTTAAAACACTTGGGAATTAAGGTGATCTTCTGTGTCTCGTCACACAGCCAGCAATTTTTTTTGGTGCTCACTAATTTCTTTAAAACACTTGGGAATTAAGGTGATCTGTGTCTCGTCATACAAAAAGTACCACGCTATATTTTGGGGCTCACTAATTTCTTTAAACCACTTGGGAATTAAGGTGATCGTCTGTGTCTCGTCACACAGCTAGCAATTTTTTTTTGGGGCTCACTAATTTCTTTAAAACACTTGGGAATTAAGGTGATCTGTGTCTCGTCATACAAAAAGTACCACGCTGTATTTTGGGGCTCACTAATTTCTTTTAAACACTTGTGAATTAAGGTGATCTGTGTCTCGTCATACAAAAAGTATATCACTCACCATGTCTGAAAGAACAAAAAGGACTGGCAGACGCTCCCAGACACAGATAAGAGGGCAAGCAGCCCCTGTGTCGGGAGGCTGTGCCTCTGGTCGTGGTGGCCGTGGTGCATCCTCTGCAGGGGCACGCTTGTCCTTTCTAACTGGTGCTGGCCGTCTTCTTAAGCAGCAGCAACATACAGAGGATTTGGTGGATTGGCTAACCAGGCCATCCTCATCCTCCGAGTCCTCTGCCAGCCAGGCTTCTAGTGCTTTACAGTCCACCTCAGCTGCCAAAGCATCTAATGCAGCCTCCGTGTCCACAGCTACTCCT
Source organism: Leptobrachium leishanense (assembly GCA_009667805.1). Classification (NCBI taxonomy): domain Eukaryota; kingdom Metazoa; phylum Chordata; class Amphibia; order Anura; family Megophryidae; genus Leptobrachium; species Leptobrachium leishanense. The sequence goes on from CM019064.1 coordinate 372,009,476, forward strand.
GCCGTAGCCTCGCTATCACACACGGAGGAGTCAGCTGAATTGTTTGACTACAATGAGAGTGACATGCTGCTTGAGGATGCGCAGCAAGTACAGTGCTCTGATTCAATCTCTGAGGTTGAGCAAGGGAGTATAATCAACCTAGAGGAAGGGGGTGCCAGTGATGACACACAAATAACTGGCACTCATGTTGCCCCAGCAGCTGCAGCATACTGCCAAGTTGGCTCCAGTGACGAGGAGATAGGGGGTGAAGATGACATTGATGATGATGAGGTCACTGACTCCACCTGGGTGCCAGATCGAACTGAGGAATCAAGTGAGGAGGAGGGGGAGGAGGAGGAGGCACAGCAAACACAAGGCACGACATCCTCTGTGACCAACCGTAGCACTAGCCAGTCCGAGGCATCACATGTCAGAGCTGCTCCAGTGCAGAGCGCTGTTGTCTCAAAGAACACACGCAGGAACTCTGCTGCCTGTTCTATAAGAACTGTGCAGCAGACCCCACAGTTGCTATTTGTAATCTATGTCAGAGGAGGCTGAAGCGTGGGATAAACACCGGACACTTGGGTACCACGTGCTTGAGGCGACATATGAACAAGTGCCACACATCCCGTTGGGGCAAAACTTTGTGTAGGTCCTCCTCCTCCTCATCTGTCTCTACCCACACTGTATGTCCTGCCATGCAATTGCCTACAACCTCCACCGACAGGGATGATGCTACAGTAATGGATGTACCAGCAGGTCCTTCCTCACAATGTGACATCATCCCAGTAGCTGAAGATTTACACAGTCAGATTACGTTGCCGCAGCTGCTGCAGCGAAAGAAAAAATATAGTCCCAACCATCCCCAAGCACAGCGTCTAAATGCCAGCTTAGCAAAATTACTCGCATTGCAGCTGCTGCCTTTCCAGCTGGTGGACCCTGCTCCCGTCCGTGAATTTGCTGAATGCGCTGTACCACAGTGGCAGGTTCCAAAACGCCACTACTTTTCATGCAAGGCCATTCCAGCACTATACCAGCACGTGGAAGACAATGTTATCCAGTCATTGGGAAAGGCAGTCAGCAGCAAGGTGCATGTCACTTTAGACACGTGGTCCAGCAAGCATGGACAGGGTCATTACATTTCCTTCATGGCACACTGGGTAACTCTGATTGCAGCTGGGAGGGATCCAAGACGGGGCTCTGTGCTGGAGCTTGTTCATCCACCATGCTTCCAGAAAGCTGCTTGTATGAGGTCTGTCTGCTCCACCACCACCACCTCTCCCTCCTCCTCCTCCTCCTCCTTCTCTGTCTCTGGCGAAGTGGCAGTTAAACCCACGCCTGACATGGTCTACGCAATGGCTCAAGCAAAAAGATGCCATACTGTGCTTGAGCTGGTTTGTTTAGGGGACAGGAGCCACACCGGGTCAGAAATTTTGTCAGCTCTGCAGGGGCAGGTGCAGAGATGGTTTACACCACGCCAGCTTGAGCTGGGAATGATCGTCTGCGATAATGGCAGCAACCTTCTCTCCGCCCTACGCAAGGGTAAATTGATGCATGTACCATGCCTAGCACACGTCCTAAATCTGGTGGTACAGCGTTTCCTAACCAAGTACCCAGGGCTGCCAGAGCTTCTCATCCAGGCCAGAAAAGTCTGCAGCCACTTCAGACAGTCATTCCCAGCAAGCGTTCGCCTGGCAGAAATTCAAAGAGAATTCCACCTTCCCACAAACCGTCTGATCTGTGACATGCCCACCAGGTGGAACTCGACATTAGCAATGCTGCAGCGTCTGCACAAGCAGCAGAGGGCCATCAACGAGTACCTATGTGAGTATGGCACAAGGACAGGTTCAGGTCAACTTGGTTTTTTCCCCCCCGCAGTGGCTGATGATCAAGGATGCATGCACTGTACTGTCATCATTTGAGGAGGCAACGAGGATGGTGAGCAGGGACAGTGCATGCATCAGTGACACAATTCCTTTACTGTTCCTGCTGGAGCACACTCTGCGGGGAATTATAGATGTGGCTCTAGAGGCAGAGCAGCAAGAGGAAGAGGAGGCCTTCCCTAGCTCTCAAGGCCCCAGTCTTTCCGCAGACAGCATTCCAGCGGGTCCTACTCAGATCAGACAGGAGGATGATGAGGAGGAGGAGGACTATTTAAGTAGTGGGGGCCTTGAAGGTGGGGATTCCTCAAGGCAGGGTTTTCTGTGCCCAGAAACAGAAGGGCTTGTGCGTGGCTGGGAGGAGGAAGTGCACGATACGGTCATCCTCATTGACCAGGAAGACTCGGCAGCTAATGCCACCTCCAACCTACGCTGCATGGGCTCCCTAATGATGCAAAACCTGCTAAAGGACCCCAGGATTCGTGCTATCAAGGAGAGGGATCATTACTGGTTGGCAACACTTCTTTATCCACGATACAAGGGGAAAGTTGCAGAGCTCATCCTGCCCATACAGAGGGAGCACAGGATGACAAAACTTGAGGACGCTCTAAAGCGAAACTTGTGTAACACCTTTCCAGGCACTGTTAGAGTGCTGACACATGTGCTTCTGAGGCTGCCGGTGATCAGAGGAATAGCGGTGAAGGCCAGGGCCGCTTGACTGATGCATTTTTTAATTTTTTTAGTCCTCGACGCCCAGGGACGTTAAATGTAGGCACCCATTGCCAGCGTCTTCACCATATGGTGCAGGACTACCTAGGGGCAAGGGCAGACCTGGATACCTTTCCAGCAGATGATCCACTGGCTTACTGGGTGTTGAGATTGGATCACTGACCAGAACTTAGCCAATATGCTATGCAGCTACTAGATTGCCCTTCATCTAGCGTGCTTTTCGAAAGGACGTTCAGTGCCGTTGGAGGTTTTGTCACAGACAAAAGAGTGCATCTGTCCACCGACTCTGTAGACCGGCTGACATTTATAAAAATGAATTAGTCCTGGATCAGCAGCTATTAATCCCCTGATGCTGAAGTAACGGAATAGATCGGGTATGTCTTCTGCATGCACAAAACCTCCAGCACTGAACTCTTCCACAATACCACAAAAGGGTTACAGTGTGAATGCACTTGCTGCCATGAAAGGCACAATATTTGGCTGCACTGATGCCTGTGCCAGATTTATATCATTTTAATTTTTTGAACAGCAGGGTCCACCCCTGCACTCTTCCACCATAACACAGAGGGGTTACTGTATGATGATACTTGATGGCCTGGCATTAAAGGCACAATATCTGGGTGCACTGACGCCCATTACCACCAGATCAAAAACTTTTCAATATAGGACGCATGGTCCACCCCTGCACTCTTCCACCATAACACAGAGGGGTTACTGTATGATGATACTTGTTGGCCTGGCACCAAAGGCACAATATCTGGGTGCACTGACGCCCATTACAAGATCAAAAACTTTTCAATATAGGACCACATGGTCCACCCCTGCACTCTTCCACAATACCACAGAGGGGTTACTGTATGATGATACTTGTTGGCCTGGCACCAAAGGCACAATATCTGGGTGCACTGACACCCATTACAAGATCAAAAACTTTTCAATATAGGACCAACCACATGGTCCACCCCTGAACTCTTCCACAATACTAAAGAGGGGTTACTGTATGATGATACTTGATGGCCTGGCATTAAAGGTACAATATCTGGGTGCACTGATGCCCATTAACAGATAAAAAACTTTTCAATAGAGGACCACATGGTCCACCCCTGCACTCTTCCACAATACTACAGAGGGGTTACTGTATGATGATACTTGATGGCCTGGCATTAAAGGCACAATATCTGGGTGCACTGACGCCCATTAACAGATAAAAAAAAAACACTTTTCAATATAGGACCACATGGTCCACCCCTGCACTCTTCCACAATACTACAGAGGGGTTACTGTATGATGATACTTGCTGGCCTGGCATTAAAGGCACAATATCTGGGTGCACTGACGTCCATTACCAGATCAAAAACTTTTCAATATAGAACCACATGGTCCACCCCTGCACTCTTCCACCATACCACAGAGGGGTTACTGTATGATGATACTTGCTGGCCTGGCAGTCTTGCACCAAAGGCAGAATATCTGGGTGCACTGACGCCCATTCCCAGATTCATATCTTTTTAATATAGGACCGCATGGTCCACCCCTGCACTCTTCCACAATACCACAGAGGGGTTACTGTATGATAGTACTTGCATGCCTGGCACTAAAGGCACAATATCTGGGTGCACTGCCATTGACGCCTGTTTCAGATTCATATCCTCAGAGGGGTTACGGTGTGATGGCACTGTTGCCGACGCTAAAAGCCCAATTTTAAAGCACCTATTGTTACTTTCATCCAAAGCCTGCATAAGTTTCACAATAATTTAGCCAAAAAAACCACTAAACTTTTTCTCCGCGTCCTAAAATGTCTTTTCATACAGGCTGCCGCCCCAAGCAGTTGTTTATGGATAGATTAAAGGAAAAGCATTTACCGTCATATGAAATGGCATTTTTTGGTTTTTAAGTGTTTTTATACATCCTAGAAATCCGCCACTTCACGGGCAGGTTATGGGGACCTCCTAGGCACGATATTTGAAGGAATTTTTGGTTTTTATTTTTAACCCTTATTTCATGGAAAACTCACTGTCCCTTTAAAAACGTTTTTTTTTTTTACTTTTTGTCCTTGTTTCCTGTCCCCCAGGGCACTACCCGGACCCCCATACACCTTTTATGGCAAATATGTAGCATATATGCCCTCTTGGAGGGCACTCTAAAAAACCGAATTTTCAGCCCCATTGACTTGCATGGGGGTTCGGGTTCGGTCCCGAACAAATGGGAAGTTCGGGTTCGGGCTCGAACCGAACTCGGGGAGTGTTCGGCTCATCCCTACTCAGGAATATGTAAGTAGGATATTTCACTTATATAAAGTATAAGCTCACCAGTACGTTACTGTGCCATATACAGTTTTTTATCGAGGTATACTGACAAAAGAGAAGAATTTTTCCATCTGCGTGGATGACGGTATCATGTTGGTGGGAGGGGCCCCCATAGAGGTCTGAATCGACCAAAATGAGCCTACAGGCTCTACATTTGTGAGTGATATTTTTCCATTATATGATCAGTCACATAGACCAACGATAGTGTACAATTGGATTTTGTTTCCATTGTAGGTATTACAATATAAAGAGCTTCCGGATCCATCCGTACTCCATTGAAATATATATCTCTAGTGAAGGAGGACTGCTGCAATATATGCACTGTGTTTTTTGCACTCCCGATTTTACATGTCTGTATACTTGTTTCTGAATATATATTTATGTGTGTATGTGTATATATATATATATATATATATATATATATATGTATGTCTGAGGTCTGAGTCTGATACCTACATATATCTAAATTGTAAGTTCCCACAGGAATAGGGCTCTCGTATCCTCCTGTATCTGCAGGCATGAATACCGACATGCCTCCTGTATGTATTGTAGAATTGTCCTGTCTTTTCCCATTGCGCCTTGTACAGCGCTGTGGAATGTGTTGGCGCTTAATAAATAATAATAATACATATATATAGATATATATATATATATCTTGTATGGAAATTATATATATATATATATATACAATATATATATATGGGTATGTCTGAGGTCATATATATATATATATACAGTTGTGTTCAAAATTATTCAACCCTCAATGCTGTAAAGGGTTTTAGGGAATTTAGTGTACATTTGTTATTGTATTCAGAATGAAATCCTACAAGGACTTTTTAAAGAACCATATGCAACTAAAATGACATCAATTGGTTTTGTAATACAGTAGTAAATGTTTCTTTTGTGAATTCTTCATTGACACAATTATTCAACCCCTTAAAGACTACCACTCTGAAGAACAGAGGTTCATTCAAGTGTTTTCAATCAGGTATTGAAAACACCTGTGGATGTCACGGAGCAGCAATAAAGCATAATAAGCACCAATTAGGCAGCTTTAAAATGACTGTGATACTCAGCTCCTTCTAGACATTTACTGGTGTGGTTACAAACATGGTGAAGTCAAGAGAATGGTCCAGGAAGACAAGAGAAGAGGTGATTACTCTTCACAGGAAGGGCAATGGCTATAAGAAGATTGCAAAGATGTTAAACATACCAAGAGAGACCATAGGAAGCATCATTCACAAATTCAAGGCAAAGGGCACTGTTGAAACGCTACCTGGTCGTGGCAGAAAGAAGATGCTGACTTTGACTGCTGTGCGCTACCTGAAGGGTAGAGTGGAGAAAAGTCCCTGTGTGACTGCTGAGGAACTGAGAAAAGATTTGTCAGATGTGGGTACTGAAGTTTCAGCTCAGACAATATGGCGCACACAGCATAATGAAGGCCTCCATGCCAGAACTCCCAGGCGCACCCCCTTGCTGTCTCCAAAGAATAAGAAGAGTCGACTGCAGTATGCCAAAAGTCATGTGGACAAACCACAGAAGTTTTGGAATAGTGTTCTGTGGACTGATGAAACAAAATTAGAACTGTTTGGGCCCATGGATCAACGCTATGTTTGGAGGAGGAAGAACAAGGCCTATGAAGAAAAGAACACCTTGCCTACTGTGAAGCATGGCGGGGGGTCAATCATGCTTTGGGGCTGTTTTGCTTCTGCAGGTACAGGGAAGCTTCAGCGTGTGCAAGGTACCATGAATTTTCTTCAGTACCAGGAGATATTGGATGACAATGTGATGCAGTCCGTCACAAACCTGAGGCTTGGGAGACGTTGGACCTTCCAACAGGACAATGATCCCAAGCATACCTCCAAGTCCACTAGAGCATGGTTGCAGATTAAAGGCTGGAACATTTTGGAGTGGCCATCGCAGTCACCTGACTTAAATCCGATTGAGAACCTCTGGTGGGACTTAAAGAAAGCAGTTGCAGTGCGCAAGCCTAAGAATGTGACTGAACTGGATTCGTTTGCCCATGACGAATGGGTGAAGATACCCGTAGATCGCTGCAAGACACTTGTGTCAAGCTATGCTTCACGTTTAAAAGCTGTTATAACTGTAAAAGGATGTTGTACTAAGTACTAAGATTGAATGTCACTTGGGGGTTGAATAAAACTGATAATGATGTGAGCACAGAAAAGACATTTGTGGTTATTTCATTATAAATGTTATGTTATATTTGTCTGACCTACACGTGCCTCTTTGATTTAATTGTAAGCAAGATGACTGAATGATCAAAATCAATGTCAAACTGGCCAAAACACTCAATTTCAGTGGGGGTTGAATAATTTTGAACACAACTGTATATATTTATTAGTATGTCTGGTCTGATATATGAATATATGGGTATGTCTGGTCTGAATATATATATATATATATATATATATAGTATTTTTGTATGTCTGGTCTGATGTCTTTGTACATGTATCTGAGTGGGTATATTTAGTCAGAGGTCTGCAAGTGTATACATGTATCTGAGTGGGTATACATATATCTGAGATGAGGTGTGCGGTCAGGGTGTGCGCAGGGGGTAAATGGGGTTTCTGGCCATACATTTCAATATAAACATAAGGTGAACAGACTTTCAGCAATTTTTTTTAATTATTTATTGGAAAGGGATCACATGACTTTAAATAAAAGTATCGGTACTCGGTATCAGAGTCCCTGAAGAAAGTATCGGTACTTGTACTCGGTCCTAAAGATGTGGTATCGGTGCAACCGTAATTATTATTGTAACAGTGAAAAGTAAATGTAAGGGCTCACACACTTATTATAACTATAGCAGTGTAAACAATAATGTATGGACTTGCATGATTTAAATTTACAATACGGAGGTTGCATGTTATAACCCTAAGTAAGATCTGCATTTACAGTAAAAATTCCATACAGTCACTGGAAAAACCTTGAATGTACTTTTATAGAATTTTAAAGTTGCATTCTCCATAGTGTTCTCAAACTACAGTAAAAACAATAGCAGAACACAAAACTAGATATATTTTACTAAGTAAATGCTGCAAACTATTGTAAAACCTACTAAGATACTTTGGCAGAAACTATGGTGGAAATGCTATTTAAACCTAAGCTAAGAACTAAACTGAACACAACTTTGGCAGAAACTATGGTGGAAAGAAAGGTGCAAAGTATGTACAGAGTCCTTGAAAGTGGTCATGCCATTGTTCACCCCCTCCTCAAATATAGACACCCTACCGTGTGACTAACAGGGTTATTCAGAGAAAGGTGAAAATCTGGAGAACTTTTAAAAGAAGTGAAAATTCTCGCTCAAAATAGCTGATTTGGAAAGTGAGATAAATGGAAGAACTTTTCTGGTTTGGCTATTTTGACCTAGAATTTTCACTTCTCCAAACGTTCTCCAGAGTTTCCCCTTTCTCTGAATAAGCCTGTAAGCGTTCCCAAACCTACCCCTCTCACCATAATAATAGTGAGGGGGCAATACTCTAATACCTGTGAGTGAAGAAAGTAATAAAACTAAATACATACTTAATTATACTTTAGATGTTTTATTTTTTTATCTTGTTTTTCTGCCCCAAATGTTAAACAAAAATTCAAAACACAAATTCTTGACACAATGCAAAAAAATCCTTCCCAAGCATTTTATTTTCCTACAGTGTATGTTTAACCTGATCATTTCAAAACATCTCATAACAGTAATATAAGAGTAATTAATCGACACCTTTTATGGACAATATCTAACCTGCCATGGCCAAGAATTCTTTACTACTTCTGTTCCTCCTACCACACGAGAATTTCCTTCTGAAAATTTTAATTCTTCATAGCACTGCCCTGCAAAGAAATAAGTTAAATTAATTATACTAAACTGTAATTTGTGTGTGAGCTGTAATATAAACATATATCAGGGTTATCCAAAGAGATTCGAAAAGTCACCGCACGTTCGGTGACTTTTCGTTCTCTTCAATTCGGTTCGTGTTGCCGATCCCATTTCGGTGACCCTGCGGTGTATTCAGCAAGTACCACAGGGTCCCCGAATTGCAGGGAAAAGCTGCCGCAAACCTGACGAAAACTAACCGCAAAACCTGCCGAACGCACGCCGAAAACACGCAAAAACATCTGGATTAACCCGTCGAAGACGCCGGAAAAACCCGAGCAGGAGCCGATCACACGCAGCGAAGCTGCTGGAAAAAGCCGAGAAAAAGCCGACACCGCAGACAGAGGGAGGTGAATTAGGCTAGGGTCAGACTAACGCATTTTTCACGTTGTCCGTGAAAAAGTGCGTTCGAACGAATGGACGTATTTTTTCACGGAATACGCAATAGCGGTCATACGATGCGCAGTTTCATCCGTGATTTTGTACGGATCATCAATAAAACACTTTTTGGGTCTGGACGTTATGTTGGCCGGACATTAGCAGCGTCTGACGTCTCCTAATCACGCACACACGCCGCTAGCGGACGCAGCGCACTCTGTACGTCAGTACTAGTGGTTTCACGTTCTCGAAAAAATGCGTTTGTTTGCCGCTTGCGTTGCGCGGCCGCACTTTTGTGCGACCGTACTTCGTATATTGGCCGTCATTGCCCGGCATCTGCTGCTAGCACGGCCGTGATTATGTGCGGCTGCACGCGCGTTCGCACTGCCTCAGTCTGACCCTAGCCTAAATTAGCAAAACAGTTTGTATGAATGTATGAAAGTGAAAAGCTGTTTGCAAAGAAACTACTGAGCGAAAATGTCTGAAATTTACATATGAGGTCCAATGAATGATAATAAAAAGGGCTGTTACAGAAAAAAGAAGAAAACGTTAAAAAAAATAAAAATAAATCGGACTTTTAAAAAAAAAAAAATCAGAAAAATGCTTAAAGTATCCTAAAAAATCTATAAATAAAGAGACTCTTTACTGCAGAATTTTATAATGAACGGTTTATTAGATATTGGATTAAAACGGGAATATTTTTAACATTGAAGCCTATGGGATTCTCCTGAATTAACTTGCCGAATTAAACCACCGAATTGCAGGGCATTTCGGGAACCTTTCACTGCTGGTTTTCGTTCTCTGAATAGCCGAAGCAGTGCATTTTCATGGGGATTTCACTGCCCTCGAACAGGCACCGAACAGGCACCGTATGTGCAGGCAATTCGCCAGGATTTGGCGCATTGCCTGCTCTCTGAATAGCCGAATGGCCAAGAAAGGTTACCTTTCTCAAACAATTCGCATCTCTTTGGATAACCCTGACAGGGTTATTCAGAGAGCGTGAAAAGCAGGAGAATGACTGGAGAATGAAAAATTCTAGGTCAAAATAGCTTAATGGAAAGTGAGATGAAAGGGAGAATTTTTCTGGTTTGGCTATTTTGACCTAGAATTTTTCATTCTCCAGTCATTCTCCTGCTTTTCATGCTCTCTGAATAACCCTGATAGTGTTATGCTTCTCTTTGAAGACCGATTTTACATCTTAACCCCTTCACTACTGAGATCGAGATATCTCAGGCTTTAAAGGCACTATCTGGTCCCCCTATATCGAGATATCTCAATATGCTGTTCTGCAGCCCAAAAGCAAATGAAATTCACTTGCTGCAACAAATTGTGTTTGCTTTTGGGCTGCAGAAGGTGCCCCCCAAAGTTTAGCTCGGTGGGCATAATGCCCAAAGAGTTAACACTGTGTAAAATCAGCTAACTGAATGTGGACATCGGCATTCAGCAAGCTGATACATTGTGGCAGTGAAACACGCACTGCAACTGTAACTCAATATGGCACCATCTACTGGACAAATATGTTAGTACAGTAAAAAAAATAATTTGGAGTATTTTTATAATATTTCCTACAGTATAATTAATCAAAAATGATTAAAAATGATTCTTCAAAAAAACACTGGTTCCTGACAATGTTTTTTTGGAAAATCACTTGTTAGTGAAGGGACTAAGTGACGATGCACTCATTACATGCACAAAATCTGATATGTTGGCTACGTTAAGCATTTATAAATAAGACTTTGCAGCATAAATACAGCAAACCAAATACAAACTCGTGTTACGACCCTGTGTATATATGCATGAATGTATTTAGAGAGTTATAATATGCTTATCGCATATTTGTACATGTGGATCATTAAGGTTGTCACCTAAATGTGTATCTGTACTTATTGATGTGTTTTATTGTGGAAGCACATGAATTGCTCTGTGAAGTATGTTAAAGTGTGTCCTTTAAATTTGCTGTGTGAATGTTAGGCATAGCTGCATGTGTTGGTACATGTGTGTATTTTTGGGTGGTGTGGCTGTCTGCACATACTATTTAAATGTAGTATGTAAAAGCATGACGAGATGTTTAAAGCACCTGAATCAGACTGTAGATGCTATGATGTAGCAGGTAAAATACTTGTTGTGTGTAGGTAGGGGCAGTTAGAGTAAGCTGTGAGTGCTTCACCTGTGAGTGCTGGGAAATGTCATATATTCATTAAAAATTATCTTAGTTCTCCAATTTTTCTTAAAGCACCTGTCAGATGATCTTCCAAAACAATGACAAAAAAGTGCACTTACCACAAAGGACTAGAGCTGAAAGGAGTAGAAATCTCAACATTTTGTGGGAAGAGCAGGTAACGTGTGTCATCATTTTGATCCCTTCTTATATCTCAGTTTTTGATGGAAAATTGTGCTGCAATGTTTTCAAAGCACTGAGAAAATGTCCATATGCTAAGCAATTGATAGAAGGCAAATATGCATGTACTGAAAATATCCTGTTATCCCTTGCAACAAGGGCACACACTGTATAAATTGTGTTACTCTTAAGCAAATAATGACAGCAACTATTTTTTGATTATGTATGAAAATGTTTGATTGCTATGTTTAATGGAGTTTAAAGTACACGTTTTTGTACTAGTATTGCCCCTCCCTGTAATCAAATGTCTTTTGGGTTTAATTACCACCCTTTCAGTGTATATCAACACATAGTGACGTCACTAGGGTTGGTATCACCCAGACTTTCTCACATTGTATGCTGATGCTATGCGGTTTGGACCACCCGCTGGTAGGTGAAGGAGTGAGACGGCAAATCGGTTCACAAACAGGATTGCCTGATCCACCATTGACTCAGAGATTCCCTACAGTTTGAGCTTCTTGCTACAATGTTGTGACTCAAGGCTGGCAACTGCCGGCGATTGACCTGGGTGTGTAGTGCCACCACATGGGCAGGGGTTTCAGCCTGTGTCTCCTCCACTTTTGTCCATTTTATTACCACTTTAGTGTTAATGTTTACCATGTTCCAATAAATATTTGCTGTTTTGCTCCACCAAACCTTCAAACTGAACATTTCCTTATTCGATTATTTGCTGCATGGAGGCGGCCATCTTTCCTACGTCACACTCAGCTAACCCCGCAGCACCTCTCCACAAGGCTGCAATTGCTAAGTTAGCAGTGCTGAGCGCTGCAGCTGCAGAACGGCATTCAGTGGCAATTTGCTAACCTAGCACTTGCAGTGGCTGAGCAACTGAACACGCCGCTGGATTATTCTAAAGCCACATTTGTGGTTAGCTGATATTCAAAGTTAGGTGCTTGGGAGAAATGCAGTGGTTTCAGGAAGATGAGGTCCTCCAAGGTGCCCAAACTCTAGAGTTCCATGTGCCGCTGAAAAAGCTGTCCCAAATGCCTCAGAGGGGAGTCATATATCGGAGAAACAGGGGCCCTCTTTCATCCCTGCACATTTGTTGCGCTTCCCCATTGCTGAAAGTGAATACCCGCACATGTGGAAATCTAACAAAACGGCCACATAGTATATTTCCCTTGATGCTTCAGACCCGGCTTGTGGCATCTTGAAATGCTGGGGAGGGGGACATTGTGGCCCGGAGTATCCCAACTGATATCTTGCTGCTGTGGAACCGTAGAGAGAGGAAATTCAGCCAGGAAGGTGCTGATTTAAGCCTAAAGGCACGAGAAAGCTCAGGAGCTCTGTTGGCACAGGTCTACTCTCCTCGGTGTCTGGCTCCACTCCCTTTACATTTTATTTATATAATTTCTCACACTCATGTTCAGGCTAGGGTTGCCACCTTTCCTTCAAGCCAAACCCGAACACTCTAGAGTTGGGTTCAGGCGGCCATTTTATTTGTAGTGTATACATCATGACGTGGTATGCATGGCAGACTGGAGTTATGGCACACTGGTATTATGCATGGCACACTGGTATTATGGTGGGCAAACTGGTATTATGCTTGGCACACTGGTATTATGGCACACTGGTATTATGCTTGGCCCACTGGTATTATGCATGGCACACTGGTATTATGGCTGGCACAATGGAATTATGGCTGGCAGGCTGGTTTTATGGCTGGTATATTGTAATTATGGCTGGCAGACTGGTTTTATGACTGGCACTTTGTAATTATGGTTGGCAGACTGGTTTTATGGCTGGTATATTGTAATTATGGCTTGCAGACTGGTTTTATGACTGGCACTTTGTAATTATGGTTGGCAGACTGGTTTTATGGCTGGCACATTGTAATTATGGTTGGCAGACTGGTTTTATGGCTGGCACATTGGAATTATAGCTGGCATATTGTAATTATGACTTGCAGACTGGTTTTATGGCTGGCATATTGTAATTATGGCTGGCAGACTGGTTTTAAGACTGGCACATTGTAATTATGGTTGGCAGACTGGTTTTATGGCTGGCACAGTGAAATTATGGCTGGCAGACTGGTTTTATGGCTGGCATATTGTAATTATGGCTGGCAGACTGGTTTTAAGACTGGCACATTGGAATTATGGTTGGCAGACTGGGTTTATGGATGGCACAGTGGAATTATGGCTGGCAGACTGGTTTTATGACTGGTACATTGTAATTATGGCTGGCAGACTGGTTTTATGGCTGGCACATTGTAATTATGGTTGGCAGACTGGTTTTATGGCTGGCACATTGGAATTATGGCTGGCATATTGTAATTATGGCTTGCAGACTGGTTTTATGACTGGCATACTGTAATTATGGCTGGCAGACTGGTTTAAAGACTGACACACTGTAATTATGGTTGGCAGACTGGTTTTATGGCTGGCACATTGGAATTATGGTTGGCAGACTGGTTTTATGGCTGGCACAGTGGAATTATGGCTGGCGGACTAGTTTTATGACTGGCACATTGTAATTTTGGCTGGCAGACTGGTTTTATGGCTGGCACATTGTAATTATGGCTGGTAGACTGGTTTTATGGCTGGCACATTGGAATTATGGCTGGCACAGTGGAATTATGGCTGGCAGACTGGTTTTAAGACTGGCGCATTGTAATTATGGTTGGCAGACTGCGTTTATGGCTGGCACAGTGGAATTATGGCTGGCAGACTGGTTTTATGGCTGGCACATTGTAATTATGGCTGGCAGACTGGTTTTATGGCTGGCACAGTGGAATTATGGCTGGCAGACTGGTTTTATGGCTGGCATATTGTAATTATGGCTGGCAGACTGGTTTAAAGACTGACACATTGTAATTATGGTTGGCAGACTGGTTTTATGGCTGGCACAGTGGAATTATGGCTGGTAGACTGGTTTTATGGCTGGCACATTGGAATTATGGCTGGCACAGTGGAATTATGGCTGTCAGACTGGTTTTATGACTGGCACATTGTAATGATGGTTGGTAGACTGGTTTTATGGCTGGCACATTGGAATTATGGTTGCCAGACTGGTTTTATGGCTGTCACAATGGAATTATGGCTGGCAGACTGGTTTTATGGGGGGCACTGTGGAATTATGGCTGATTCTGCGCTCACTCACACAGAGTTGCTTGTCTCGGAGTCGGTGGTCACTGGAGACGTAGATCTGGATGGTGGACGAGACCAGCAGGAGCCGGAGGACCACTAGTCTTGGGACTGGAAGCGGAAGCAGGCCTGGGATCACAACAAAGAGCCTGATTGGTCGGGAAAGCGTGTGGCTTTGCCGTTATTGGCCTTGCTTTTGTACTGACCCCACCTCCCCCTCAGTCCCCAACTAACTAATCGCCACAGACCTTCTGATGCCACCCAGCCAATAAGGAAGCCCGTGTAGTTTTTGACGTCCCAACACCAATGGCCTCTGGGCCACCTTCCTTCTCCATCTTGTCATTAGTCCCCCTCCCCATCGAATTCCAAGGCGAGAAGGTGGTGGAACAGACAATCCGTCGCCATCCTTCTCCCGGCAGCCTTTTCCCTGACCTGAAAAGCTGCTCAATGGAACCCCCTCACCCGGTGCGTCGATGGGGTCTGTGGTCCCGGCACAGTGGCCGCTTTCCTCCCTCACATCAGCCGCCCCGTCTGATCCTACAAGAATGGAGGTGGAAGCAGGCCCGGGGTGAACGTCACGTGAGCCATGGCACCTGCGTGGAACTAGCAGTGGGCAGTGTGGACATGCTGCGTCTCCAGTGGCGAAGGGGGAACGCTGAATTGTAAGTATGGGTCGGAGATGCCCGGTACCGGCTCGGAGTCATGTGTCCGGGTGGCAGAGGGTGTCAAACCCGGACACGTGACTCCGAACAAAACCGGATAGTCCGGGTCAAAACCGGATGGGTGGGTACCCTCGTTCAGGCACCGGTGGGCCGATGACTCAGTGGGCCATGGTTCTGAACGAGTCTGGGGATCACCTGGGCCTGGCCGCTAGCTAAGCCTGAGGGTGCCTTTTTTTAAAAAACACTTTTTATCTATTTTTTTAAACACCATTCCTTTTATATTTTGCAAAAACACTTTTAATTTTGTAATTTTTTAAAAAGATCCTTCTGTATTTTTTGTATTGTATATTTTGTATTTTATGAGACATATTTGTATTTGATTTTTAAGATTTTAATTTTGTATTATTTTTAATGGATCTTTTTTATTATTTAGACACATTTTTATTGATTTAAGATCCTATTAGGAGAATAGGAGACTTTTTTTCAGTTCAGAGGAATTTTCTGATGCCAATTCGCGATTCAGTGGTTATTGGCGCAATTCGGCGGTTTTCGCCAACGTCCGATAACTGTTTTGGCATTTCCATTTTCAGCAAAACACAGTGAACATTCACTAAATAGTGAATTCACAGTTTTTTCGGCAAAATGGGATCACAGAAGAGCGCCAAAATGCAGCGAAGCACAATGCACCGTAATTGCACGCAATTTAAAATAACATAAAATATGTTTTAATTTCATTAAATTTCAAAAAATCAATACAAAATCTTTATCTCCAGCCCATAGAGATCTTAATCCTGCCCTGCGTGTTTGCATAATCAAAGTGGGCCGGTCTGGACGAAGTCGAGGGCTGATCTTTTGTTCCATTCCAGCCCTGCCCATTGCATTAAATCAATCTCTTTCTGTTCAGCAATGGCCTAAGTAGAATGATAACCCACACGTACAGTCTTCCAGTGTCAGGGGAAATTGGAGGGCCATATTTTTGTTTAACTTTGAAGGGTATGTTAGAACAAGGGAAAAAAAGTAGGTCTGTCCTGCAAAATTCAGGACTGTTAGCACATTTGGGGCACCATTACATTCTTGGTGCTAATGTTAGTGCTCACCTGGGTGAGCGTTAACGTTAGCCCTGGTGGCCCTAGTGCTGGTGCAAGGTTTAAAAAACCCGTTAGCGATTGGTATCTTGCGCTTTTCAGCGCGAGGTTACTGTACTTTGCGCTCCCTATGCTTAACATGGGGAGCGCAAAGTGTTAATTAGCGTTAGTATTACATATAGTAATGCTAATTCACGTCCGGCTGCTGTTAACCGGACAGTTAACCCCAGCCTGGACCAGGTCTTAATGGATTCCGCTGCTGCAGAATCCGCCAGGACCAGCCAGAAGCCCCCACCCAAAAAAATCAGATACCTCTAATCCCACGGCGAGGATCGCAGCTCCAACCGCCTCCTCTGTCCGCCAGGAGCAGGGAGAGACTGGGGGACTTTTTCCCCCAGTCTCTCCCTATGTTTCACTACGCCGACCTGCCAGATCTCGCGAGGCGAGATCCGGCAAGTAATGTGACCGGTGCCGTCTGCCTCAATGGAGTCCTATGGACTCCATGGAGGAGATGCGTGCTTAGCACTGCCGCACGAATCCCGGGGCTTAGCACCCAATATCGATGCAGGCAACTTTTTAGCGCCTGCATTGTAATATTGCGCTAAAACGGGGACACAAAAGAGAAATCTGCAGGCACAGGTTTTTCTCCTTTGCGTTCCCGTTTTAGCGCGATGACTGTAATGATGCCCTTGTTGTTTTATTCTATACATTCAGTACACAGGGGTTATTTTAATCTTTTGATTTCTTTTCATTCCACATACTGATGCTATATGCATTGTATTCAGAACCCACAAGTTACTTATTAGCAGGTGACAATGTGAAATGAAATGCTAAGCGACATGGAAATGGAAAGAGAAAAATCACAGAAATTCACGGCTTAGTGGGTGACCACATAGTGTCTTACTGCAGACTGAGCAGAGTATAGCACTAATATCACTTACCAGATCTGACCATCAGGGATTAAAACACATTTGTTTTAACCTCTTTTCAGCTGAACTGAGCTGAGCTGTCTGACACTAACACAGCTCTAATGCAGCTCTCGTCAGTGTCAGGATTCACACTGAGGCAGACATGGTAGTGTGATCTGACACTGGATGGGACGCAAGACTAAATGCAGTGGGATGGCGGAGGGCCCTCGCATCCCGGGCATCCGACTCTCGCTGGAAGGAGGGCAAAGTAAGTGACAGAGGCCCCTTGACTCTGGAGGCCCTGAAGAGGCTGAGGTCCCATTGGCTGTCAACAGTGGTGTCTCGACGGCTTCTCTGGCACAATCACCGGGGTGGGAGGATGATGACCTCCCTGCCACTAAGTGAGACATCAGCCCCTTGCTGGCGGAGGCCAGATTATCCTGGTCGGTGGATATTCAGTCACTCTGCGTTGATCTCGCTGCGACCCTGGTCCAGGTTGTGGAGTTTCACACACACAAATGCAGGAACTTGCGTGAGTGCAATCCATGACCTCAACTTACCTGTTGACCTTTCAGAAACAGATCACCAGCTTGCAATCTGCTGTGGTGACCCTGGAGGTCAGACATAGGTGCCAGAACCTGAAGCTCCGAGGTGTTTCAGAGTCGGTACATGATCTTGATCTACTCTCCTACGTACAGCGATTTGTGGCTACAGTTCTTTCTATGCACGTCGACCTTTGGGACTCTGTGCAGTCAGCAACTTAGGTGTGGAAGGCTGCCACGGCCCCAGCTGGAGCTCCCCGCGATGTTATTATGATGCTCAGCGACATGTTGTTGCACTCTGCCTTGCTGGGAACGATCAGGAATACTCCTAGGATCCCTTTTAAAGAGGCCTCTCTGGTGATTTTTCAGGACCTTCCCTTTCTAATTTTGGCAGCTAGACGTCTCTTCACACTGGCCACTGAGACACTGTGACTTCATGGCGTTCAATATCATTGGGGGCGCTCGGCTCCTTGCTGATCCATCACGACGATGGTCGACTTCATTCAGCCTGTTTTCTGGAGGACGCCAATATACATCTTCAGGCTATGGGACTACTTCGCGATCCCCCGGATTGTGATGGTGAGACGTCTTCTGATGGTTCTCCCTTGCCCCTGCGGGAGCCAGACTGAGTGGTTTTGCCCGCTACGGGACACTGTCCTGCTGGCACCCTTGCTCTTTTTGTTCTTCTGGTTTTAATTTTTCATGTTTGGACTTTTAGATGCCATTTTTGACCAAATGTGTTTTTTTCCCCTCTTTCTCTCCCACCAACACCCCCCCCCCCCACCCAAACCCCCTACCGATGGAGCAGAGTCCTGCCTCAGGCGTGCCATTAGGTTACCTAGGCTCTTGCTGCCTTTTGGCCCTGTGGCTGTCTCTACCCTGTTGCCCCCTCTCTGGCCCTCTGAGCCCCTGCGGAAGTTTGGGGTTGTGCCGTTGAGTGCCACTCTTTACATAGGGGAGCTCCTTCTCACATTCCTCTCCCCCTTTTAGGACCTCCTTTTCCTTTTTTGTATTCTTGTTTTTGTCTGTGTGGTTATTTGCAGCTGTTTCCTCGATTGTTATGTGCCTGTTCTTTTGGTCCTGTGTGACCATTTCCCTCGACTATTGTATGGCTTATCAGTATAAATAAAGAATTTATAAAAAAAAAATACTTACAAGGAAGATAATAGAAATAATGTACAAACAGCATTGTCTTCAGTATATATTCTGACTTCTATTATTTCCTTTATTCCTTCCATATGTATTTGTTAAAATTGATGATACTCTGTTCAGCATTTATTTCGATGCATGGGTTATTCTGCAAAAAAAATCTTAGTTCTTTATACATACATTCTTATTTACATCCTACTAGGCTATTTGAAGTGCTATTAAATATAACAATGGACCGTAAAATCATGTTTATTTGTTGAATAATACCATATAAAATATACTAATGGAGCAAGTTTGAGATAAGTGGTCTACAATTTGTTAACCCAAAAATAAAATGGACAGGAAGTGGTATTGTCGTATTACACGAGAAGGATCTAGGTAGATCTAAATTTAGAGTCTGAATACTTATTGCTCTTTGAGATAGTTTATATTATTACCTTGTGTTGAACGGTTGATTCAAAGAAAATTATATATAGCTGGTACTTGGATCCTGCTCATTTAGCCTATGTGTACCTGGACAAATCATTTATGCTGCTTTTGCCATGAGAAAAAAAAGATCCATGATACAGGATTCAACCATTTTGGGTGGATATTATCAATTTGATTAGTAAAGTAATTGGTAATACATTTATCTTCTATTCCAGATTGTTTTAATGTTCTTTCCTTCTAACTTGTCTAAAATTCAGAAAAAAATATTTATCCACAACATTATATTTAGGAGAAACCAAACGATGGTCAACTAGGAATGTCCCAAATACATAATTGAGCCGATATCTTTTAATAGAGGAGAAAATATCATTACTCAGAGCAACTCTACTTTATTTTTCAGTCTTTCGGTTTCCTCTCCAATTGCTGTATTATTGTAGGTTTCATGTGGTATTATGTGAAGTATAAAACATACAGTAGTTGTACTCAGATGATGTGTCGACTACATATTGTTAATTTAGTCAACTAAAATATGACTTGCGCTAAATGGCATTTTAGTCAAAAGACTATGTCTAAAACTAAAATAAAAGTAGTCCCACCCTGGGGGTGTGGCCAGCCATGAGCAGGAGCAGATGTGTCCTTGTGGAGCTCTGTGGCATTCTCCCTTGTTTGGGGGCTTTCGGCTGACTCTTGCTGCTCTTTTTTCTCTTTGAGGTCCCGCTGCAGTCAGCCATCAGGTGCACTTTGTCTGGAGCCGATCTGTCTTCCCCTCCGGATCAGAGACTGGGGTTGTAGCTCCTAAATTTAGACCAGAGTAGTTTCTTGGTGGCCATTTTGGGGCCTACCTTCTAATCTGGGAGCCTGCCCTGTTGTTCCTTTGTCTCTCTGAAGTGATCTGTCTCTGGCTGGGCCACTGCTGTAGGCTGAGGAATTGGAGGGCCCACATTTCCCGAGGCGGATAATGGCTCACTTACTAGAGCAGTGTGGTGCTGAATGATGGCTGTGGTGATGTCCTGCTGGGGTGCGGGGGCCCTGAGGGAGGGAGAGCCAGGGGCTACCACACTCCCGGGACCTGCAGATAGCCGAGCTGTGGCCGTAGATGAGAGTTGCACCAGGATGGGTGCTTCGAAGGAGGCCTTCCCTTTCAGCCGAACTGTGGAGTGTCTGGAGGCTGGAGATGGCGTGGTGCGGAGTGATGGTGGTGGTCAGTTTGCTGGGCAGCTGGTGGACCCTCTGACTCTGGGAGTGGTGCTTGGTCTGTATGGCAGGGACGTACTGGCGGCACCGGCTGTGGATGGTGTGAAGCTTCATGTTCTGGCTGCTGTGCTCCCCCCCCCGTGATGATAGAGACAGCGCGCTTTGGAGGCTGTCCGATGGTAGGCCGCAGGCCCAGGGTATGGTGATCACTCCTGGTGAAGATGCCCACCCTGCCTGGGGGCTAGACAAGGGCTGAGATGGACTACCTTGCTTTGTCTTCGGTTCCTGGCCCTCTCCGTTTTGCACCTTTTTACCTTTTTTGTCTAAAATGCCTTTTTGAAGACATTCGTTTATTTTTCCCTTGCCTACTGAAGACATCTGATACTTTAATCTGTGGAGTCATTTTCTGATATATATCTGCCTGTTTTCCTGAGTTATTTACCCCTGCTGAGTTTTGCTTTCTTTCTGAGACTCCCCCTCCCCCGTTTTCTGTGCCATACCCAGAGGACTTTTTTCTTAGACGTGCTTATTTGAATACCTATTTTGGCCCTGCGTGGCCTTATCTGTTGATGGATATGTAACCTTCAGGGTTATTCAAAGATCTGGCCCCGAAATGTAACCGGACACTGAAATTCAGCGAACGGTGACATTTCGGGGCCATTTGGCTATTCAGAGAGCAGGCAATTAGTCAAATTGCCTGCACGTAAGGTGCCTGTTCGAGGGCAGTGAAATCCCCATAGAGAAGCAATGCTTCCTCTATTCAGAGAACACCAAACAGCTGAGAAGGGTTGCCGAAATGTCCTTCCATTCGGTGGTTTCATTCGACAGGTTTATTCAGGCAAATCCCATAGGCTTCAATGTTAAAAATATTCCCGTTATAATACAATATCTAATAAACCATTTATTATTTTATTCTGCAGTAAAAAGTCTCTTTATTTTTAGATTTTTTTAGGATCTTTAACCCTTTCGCTGCTGAGGCTTTTCCCGCCTCTGTGCTGAGCTCATTTTTACTGGTTTCGCTCATCATGTTTAAACGTGTTTTGAAGGCTTATTTTAGTATATGACCCAGACATATTATATATCGTTCTTTCCGTCAGACTCGGCAGATTCATAATATGTCATTATTATATGTATTCGTCATGACCTGTCTGTATATTATAACAAAAAATGCAATAAAATATGAATTTTCAATAATTTACAACGTGTAAAGTGTTTTTTTTTTCACATTTTAACATGTGAGCAATTGCGGTTATATTTTGTATGGGGTGCGCTTGTTAAAAAAATTAGAGATGGGGTCTCGTTACATTTTTTTTGGGGAAAATTACGTGATTTTTAACAAACGCACCGCATACAAAAATCGTTAGTGCAGCATCATTGTTCACATTATAATTGAAATGGGAACAATATTGCTGCATTAACAAAACAAAAAAAAGAAAAAAAACTTGTTTATTTTATTTTTTATAATTTCTTTAAATATATTTTTATTTTTATTTTTAATTTTTATTTTTAAAAAAAAACTTTTTTCACAGTCGTGTTTCGTATCGTTGGAACGGCCATGCTCTGGCCGATCCAACAATACCAAACTTTAACCCCTAGCTGCCATGGATTGGGAGATAGGGGGTTCATTGGAACCCCCTATCTCCACCATTGGTGGCAGCTAGGGGTTAACTCCAGGACTAGCGTCATCGTGCTATGCACGATGACGCCAGTCCTCAGGGGGAGTTCCCGGAGGCTTGGCCGACATCCAAGATGTCGGCCAGCTCCGGGAAAGGATCACGAACCGGCGCTTTTCAGCGCCGATTCGTGATCCGGCCCCCATGGGGTTAATGCCAGGTACCATTTGGAAGGGCAGGCTGTGCCCTTCCAAACGGTGCCTGGGTTAACCCCCTGCATGCCGCCGATCGGGAGGGAGAGAGGTCCGCCTCCCCCCCTCCCTTTCAGGTGCCTCCTCCGCACATGCGGGGGGGGCGCCTGAATTAGGTGTCATAGCGCCCCCGCGATGACACCTAATTACTCCGGCGGCGGTTCCGGGTGCTGGGCTGACATCGAGGATGTCAGCCCGCACTGGGGGGCCAGCGATCGGCCGGAACCCAGCCGAACGCTGGCCCCAAAGAGAGGACGCGCTCAGCGCGTCCACCGCATGGAACGCTACCTGCGGTTGGACGCGCTGAGCGCATCCGTAGCAGTAAAGTGGTTAAGACACTTTTTGAGATTTTTTTGTCAACATTTTTTTCTGGTTTTTTTTAAATGGTTTTTTCTTTTTTCTGTAACAGACCTTTTTATTATCATTCATTGGATCATATTTGTAATTTCCAAACATTTTTGTTCAGTAGTTTTTTGTTTTTTTGCAAACAACATTTAAATTTTCAAACTTTCAAGCGTACTGGTTTTTTTTCTCTCATCTCATCTCATTCGTCTGCGTGTCGGGTTTTTCCGGCGGATGCTCTGCACTGTGATCGGGGGCTAGTCAGGTTTCTCCGGTGTGTTCGGCGGGGTTACTCCAGCTGTTTTCTGTGGGTTTCGGTGAGTGTTCGGTTAGTGTTTGGCGGGTTTGCGGCGAGTGTTCTGTGGGTTTGCGGTGGGTTTTCCCTGCACTACGGGGGCCCTGCGGTGCTTGCTGAATACACCACAGGGCAGGGATCAAGTCCTGGGAAAAAAAGTGAGGGAACTCACCCATGAATTCCACAACCCCTATTACCTGAAGAAAAAATTATATATATATCACGAGTATAGCAGTATGTGGTGATACCATTTTTATTGGGTTAACATTACATTTAAAAGACAAGCTTTCAAGAGTGTAACCTCTCCTCTTCAGGTCTGGAAACTATACTGATCAGTGAAAGGTATCACTAAGTACTGGTATACTCGTGATTTTGGCAACTGGACTAACACAATATATATAATATACTGTGTGTGTGTATATATATATATATATATATATATCCAGGCACAGACCCCCCAGAATTATATACACAGGCATTGGACCCCCAGAATAATATACCCAGCACTGGACCCCCTGAATAATATACCCAGCACTGAGCCCCCAAAATAATATACCCAGCACTGGACCCCCAGAATAATATACCCAGCACTGGTTATATGTATATATTTGCCCCTAGCTCACGTGGATATATTTGCCCCAGCTTACATGGATAAATTTGCCTCCAGCTCATATGGATATATTTGCCCCCAGCTCATATGGGTATATTTGCCCCCAGCTCGTTTGGTTATATTGCCTCCAGCTCATATGGATATATTGCCCCCCAGCTCATATGGATATATTGCCCCCCAGCTCACATGAATATTTTGCCCCAGCTCATATGGATAGATTGCCCCCAGCTCTCACATGGTTATATTGCCCCCAGCTCATATGGTTATATTGCCCCCAGCTCATATGGATATATTTGCCCCCAGCTCATATGGACATATTGGGATCGTGGCTGGCTGTTGGATCCATCTCAGGCGAGCGGCCGCGCTTCATTCCAGTGGCCACTCATAGGAGGAAAACACGGGCCCGCTGGCAATGTGCGGCCAGCTCAATTGTTTAGGGCTCGGGCCACAACGGGAACCTGCGTTTCCGCTGTGGAAGAAGTGCGGGAACGCCGTTCCCGCAGGAATCGAGCCCTGCCGCAGGGTCGGCGAAATAGGATCGCTGAATCGCCCCAAAGTGCAGGAAACGAAAAGTACGGTGACTTTTCGAATCTCTTTGAATAACCCTGCTTGTCTCAAAATAAAAATTATTTACAATAAAATTAGTCCCACCCTAACATTTTCCCTTTGTTTTTACTAGTCAAGGAAAATGTCAAAAGATTTTACAGTTTTAGTCATTATAACTTAGTTATATGCTCTTGATCCCAGGACATACTTGAAATTGAGAGAAATCTAAATGTATCCTTCCTGGTAAAATAATTTATAAATAAATACATAAATAAAATTATAGTCTAGTTTCTGTCACTGGAAAAATGTATATATATATATAGAATATATTATATTTCTATATCCTAGCTCTGATAGACCATGATGGGCCATGCTAAAGCAAATTTATAGTATATATTCTTTGGTTCTGCAGGTAATGAGTCACACGTTTGGAGTTTTTGACCCCATAACTGGGCATTTAAATGCATATTTTCTTTCTATACAAGGTTATGGATTCCATCCTTTCTAGAAGTTGATTCTAGAGGGTTTGGTAGCCTATGGTATTGACAAGCAATAGTAGATAACTGCTAGGCACCAGAAATTAATTTATTAAGGCCTTTGTACATGGTAATGGGAACTGCTATTTCATGGCAATAAATACTATTTGTGGCCAAAACATGTTACTGTAGTGTGACTGACGTAAGTGAAAAGTAAAAGGAAACTAGTCATTGAAATCGTTAACAAAATAAAGCACACAATTTAGCTGAAACAAAATTCTTTCTAATATTTGTTAAACATTTTTAAATGTACATATAGAAAGAACAATAAAAGACAGTATACACTATAACAATTTTTATTAGAATGTTAATGTTAATTACAGTAGCTTTAATTCAAAAACATGTCACTGATTTTCACAAGCATATCCTTGAAACTTCCAAAACTCATCGGTTTAGACGTTCTGAAAGAAAAGTTAAAAAGAAAACAACAGTTAAAAGACAATTATTTAAATTAACCCTTTCCCGCCGCGGGGTGTACCATGTCCTCCCGGCGGCAGATGGACCTGAACACTGCAGGGCAGCATAGCATATCCCGCTTGAGTCTATGGGCTACGACCACCCACTAGCTGGCTCATGTGCTGTGTCATTTGCTGCCGTGGGAGTGCTTGAAACCAAGCCTTCCCCCTGCAGCCAATGATGTGTTAGCTGCTTGGGCGTGCCGAGGGAGGGGCCTGCCACAGCAGCCTGCTAGCGGGGCATACTAGTACGGCCCGGCGTCATTAACGTTGCACTGCCGGGCACCGCCTGCTCAGCGTTGAGGGGGTTAAAACAGGAGTCTTTTCTTAGTATATTAGAATTTTGTAACTAGGATAAACATTTTTGGGATGAAGGGGTGAATAGATGGCTGAAGAAAAACCTGTTTTTTATAACTTACAGCATTGATCCAGGAAATGTAAGCAGAAACTCTGGTGAAGACAGAAGGCTTCAGGTAGGTGTTGCAGCCAAGGGAGGAACCAAAGCTAGTTACACCATGGACTTGGTAAACACCACCGACGGAGCAGTTTAGGGGTCCACCAGAATCTCCCTGTGTTGGAAATTTTTAAATGAAAAATGGAAGTTACATAAAATATAGACACAAAACAATATAAAAAACAGAATCCTACTGAACTACAACTATGCCCCGAATAAACCGAACCCTATTATAGATGCAAAATAGCAAATATGTCAATACATACATTATGCAAATTTCTTGCCATATGGTCCTATTCATGTATATGAAAAATAGTAAAGGGATCTTACATTACAAGCAGCCTGGGCTCCATTACCACCAGCGCACACCATGGAGGTCTTGACAGTGCTTCCCCAGTAAGAGCTGGTGGAGCAGGTTGCGTGAGCTACCACAGGGAGAGGAGCCTGCTGGAGGATGGAGGGAAGGGATCCACCAGCTGTAGGGTAATACATGTTAATATTGCAGTTTTAAGTGGTTAAAGTTAATAAATACAGATATTAAAGTGAAGTTACAGAAATGTCTGACTAAAACTGTTGATTAAGAAGATATGTTTGAAATTTTACATTCTAAATTGAGGACACGAGTATTTGTAAAACATATTGTAGATGTACATTTTACTACCTATTTACTTATTAGCATAGCTGTTCTATCAAGAGTGATGGGAATGGTGTACTGAATTTTTCTTGAATCCAAATATTGGCATAAAAACGGTAACAGGAATGTTACAAATGTACGACATTACATTGAACTAGCTTTAATTTGCAAACAAAAATGGACGGGGAGAAAACAATGTGGGTCATATTACAATCTTCACGTTAAAACGCTTGCGCAACATGAGAATTTGTGCGCCAAGCGTTAAACATTAACGTGCGTAAATCACCGCTGGAATTACAATCCTCGCACATTTTTTCATCCGTGGAGCAATAGCGCACATAAAACGGACGCGCACAAATTCTCGCACAGTAACGTTGCACGCAGACTGTTTTTTTCACGCGATTCAGACAATCAGAATTAAGAACCACATTATCTCACGTTAAGTAATTGCACCTGTCAAAGTCAATCTGAGCATATATGCTGCAGCAATAATAAACGCACACACAACTTCTCCATTTTATTGATTTGGGATGAGTAGAATGTGTAACTATACTTTGCTGCGTATTTTTTTTTGGTCTGCTGTATTTGGTTTCGGCCAGGTCGGTCAGATTTGCCATTAACACCAGCTTTTAGGAGTTGCTAAAATTATGCGCGCAAAGGCTATGCGTTAAATCCTGCACATGGATTGCAATACCATCCGCGTACCAGCGTTCATTCGCCTTTGCGCTCACAATGTTAAGTATAGGACGCGCACAGTACAATAAACTTGCAAAGGGATCGTGCAGGTTCACCACGTAAGACGATTACGCACGTTTTTTGCGCTGACATTGTAATACGACGTTCAGCGCAAAGGGTTTAACCCCTCGCGTTAATGCAGTTTTGGCGCCGGCACAAACGTTTGCGTGAAGATTGTAATATTGCCCTGTATGTGCCCTGTATGTATAATTTCGATTTTATTATTTAACCTGTTCCATCTTTTTAATGTTTCTAAGTAACTACTTGTAAATTATTACTATTTTCGGTGTACCCAGCAACAAATGAAATCATTCTTTTTTTTTCTACCTGTGTTAGTGCAAATTTAGTGAAAGAGTGCTCTATGAAACATGTTTAAGATTCTTTTGGGTTCTCTTTGTTGTGAAGGAAATAATGTAGAAGCTTTCTTAAACAAACAACTTACTGCTGGTTCTGCCCCATCCAGATACAATGCAAGCGTAATTGTGAGCCAGGATGGCACCATCAGAGGGAAGAGTGGCCAACCTTACAGAGGTGGTGGTAGAGGCACTGGAGGCCAGATGAAGAACTGCAATATCAAATCTGTAAATAAGAAATAATTAGAAAGAATGAACAGAATTAAGGGTTTTATGAAGCGGTGTATCATTACTATATTACTGTTTAATGCTTTCCTGTTTGTTTTGTTGATAATCGTATGTAAATATGTGTAAATTAGAACACATTATTCTTGTAGGTTGATGTTTAAAATTAGTATTCATGCATTAAAAAAAACATTCTTTAAAACTAAAGTGTATTTAATGAATATTCCTGTCATCGTATTTGTTATATATATATACATACTGTATATAGATAAAGATATATATATATATTTCCAAAGGTTCAGATGGAGACTGGCTTAGATGAAAATAAAAAACATCAACATTTCAGTTCCCAATGGAAGTGTCTTCAGGAGATTATATATATATATATATTTAACAAACCAGGAGGAGAGCACACCAACTCAATCATCCAAAGACTATTTTTTTTTGGAGAAAGTATTTTATCAGGAAAGATACATTGAAATTTCTTTTGTTTTCAATTATGTCCTGGGTGGCCAGTATGTGAGTATGTACTGTTAGATGTCTTGTCCAAGGACACTTACTGGAAAGGTGCTTTGCAGGGATTCAAACCTGTGTCTCAGCGGTTATAGAGCTCAGTAATAGTGCTGTTACCTCTACTCCATCCATCGATAAGCTCATCTTTTTAACGCTTTTAACCAATTTTATCCCTTTAAAGATTCTAACAGCTTTTAACCCTTTCTGTATTTCAACACTTTTTAACCCATTGAAAAGTAAAAAAATTATGGGAATACTCTGATCTTTCCTACAATACCAAGCATGGCCATGTATCTTTTATGGTTTAGGAGATATGGGGGTCCAAATGACCCTTGTATTTCCACCATAGGGAGTTCCCTGCCCATGCTTGATGATGGCAGTGGGTAGGAAGATGTTAGCCCGCACTGGGAGACCACTGCGCTTGAAGCCTCATTGACGCCGAGCTGCGCGGCTGCGATGACGTGCTGAGCGCTTCCTCTGCACTCTAGCGTGAAAGCAGAGGATGCACTCAGCATGTCCTCCGCAGCCGTGGAGTATATATATAATATATATATAATTTTTATTATTATTTGCATCCTTCAGATCCATTCCTGACACAAGAAGGAACACTAACATGATTGAGATTCCTGCAAGTATTCCCACGTCGAACAGATATGACTTTTTGAAGGAAGAACAGGTTTTTCGGCGAGGACAAGGACATGTATCGGGGGTACAAATGAGGAATATCCCCCTTGAACCAGATAAACAGAGACTGATGTTGAATAAAAAGAAGAAATCAGGAGGACCAAGAAGAATTAGAAGAGGAAGGAGAATTCTTCAAAGAAAAAAAGTGAGAAAATAGAACCTGTGGGTAGCTTTAATTTGAGTGTCACTCCTTTACAGGAAACAGAAATCAAAGTGTTACAAAAGGGTTTCAAATCCAAGCCTAGGGATAGATAAATTTAACCTATACGTTGATCTTCTAAGATTCAAGCGAAAGCTATGTTTGAAAAGGTTTTTTTCTGTAAATACCCATTGGAGAGAGTTGAGACAAATAAATATACGTCGTTAAAAAATACCTCTATGTTTTATCCGAAACAGATGATATCAGACCCCATTACAGCATTTGAAAGCCTGGTTTTGTCAGAAAATGAGAAGATCCCCACAAAGGGGGGCATGGCTGGCCATTAGAGGGAGCAGACGTACCTCAGCAGAGCTCTATCTGAAAATCGCTGGTGGTGGCAGTTTCGGACCTGGACTTTCATTATTATTGCCCCTACGGGAGTCCCTGCTCGGCTGCCCACCAGGAGGAGTGCTCTGTAGCCTGTATAGTCCCCCCTTCAGAGCATAGCAGAGATTACGGCCTTGTTTCCCTGCAGGGACACTCGGATGGTGGCCATTTTGAGGCCTATCCCTCGACTCTGCTTTGGATCGTCCCTTGTCCCTCAAGGCTCCCTCTGCGGAATTACCTGGTTCAGGTGGTTGGCTGCTGCAGGCTCTGAATGTGACGGCGATCCCTACGGCGGTGATATCGGAGGAATGTGCAGAGGGGAGGCGGCTGCCATGCTGCGACCTTGTCAGAGGCCTGGGAGACGCTCTTGCGGATCTGGAGGACTGCCTATGGCTCTTACCAGAGGACGACGAGAGCCCACTGACATGTGGCTCCTGACTGCTAGATGTGCTGCGGAATGGCCGGGAGATGGAATCTTAGGTCCTGACTGAGTTTCCATCGGGGGCAGCCCTACTTGCCGACCGCAATGATGTATCTCCAGCTGCTGAGGATGATCGTGGTGCAATGGATGGGCCGGTTCTCGCTGAGATGGATGTTGAGGTGGAGATCCCCGGGCATCCTGCTGCTGGCCCCCTGGTGCAGTCCGAGATGGAGGGTGGCACTGATTGCTCTCCTGATGGGTTATGGCATGCACACCGATATAGCTGTGGGGCTCCGACCGCGACCGAAGCATTCCGGGGCCTGACCATCAGATGGGAGCTTTGAGAGGGGAAGGCATCAAGAAGTGCTGTCCGCCGCACCCTGTGGTTGGACAGAGGCTGAGGAAACCGGTCCTTCTCCGTTGGTGTACTCCGACATGCTCCCCCCCACCTGCTGATGTTTTTCTTTCCAATTCCCCATGCAGCTGGTTCTAAGCGACCTTAGAAACTTTCTATTTTTGATTTTACCCCTTGTAAAACACTCTATTTTCACAGCTTGCGGGTATTTTGGAGCATTGGAGCATTTTACGCTCAAAGAAATGTGAGTGGTTCATTGTGCAGTATTGATTTTTGGATCAGTTTACATACTGTATTACACTATATATTGGCTATTTTGTATTTTTATATGATACCGATGTGACAAGCATCTTACTAGAAAAAACACTTACAAAAATATATACAGGGGATTATCAACCTTTTAGATTTAACGTGACTTTGTGTTAGCACTGGAGTTCGAGTGAATTTGGTATGGGAGCGCTGCACTCTCCTATATATCTTTGTGCAATATATGGTGGTTTTGGGAATAATCACTTTTGGTGCAATAGCGATCAGTACTGTTGGGATACACTTTTAATGCCATTGAGTTCCAATTTTTCTGTTCCTTTGGGCTTACGGGACTATGCCGGGGATGGCACAGTTCGGGCCTTTGCCACTAACCTCTTGTTTAATTTTTCCTCCCCTACTCCTCTCCTTGTTTTCGCTTCTTTTTCTTTTGTTTCTTATTTTCTTAAGTTACTACTGTCCCTTTTCTATTGGATACCTTCGGCTGTGCTTCTTCCACACAGTGCATTCTGATACTTAGTTGATGTTATTGAAGACTTTTTTATTTACGCGTTTTGAGTTTTTCTACATTGATGAGACCCCCCACTTGGGGATGTTTTTTGCTAACACATTGCTGTTCTTAGCCGACTGTTGTACTTATTATCACTTGCTGTTTCTCTGACGACATGTTTTGGCCCTGCGCGGCCATCCACTATTTTGCAGTTTGTTGTTAAGCTGCCGATTTTCCAAAATAAAAACTTTGAATAATAATAAAAAGATCCCTACAAAATGTAGAAGAAACAACTTGACTAAGAAGGAAAGGGAGGCATTAAATAATTTGAGCAGGAATGATAAAGTGGTGATCAAACCGGCTGATAAGGGGCGGGGGAGTTGTGATTTTGTCTGTAGAGAATTACAATAGAGAAGCAATGAGAATACTCTTGGATACTAGTACATATCAGTCCATTAACAATATCCTTACCTATGAAGTCCAAGATAGCATGGATAAACTTCTAATTTAATGTTTATCATCCGGAGTTATAAACAAGGGAGAGATTTATATCTGTCAGCTTTCCAAAAATTCTGTTTTTTATTGGCTCCCTACTGGCTATTTTTCATTGTGTTTTATATGTTTTAATTTATTAAAGTGATTTTATATTAAATACACTTGCTGTTCCTGGTCCACTGAGCAAGAAAAGTGGTTTTTTTGGGAGTTGGACCCTGTTAAAACAACCTCTGTGTGCATTTCCTGAGGGCCTAGGCAAGGACCCATACCATGAGAGTAAATTTTCAAGTGGGACGTCTATATTGATGCTTGCCACAGTATGCGCTATGGTCCCTACCCTTTATATTTAAAGTTAAGACACAAAAGATTGTTGGGGCTGTTGGGTGGCCGACAAACAACCCAGAAGCTAATAATGTAGAGCCAGGGGGCTCTGTAAAATGTGAGTGAAACCAAGTAGGGTTACTTTCATTGAAAAGGTTTATGGGTCACGCTATGATGTGTCTCTTTCTTTCTTCTTTTTGAAGAGATTGGAATAAGAAGGCTGGATATACACATCATTGGATTGGTGACCCATGTCCTGATGACCTGTTACTGGAACATTGAAATCAATACTCTATCGATTGTATTGTATATTGTATCCTTCAGATCCTGTTTGCCATGACAGTGTATGTATAAGCATAATTGTTATAGGTTTCTATAATTATTTGATAATTCCATCTGCTTACCCGTTTGCTACATTATTAGTGTTCCAGCTTGCATGTCTTACAATCCTGGACACAGAGATTGCCTGTTCGGTGCCTTCATTAGTACTCAGGTTATGGTCTCCCAAAACAACACGGAAGGTTCTTGCGCTTTACATATGAGACAGAGAAATTGTTGTTTAATGAAGAGTTTCCAAACACGAGTCATTTAGTTAAACAACCAAACAAATAATTGTTCACTATTAACCTGATCTTTTTGTTTTTATAGAACAAAAAAGCCACAGATTTCTATAATTTAATAAAAACGTATTGACTCCAGGGCACATCATACAGGAACAAAATCATCAAGCGCATATATTTCTTTTCAAGAATAGTTAGAAGTTATATTATTTATTTTATGTGTAGATAAATATATACTGTATATATATATATATAAATATATATATATATATATATATATATTTGTTCATATAAAATGTGTGCACTCATTTAAATTGAAGCATTAGCTTATAAAGACAATCTTGACATATGCAAATGTTACAAAAACAAAAATAAAACCTACAAATACTCATTAAATACTCAATATGGATGATTGGCTAAAATGAACCTGCTTTACATATTACAGCAGTTAATCTTTGATGCGGGCCACAGAGTAAATAGAGCCCTTTATCTTGATCTACTCTCCCATTGCCTAGAATGCCATCAAGTACCGAAATATCAATCATTCAAAACACATTCTTACGCGTCAACACAGTGAGCAGCGGTCAGGACACGGTTAGCACGGATCAGAGAACCTCCACAGGTGTGAGACCAGCTGCTGCCGGACTGAAACTGGAGAGTAACCTGGATGAGAGATATAAATGAATAAACATATCTAAGATATATACTGTGTGTGATATATATATATATATATATTCTATGCAGGTGTTTCATTTTATTCTTTTTGTGAATTTATTTTAAAATGTAATGAGAATTGAAAAAAAAAAATTATTACTTTGATCTAATAAAAGTTCCCAGTGCTGGCATAAGCCAAGGTGGGCATGAGTCAGGTTTTAAGCAGGCAGGAATGGGTGCTTCTGCCCCATGGTGCTGCTGTCCTTAGTTCTGAATAGGTTTCAGTACCAAGGGCAGCACCCGCCAAACGCAGCCTGAATGAAGGAAAGAAAAAACCCCGCTGCATTCAGCAAAGAAAAAAAGCCTTGTTGTTTTAAAATAATTAGGAATCCAAAAACGTCACCAAGAAAAATCCTCAAAAATTCCTAAAAAAATCCTAAAAATTAAATAAATAAGGAGCCTTTTTGCTGCAAGTGAAAAGAATAAACGGTTGACTACATTGAAAACCTATGGGATTCGCCTGTTTAAACTTGCCGAACAAACCACTGAAAATCTGGCCATTTCACTGACATTTCGGTGCTGTTCGACGTTCTCTGAATAGATTAACCTTCACTTGTCTATGGGGGATTTCACTGCCGCCGGCTGCACTGAACGGCACCATGGCATTGTCTATGGCCTGTGGCACTGAATACAACAGATTCAGCACCACGACCAATGGACAAAGGGAATCTTTGACATAAAATAAGGAAATGAGTCATAGAAATTTAATCAATTCGTTATATTCCGTTTCGTTTTCAATCCATTCCAGACGGAACCTATTCATTATTTCGGACATGCTTCCGAGATACAAAACGGTAAATTTCATCCGAATTTTGATTTGGAACATAATGAGACGCACATCTCTACTAGATATCCTATTCCAAGTGACGTTATAATTAACAAGTTGGTGAAGTAAGCCATTTAAAATATAACTTTTATTGGAATTTTTAAAATGTGCCTAAATGAACACAGCCATCAACCAAAATAGTTAAAAGACACTCACACACTGATTATAACCTCAATGGTTAAGTAATAGCCTTAAGTAATAGTTAAGTAATAGCATTTGCATACTCCAACCAGCAGGTTGTTAACATAGTACCAATAGCAAGTGTTTTCAACAGTCTGAAAGGGGAGACTAAATAGGGGAAATCGAGATAAGTGGCTTATAATCACCCTGAATTATGTGAGTGTAATACTCGATTTCATAATCTTGTGAATTATTACGTACCTCTATACCATTTCCCCTAATAGTGAACGAAGGGTGAACCTATAATGTATATGTAATATCCTGCCAGGCCAGCGGGTAAATACATACTGAATACACTGCGGTGATCAACTGCTTACATAACACCTACTCCTATAAGCATAGGCGTCTCTACAGGGGGCAAGGGGGGGCAATTGCCCCCCCCAGGTTATTCCTTTCCCCCCATGTGCCCCTCACCAGAAATCAGGATCCAGCTTCCCATACTTATTCGGACCACTGTATCTCCATGTGCATCGTATATGGACATTATAGGTGTCATTGGAAAGGGCAAGTTTCCTTTCCAATGATATCCAAGATGACCGTATTGAGTGTAAAGTAAAAGTCATAAAACATTAAATAACAACGTGCACGTAAAGGTAAACATTTTCACAGGGTTTAAATGGCTCAGCAGTGAAGTGGTTGATGTTCAGACTATACGTTACATTGTTTATTACTTTCGTTTTTGCATTGGTTTAGTTATATATTAAGGGTTAATGGGTAGGCTTCATCCCTCACAGTATACATTTTATTTTTTCCTTGAATTATGGCATTATGGGGTTAAGGGGTTCTCTAAATGCTACATTGTTTATTATTTTTATTGTATTTCTCTTGGTTTTATTTTAGGGGTTATTATGGAAGTTAGAATCTAAAGGGTCTAATCATCTTTAGATACTCTGCTTTTCATCACATACTGGGGAATTCATTTTGCCGAAAATATGGTGAATTCCCTATTTAGCAAATGGTCACTGTAATTTGCTAAAATTGGAGTCCCTGATGCAGCTATCAGACATTCAGCGAAAACTGACGAATTGCAGCAAATTTAATATTGAATTTAAGTATCATGTTAGTACAACAGAAAGGCATCATTGCATCACATTACTCTGGGGTTTTGGAATCTTATTTATATATACCTATTTAGGGCTCTATTACTTGATGTGAGCTAACCCTTGCGACGGCATGGTTTTGCGTTAGTGCCAGGTTAATTCAGTTTAGCGCCTACCAACAGATCGTTTGCCTCTAGCTACAAACAGGAAAAATCACTTAGCCAGTTGCTATTAGTGATTTGTACTGCAAGCTTACTGTACTTTCAGCATCCTATACTTAACACGGGGAGCGCTAGAGATCTCTAGTGCTTTTGTGACTAACAGGTCACTTGGTGCCAGCGCTAATTTTTTGAGGGGAGCTAATTGCTACATTTTACCTACTGCTCAATCATGGTGCTAACTCCAATAAAACAGGTCCTCGCCCAAAATTAACAGGCAATTGAAAGGAATGCAGCACAGGTTGTTCTCTTGGCCCCATACACCATAGTAATGGAACTGGTCAGCAATGTCATTGCTGTTGCAGTAGGCTCTATTAGGATATACATGTATCCTTTATCCACATATATCCTAATCATTTTATGCTGAGGATTATTCATAGTATGTAAGCGGTTGATTATTAGGGTGACCATGTGGACCATTTTTAAAAGGGACACATGGATAAATCTTGCCCTGGTACAATTGTTATTTATATGCTGCAGCAGGGAAATTATTGTCGCTCACCTGGCCTTCCTTTTGGATATATTAAATGCATTGTAATGATTCTACTTGCTGTTGGGTGTCATTTATCATGCAATGCCCATCAGCCTTAATTAATATATGTGTGCATATACACATGGAAGATACCACCACCTTGGAGGATTTTTATAATGCAGGGTTTTGAGGGCTGTTCGCTGGATGTGTTCATACTTATAGAAGCTTGTGAGGGCAGGGGCTAGGTATGGCCCAGCACTCTGCACTGGGAAAAAACAGTTCTATCCTGTACACAAACACATTAGTGCTGGGTCTCAGCCCGGGTCTTAGCGTTTCCCTAGCGTGCGCTGAATGACCTTGTACACGGACTCAACGGTAGACATGTGCATTCGTTTTAGTACTAAAACGATTTAGTCAGAATTTTGGGATAATTTAGTTTTAGTATGACTCGAGAGATACGAAACTGCTCAGTACAAAAAACGAAAGAAACTAAAATAAAATGCACTACATTTTAGTTTCAGTCCTTTTTGTTATTACATTGAGTGAAGGAGACCAGCAATGAAGAGCGCAACATCGCAAAGCTACAGAAAAGGTTTGTATGCGTAATCCTTCCCGTCCCTACCCAAAACTCAGACAGTGATAGAGCTCCAGAATACTCACTCGCAGCACAGACAGCCAGCACAGGAGAGGAAACCTTTACTTAACCCTTGCATGTCTATGAGGCAGACAAGATGATAAAAGCAGCTGGAGAAGGAAAACATTCAAATAAATCACACTGAAAGCTAATGAAAGAGGAGGGCTGGATAGTAAAAACCCCTTTATAACAAGCAGCGCTGGGAGAAGAGAGGGACTTTATAAAACGTGTGTTATCTCCCCTCCCGCTCTGCATAATAGGGGCTTAGGTCAGATACATTTTATATTATCCAGGAGCACTATCCCCCTTTTCTCATCTATAATACACATTTTATATAAAGTCCCTCTCCTCTCCCAGTGCTGCTTGTTATAAAGTTTTTTTTTACGTCTGATACATTTAGTATTCAGCTCTCACAGTTACTCTGTCATTATGAGCCTTCAGTGTGATTTAATTGAATGTTTTCCCTGGATTTAAAGTGATTTATTTTATTATAAAAATAAATTTGCACCAGTCATCTCTTCTCTGAGCTTTCAGACTGATTTACGTTAATATTTTCCCTCTCCCCTGCTTTTATATTCCTGTGTCTCCCCCACAGAGATACAAAGTTTAAGTAAAAGTTCTCACTCCTGTACTGTATAAACATTGCATTCTGAAGTTCTGCTCCCTCCACATGCCAATGCAGTAGGATGTTCTATACAGAACGGGGCATTAATTAATGCAGGAGGATGTTCTATACATTATACAGAGAGGGGTATTAATGCAGGAGGATGTTATATACATTATACAGAGAAAGGTATAAATTGAGGAGGATGTTCTATACAGAGAGGGACATTAATTAATTCAGGAGGATGTTCTATACATTATACAGAGAGGGGTATTAATTAATACAGGTGGATGTTGTATACATTATACAGAGAGGGGTATTAATTAATGCAGGAGGATGTTCTATACATAATACAGAGAGGAACCTTTTTTTTTTTAGCCCTTTAAATCCAGTGGCTGTGAGCACTGAGATCGGCAGCTTCTTATATTATCTCTCAGTACAATGTATCAGGCTCATCTGTTACAGTAACCGACTGTAACAGCGCTCAGAGTTTCAGTAAAACAAGGAAATAATATCGTTCTAACCTCTTATGTATAAAAATATTATTTACTAGTTTTACGGAAATTCGGAGCGCTGTGATGAGCAGCAGTCAGTTACTGTAACAGCTTTGCCTGACACATTTTGCTG
The DNA here is from genome assembly GCA_009667805.1 of Leptobrachium leishanense. NCBI lineage: Eukaryota > Metazoa > Chordata > Amphibia > Anura > Megophryidae > Leptobrachium > Leptobrachium leishanense. The sequence goes on from CM019064.1 coordinate 372,047,086, forward strand.
AGAGTCAGAGATACTGTAACAAGCAGCAATCTCAGCCCTCTGAGGAGCCACTACAATAGTAATTGTATCCACTGGTTTTCGGATGAATGAAATTAGTTTTCATACTAAAGAACTGAAAACGAATTTCTTTAGCAATTAAATAAATTGCATTTTAGGACTAATCCATTAGTTCAAAACGAAATTTTATGCTGTGCACATGTCTACTCAGCGGTATGATTTAGTGGTGAAAATTATTAGTGCCCCCCCCCAGTTTTGACCATGGTATATTATGTGGCCCCCTAAATATTATTCCTAGAGTCGCCACTGCCTATAAGCCTTGCTGGACTGATAATACGGCTATTACTTAACCATTGAGGTTACAATCAATATGTGAGTGTCTTTTAACTATTTTGGTTGATGGTTGTGTTCATTTAGACACCTTTTAGAAATTCCAATAAAAGTTATATTTTAAATGGCTTACTTCACCAACATGTTAATTATTTAAATCTGGGTTACCCCCATTAGGAGGTGAAGTAGCCTCCAAAATTGGGTCATTTCCATTTTTTCATTTTGATTAAATACACCACGCATTATTTGTTCAAGTGGCGTTATAACCTGAGAGTTCATAGAATTACTATTCCCACTTTTGTATTGTGGCCTGACTTCATTTTGATTTTTGTCCAATTATTATTATTATTATTATTAGCTTTATTATGTGACTACGTACTCATATTTTAGTATAAGCATTTACGGTAATCTCCACAAACTAATAGTATTGTAAAAGCAGATTCTGAAAAATTATCTTGCAATACGTGGTCTAATAACACACCTGCCAGGGCCATGCATTTTTGACAGCATTTGACCCTCCTACAACACGGGTTATGTCGTCCTCCAAGTATTGAACATCAGAGCAATGTCCTGAAAGAAATTAAGAGCTGGATAAATATTTAACAGTATTACAGGCTTTAGAGAATAAGAAATATGAAATTGTTAGAATGTTCTGTACAACAATTACGTTGTCTTTTATGTAACAGCACTGACATCACAACAACATACTACATTTTTTTATGGAATATTCGTTATCCATAAATTGCACAGATCCCTCTCCTTGTCTTGTTAACCTCTTCACGATGGATGAGCTTTGCCCATCGGGAAGGTGTTAACGCTGGCAAAGCGTACTTATACACCTTGCCACCAGGTGCCGCCGCGGGCCTCTGATTTGGCCCGCCCACACAGTCGACGCATGTCATTGGCTGCAGGGGGGCGGCCTAAGTTCAGGCCTTCTCTCTGCAGCCTACAGTTTGCAGCACTCGCCGGCTACACGGAGGTGCCGAGGTGGCCCATTGAAGTCAGCGGAGCGTACCAGTACACCCTGCGACTTCAAGGCCCACCCGCTGCAAGGACGGCATAGTACACCCTGCACCGGGAAAGGGTCAAAATATTTTTTATAACCTCTTATCTCTCTTTTTACATATTACATACTTATTCCTTCACTTCACATGTCATCATTACTCTAGTCTACATTTGATTTGCAACTGCTACGTTTAATTTTCCCAATGTCTCCATTCGTATTTATTTTTCTTCGGAGAAAATGGGAATGGGATTCTTGAAAATAGTAGTAAAAAGCGTGATAATCAGGAATTCATGTCCTACATTACAGAGATGTAAAGGCAATGTTGTCAATTGGTGGTCATTGAATGACAGCATAGATATGGCACACACAGATCTCGCATTATAGATGGATACAGATACTATGGGTATAGACAGGAGATGGAACATACCACAAAGGACAAGAGCGGCGAGTACAAGGAGTCTCATCATCTTGACCAGTCACTGGAGAAAGATCCTGCAGAGATGCTACTCAGAGCACCTTCTATTTATACCGAGAGGAGCAACAAGGATTTTGCCACTTGACTGGGAATAATTACAGGTGGTACAAGCTCAACAGGTGGCGAACTGTTGTGTTTCTTTTCTTGTTATACGATAAACTTATTATGATAAATCCACCTCAAGGACACGCAACTTAAATAATCTTGCTATTTAAAGAATAGTTAATTGGAAAATATAAAGCGAAGTCTAAGGAAACATTTCCAAATTATTGCATTATGTTAGGATAAAGTTTTATTTTGCATATACTGTATAGACAGATACGTATCCAAACGACCTTTAATTACTATATTATGTGGGAGTTATGGCTCAATTACATATATAGGGTCATATTATGATCTTCACGCTAAAATGGGAACGCTAAGGAGAAAAACCTGAACCTGCAGGTTTCTCCTTAGCGTCCCCATTTTAGCATATTACTGTGCAGGCGCTAAACCCGCAGCCTGCACCATAACACGGCGCTAAGACGCGGGATGCTCGAGGCAGTGCCAAGTGCAACCGTGAGCATCCCCTCCATGGTGTCCATAAGATTTTGCCTCGCGAGATCGGCAGATCGGCAGAGTTATTCGCAAAGGGAGAATGGGAGTCTATTTTTTCCCAGTTTCTCTCTGTTCCCGGTGGCCAGAAGAATCGGATCGAGCCAAAGTTCTCGCTGCGGGATGAGAGGTGAGTATCTGTTTTTTTGTATTTTTTTCAGCTGGCACTAGGGCCACCAAAGCTAACGTTAACATTCACACAGCTGAGGGCTAACGTTAGCGTGTAGAATGTAATATGGACCATAGTGTCTGTGCTTCAAACTATGAAGATCTGATGCAATATACAATCACAGCCTAGTGCTAGTTCACCTCAGCTTACTGATAAACAGGAAATTATACAGAATGCATATATATATATATATTATTCACTTGAGAGTTCAATCTACTGTAATTACTATAAATTTAATATATATGTCTCACTTTTAGGTACTCTTTATAATTAATTGGTGCTTTTACACTGCACTTTTAATTATAGAGTATATTGCACACATAAAATAATGCATGTCCCTGATTGGGTGTTTTTAGTTGTTGATAGCCATATAAATATTAGTACAATACACAACCTTATAGTCTATCCATTAATGATTGATGTTGGGGATCCACTAATTAGGAAGGACCAGAAAGATATAAGTATTGAGGATGTCAGTGATGAACTCCATTGTGGAAATGAGTGTTTGGACCATGTGTATTTGGATGTGAGCGTGTGTTCTCTCTTAGTAACGATGAGAAATTCTGCATTTGTCACGTGAGCCCCTCGGTCCCTGTACACAGATCCTTATCTACTCTTCCAATCCTTGAAGGGTCGGCACTTCTTGCCCTAATAGAAGCTACCTTCAGGGACTCAATATAACCACAATAGATAAGGAACAACGGAGCATACAGAGTTGTCCACACACACACCAAGTCAGTAACAGGACTGGTTCGCATACACACCGAGTCAATAACAGGACTGGTACCCAGACAAGTCAGGTCAGCAACAAGCGTGGTTATCATACAATCCGGGGCAATAACAGGAGCGGTTCTCAGACAGGCCAGGCCAGGCCAGCAACAAAAGCAATAAATAGCAAGTGAATCAAAGTGTCGAATCACTAGCACTGGGGGAAACAACTCCACGACAGGGCAATGAGCAGGATCGCGCTGTCTGCATTTAACATCATCCCACTGTGCGTTTCCTCCTGAACAGCAGTGTAACCTCTTCCAGCCGGCGCATCGCCTGGCACCCAGTCAGCTAACAGTGTGGATGGTGCTGCCAGGTGCCGGGCATCCCTCAGAGCGGCTCGAGGCCCCCCAGGATGGCAGGGCATGACAGCGTTCCTGCAGTGAAACGCATGGATCGCGTGAGCACGGTTGTTCTAAAAGAACTCAGGGTACTTCCGCATTCCATGGGTGACACGCGGAGTGAAAATGTGGTCTAAAGATGACGGATCTGATGGATAGAAGAAGGACCAAACAGAAAAAAGTTCTTTTAATTAAGATAAACATGTTTTGAATTAAGTGGGATTATGGGACTACTGTATATAAAAGCAGCAAATTTCAATTTAAGGAAGACACAAGCTGATAATGCCACGGACATTTTATGGCGAAACGCGTTCAGTTAGCTATGGTTTTAATTTAATTTGTTTTTATTAAATGTTGATCGTATCTGCTGCTTGCTGTTATTCTGTTTAAAGAAGGTTGTGGAATTCCTCAATAATTCTTAAGGCGAATAATAGAGAGAGTTATGTGGCTCAGTAGTGTTTAAATTGGAAATTGGCTTACTTTGCTGCATACTACTACCCTGGTTACAGTGGCGTAGCATGCAGGGAGCCAACGAGGTGTGATTGTATATTGCAATGTTCCTCAAGGTATAATCGAGAAACCTCTGTGTACAGTGTTTAGCGAGCAGGATTTTATACATTTTCTTAGTGAGCGCTTCACCTCTTTGCCTGTCATTTATGAAGATTTGAATAGGTTAATAAATTTTGGGATTAATATTAGGAATATAATACTCGACCTATAACTTTCCATGAAAAACATTTTCCTGTTTAATCGTCTGTTTGTTACTGAGAATTTTGTGGGGAATTGCAGAGATATTATGACTTTTTTTCTGCTCAAAATTAATATGACATCAGATAGATCACCATCACATCTATTAATTTTCGTGAATGTTTTGGAAGACCAGACATTCCAATGAGGGACTGAGAATCAATTTAAGCCTAGCAGCCCTTTGATGAATTTTTATAGTTTTCACATTCTTTATGATTATATTATTTAGTTTATGGTTTTAGGACTGCTTTGTTAGATGTGAGAATTTAAATTACTAAATGACCAATCGGATATAATGTGATGAAGGTCAGCAGGAATCACATTGTTAAATGATCAACCATAAACTGAATCTAATCAATAAAAGATCACTGCTCTATAACATTGGAGACCCAGGTTCGAATCCAGAGCACCTCTCCAGTAAGTGTCCTTGACCATGGAGAAGCAAGTCAAAATACCTTTCAGCACATCCCTCCAATACAACTGTGGAGAAACAAGTCTCGAATTTACGAGAAGCAGGTTCAAGCTAACCACCAGATCGCTGATCTACAATCATGGAAAGGCGACTCGATTCCACTCAGAAGACGCCACCATCGAGTGTACTTGGGCAAGACACCTAACGATGTGGATGCGCCTAGTTCACAAAAATACTTGTACATCTCATAGATTGTAAATTCCCTTGGGAACAGCATCCTCCTGAATCCGGTCATATCCATGTGTGGTATTCTAATGTATCAACTCCTTGTACACTGATCTTGTAAAGCGTTGCAGAATTTGTGGCGCTATATAAATAAAGAATAAGAATAATATCGAAGGAAGCAATTTATTGTTGGCAGTGAAAAATACACAGCATAAATGAATGTAATGAAAAAAATGGATGAAAAAATACACCTCAGAGGAGAAAAACATTAAAAAAGGGAATTTTAAATAAATACTAATGTAAAAGTCAGATTCAATAGATATAAGTAAAAAAATAGTGAATATGCAGAGTATATTGCAAGTAACAATAAACAGATCACGAGGTGAGATTGAGCTTTTCATAGAGTGCTTTAATTAAAATACAGATCAAAACCCAACTGACTTGTATTTTTGGCTCGTTTTTCGCTCATATAATCTTATTTAATTTTTATTATTGCAGCATTACAGGGGATTTTACAGAAATTTGTTGCTCGCTGGATCTACCAGCAGAGGGAACTAGACACCCCTGTACTTGAAAAATGCGGTGGAGATGTAGAACTTATTGTGCTGTGCATGAGTCCATGATAAAGGGCAATATTCTGACATTTACACTTAAATGATAAGATTCAAAGTCAGTTTTGTTTAGAAAAGGAGCAATACAAGAAAGATAAAAAAGGGCAGTAATAGGGTATTTTCAGAATTACAAAAAATTTTATTACAAATTTTTGGTAGTCAAATGTTTAATTGATGGTATAACCAAACTAATTATAAAGTAGTAGGGGTATAAAATATGCTTATGCATGGATGAGGTGTTTTTAAAGGTAGCAAGTGGGTAGCAAATTCAATGCCCTCCTATTTCCCACTTTTATCTCTTGGGGCTGGATTCTCTAATCAACTATTGTTTTTTTATTTAAGCGATAGCTGCGATTTATTGTGGCTACTAAGCTTTGAGACATCCACCATAATTAAGCCTGTGAAGCCAGGGCACAATATTGTTGCCATTAAATGTATAGAAACATACAAATGAAGACTGTGAGCTGTCAAAATGGTGTTGTATTGAACCTCTCCACAAAGCAGCTTTGTTTGTCCATAATAAAATGTAAAGGTAACAATACCAGTTGCCTTGAATGGAAAAACGCCGAGCCTGGACGGTTTCCTGGCGGAATATTATAAGAAATTTGCTTAATCGCTGAACCCCCATATTCTGGCCACCTTTAATGTGGTAAGGGACGGGGACATTTTTCCGGACTCTTCGCTGGCTGCCAATATCACTATTCTCCCAGAATGGGTCGTGATCCCTTAATGTGTGACAAACTACTGTAGATACTCGAGTATACCGCTAGATTTTTGGTGACAAAAATTTACCTTAAAATTGGAGGGGTCGTGTTATATTCGAGACATGTGCATGGCATGTAAGAAAAAAAAACTTGACCTGCTCACGGATCCCAAGTCTCCCTGACTTTCGGCGGATGAGCCTGCCTGATGGAGCAGGAGATCAGAAAACACCTCCCTGCGTGCTGGCTATTGGTGAATGATGCACTGTGTTGGTCGCCTTGTTCCGTCGGCCATCTTATCGCAAGTAAGAAGACGGGTGGCCAGCGGCTTCATATTTAGTAACAACTACAATCATTCTAGAGCAGAGCACCATGGCCTGAGGGGTAGCCTGACTGTGTTAAGAAAATCTTGAAGGATTTTAATGGCTTCCCAGTACAGTATACTTTTATAATTTTGCTCCTCGCGATATATTCGAGTCTTGAGTATTCTCTCATTCCCATAATAAATCTCTATCCATCGCGTTATATTCGGGTTGCGCTATACTCGAGTATCTACGGTACCACCCCATCTCTCTGATCAACGTTGACGTCAAAGTTTTGGCCAGGTTCATAACAGATCACCTTAAATCACATCTCCCTTACCTGGTGGAACCGGATCAGGTGGGTTTTATTCCTGTTAGGAATGCCAGAGAATCTACCACTAGAGTGTTAAACACCATTTATTTGGCGAAACACATGAACAAACGGCTACTCTTGTTATCAATTGATGCCGAAAAGGCGTTACTCAAGGTGAAAAGGCGTTCGACAAGGTGAACTGGCACTGTTTGTTTGAGATGCTTAGGGAAATGGGCATAGGACGCTAATTCCTCCCCTGGATTACGGCCCTTTACCACAACCACACTGCCTGGATACAGGTGAACGGATCTCTATTCGGCAAGGGACTCGACAGCACTGCCCCTTGTCCCACCTCTATTTGCCCTGTCCCTCAAACCCCTTCTGAACGCGATCTGTTCCAACCGTGCTATATCTGGCGTAAAAGACAAGGCCCTGGCGCACAAGTTTGTGGCATATGTTGATGTCCTTTTGTTTCTCATCACTGACCCTCAGACCTCCCTTCCCGCCATCCAAGACGAACTATCCCAATTTGGTGCTCTATCGGGATTTATTAATATTTGGAAATCTGAGATGTTGAATATATCCTTAACCAGATCTCAGGTTGCCTGGGTGTGATACCCAGAAGCACCCGAAATTATCAGATCCGATAATACACCTGACACGCTGAAATTATCGAATTGGATTTGATTCGAAAATACACTGAGAACCGGCTGAAAGTATCAGATTCGATAGTTTCAGCGGGTTTGCAGCTCATTTTTTTTTTTAAAAACACTCAGGAATATCAGAACCGATCTGACACGATTTATTATCAGATCGGATCCAATTCATTATCGGATCCGATCTGATGATCTGCTGAATCCAAAATAGACAAAAGCTGACAAGCAACCGGACGGGTAAAAATAAATAAATAAATAAAACGATTGAAAGTGTCAAAATTTAAACGCTGTTTGCAAAACAACATGCTACTGAAGGGGCAGGAAAGCACCAGTGCTGGAAGGAACCCTGGTACCGTTGTCTGGTTGGTGGTATTTTTGAAGAACGTCTCCCCTAGAGGACAGTAGCCAATGCCTTGGATATGTGTTTAAGTGAATGTTTCAGTGGATGTTTGAGTAGGTTGCTGCAGCTATTGTAGCTATTGTAGCTGACTCCCATTGAGTTGGAATACATGATTTCTATACTTTGGTTGGTAACAGTGGAAACTTAACCAAGACATGAATTGCCTTGGGAAAAAATGGTATTGTGGAAATTTAAACTGAAAGGTAAACAAGTTGCTGCAGTCGTTGAATAACGTACTAAAAGAGGAAAGATGGGTTAATGGGCTGAGTAATTTCCAGTGGAAGACTTCTCAAGGTGGAGAGTATGTTCGGAGGCTCGTTCGCTGCACTTCCTGGACACTGTGGTGAATAATGCTGCGTTCACCGGATGGTAGGCGAATTGAACACACCGAAGTGCGGGGAACAAAAGAGCACAGAAATTCCAGACGGATTTTCAGTGCTCTTTGAATAATCCTGTTTGAGTCAATTTACTGGATTTTCTGACCAATTCACTCCATGCTATGCTCAATGCCACACAATGAGGAGCAAGTGCTGTAAAGATACTGGACCCTATTACAAACTTACTGCTAGCGTGAGCGCTCAGATATGTGAGCGTTAATACTAGCTTAAGTGGCTTTAGCACATGACCCCCCTATTACATTCAGAATGCTAGTGGGTTAAAAAAGCCTGTTAGCGCATCGGTGATTGCGCTTGCTTCCACTAGTTTACTGTACATAGTGCTCCCAATACTTCATATAAGAAGCGTAATAAGTAATATATGTTAGGATTACAAAGTCCTAACGCTAATTACCGCACCACTGTGGTGACTAAAAACTCAGAAGCTGGTGCTAACTGATACCGCTTCTGCGGAATCAGCCAGCACCTGCTGAAACCACCACCCAAAAAAAATCAGATACTCACCTCTCATCAAGCGACGTAAACGGTGGCCTGATCTGCTGCTTCTGGTCATTGAGAGCAGAGTGAGACTGGGAACAAATAGTCACCATTCTCCCTCTGCGAATCACTGTGCAAGAGTGAGATAGTGCAGGACTAAAGACCTGCTAGCACAACTCTCAATGAAGTCCTATGGACTCCAGCAGGGCTGGCCCAAGCCACTGTGCTGCCTGAAGTGAAGGATGAAATGCTGCCCCCCCCAAAAAAAACACGTGGCATGTAAAAACATATCACAGAGCTCCACAGCATTACAACTCACAGTAATGTGCTGTGTGTATGAGCGTATCACAGCTCCAAAGCAATAAAACTCACAGTAATGAGCGGTGTGTATGAGCATATCATAGCTCCACAGCAATAAAACTCATGCTGATACACACTGCATATTGCTGTGAGTTTTATTGCTAGGGAGCTGTGATATGCTCAAACACACTGCACATTACTGTATCAGAGCTCCACAGCAATAAAACTCACAGTAATGTGTGGTTTGTATGAGCGTATCACAGAGCTTCACACATCCATCCATGCACACACACCCACCCACACAGGCGTAACTAGAAACCTGAGGGCCTTGGTGCAAGAATCCATGAAGGGCCGCCCTCCAAAAAAAGATCTATATTTTTACTTTTTTTCCCTTCAATATAAAAAAATATAGTATTGCCCCCAGCTCATATGGGTACATATTGCCCCAGCTCACATGGATATATATTGCCCCCAGCTCATATGGGTATATATTGCCCCAGCTCACATGGGTATATATTGCCCCCAGCTCTCTTGGGTATATATTGCCCCCCCCCGCTCACACGGGTATATATTGCCCCCAGCTCACATGGGTATATATTGCCCCAGCTCTCTTGGGTATATATTGCCCCCCCGCTCACACGGGTATATATTGCCCCAGCTCTCATTGGTATATATTGCCCCAGCTGACATGGGTATATAGTGCCCCCAGCCATATGGGTATATATTGCCCCAGCTCACATGGGTATATAGTGCCCCAGCTCTCATGGGTATATATTGCCCCAGCTCTCATGGGTATATAGAGCCCCTAGCTCACATGGGTATATAGTGCCCCCCAGCTCACATGGGTATATATTGCCCCCAGCTCTAATGGGTATATAGTGCCCCCAGCTCTCATGGGTATATAGTGCCCCCAGCTCTCATGGGTATATAGTGCCCCCAGCTCACATGGGTATATATTGCCCCCAGCTCTAATGGGTATATAGTGCCCCCAGCTCTCATGGGTATATAGTGCCCCCAGCTCTCATGGGTATATAGTGCCCCCAGCTCACATGGGTATATATATTGCCCTCAGCTCTAATTGGTATATATTGCCCCAGCTCTCATGGGTATATAGTGCCCCCAGCTCTCATGGGTATATATTGCCCCCAGCTCTCACCTGGCAGCCTGGCCCTGTCTATCCGCTGGTGTTCTTCTCCGAGGCGAGTGGCCGCTGGCAGCATGCAGCTTGGCTGCTTGCTGGGAACCACCTGACCAGTGCAGTTGAGTTCTCGCGAGTGGATCTCGTGTGCTGGTCCGGTGGTTCCCATCCCACGCGAGCAGCCAAGCTGCAAGCCAGTGGCCGCTTGTAGGGATAGGAATGGCCGGTGGCGCTGCTCCCAGATTCTGGCACTAATTGCCGAAATCTGGTGGCGGTGCTGGGCCCCCCTCCAGTGGTGGAATGCCAGGGCCGGTCGCAAGTGCGACCGCTGTGACCCTGGTACATCCGCCACTGCACCCACATACAGTCACACACACCAAGTCCAACACACAGTCTCTCTGACACACACGCACACCCAGTTTCACTCTCACACACAGACACAGTCTCACACACACAGTCTCACACACACACACACAAACACACAGTCTCACACACACACACAGTCTCTCTCTCACACACAAACCGTCGCACACACACACACACACCTCACATACACTCTCACACACCCACCCACAGGGATGGGACTGTAGGATGGGATGGAGAGAGCGGAGGACAGATGGGAGTGCAGGAAGGATGGGGAGAGAGGGGGGGAGAGATGGGAGCGCAGAAGGGATGGAGAGAGAGGGGGAGAGATGGGAGTGCAGGAGGGATGGGGAAAGAGAGGGGAGAGATGGGAGCGCAGGAGGGATGGGGAGAGAGAATGAGAGGGGAGACATGGGAGTGCAGGAGGGATGGGGAGAGAGGGGGAGAGATGGGAGTGCAGGAGGGATGGGGAGAGAGGGGGGAGAGATAGGAGTGCAGGAGGGATGGGGAGAGAGAGGGTAGAGGTGGGAGTGCAGGACGGATGGGGAGAGAGGGGACAGATGGGAGAGCAGGAGGGATGGGGAGAGGGCGAAGAGATGGGAGTGCAGGAGGGATGTGGAGAGAGAAAGAGAGAGAGGGGAGAGATCGGAATGAAGGGGAGGATGGGGGAGAGAGGGAGAGTGGGAGTGCAGGAGGGTTGGGGAGAGATGGGAGTGCAGGAGGGATGGGGAGAGAGAAAGAGAGAGAGGGGAGAGATGCGAGTGCAGGGGGATAGGGAGAGAGAGGGGGATGAGAGTGCAGGAGGGATGGGATAGAGAGAGAGGGGAGAGGTGTGAGTGCAGGAGGGATGGGGAGAGAGGGGAGAGGTGGGAGTGCAGGACGGATGGGGAGAGAGGAGGAGAGATGGGAGTGCAGGATGGATGGGGGAGAGAGAGAGGGGGAGATGGGAGTGCAGTAGGGATGGGGAGAGAGGGGGAGAGATGGGATTGTGGGAGAGATGGAGAGAGAGAGAGAAAGAGATGGAAGTGCAGACGGGATGGGGAGAGAGAGAGGGGGAGAGATGGGAGTGCAGGAGGGATGGGGAGTAAGAGATGGGAATGCAGGAAGGAGGGGGAGATGGGTGTGAGAGGAATGGATGAGGGGTGAAAGAGACAGACTTGTACTTACCAGCAGGCTCTGTCTCCCTCGGTCCTCCATGCTAACCCAGTGCCTGTTTCTCTGCCTTCACATGTGCCGTTCCCCCCCCCCCATCTGTGTACTTCCATGTTAACTCACTGTCTGGACACCTCCTGCTGGCATCACAGGAGCATTGCATGCCAGGAGGTGTAATTTTAGACTGGTTCTCTGCAATATGCAGTAATCCAGTCTAGAACTACATCTCTCAGCATGCAATGGTCCGGTGATGCCAGCAGGCGGCGCCCAGACAGGGGTGGAATGTGCGTAATGGCCACTGCACCGGCCTCCAAGAGATGCTGATGCAGCGGCGCTGTTTAAAAAATAGTGCAGGGGCTCGGCGGCAAAAATATGTCACTTGGAGCGGTTGTTCCCAACTGCTCCATGGTCAGACCAGCCTTGGACTCCAGGAGGTGATACTCATGACGGCGCGTTAGCACTATACCAAGTATCCAGGGGTTAGCGCTGTGTTACGAGGCAGGCTGCTGAATCAGCACCTGCCCTGAAATAGGGTGCTAAAACAGGGGCGCTAAGGGGAAACCTGCAGGCGCAGGTTTTCCATCTTTGCGTCCCTATTTTATCGCAAACAATGTAATAGAGCCCACTGTTGGGGAGGGCAATTTACAACACAAAAGAGCACACAATGGATGCACCCAGTGACACATATAGAGTCAAATATTTTCATAACTAAACAAATATGTGAAGAACAAAGCACCTGTAAGATATCAGCACCTCATAATAAACAAAATAAATCATTATATTTTTTGGTGGAAGTGGCTGTTTAAGGAATGAGCTTGTGGCGGAACCAGTGCAGTGTTTGGAATAAGTGTTTGTGGGTATATTCAGTAACCGTTGTAAAATATGATGAGCTTGAAGATACCAGTGAGATTCTGTGTTGGCTATACTTAAATTGGTTGGTCTAGGCGTATGGCTGCTCAGCCAGGTCTTTTTTGCTGCTGTCCCTTTCCATGTTTTGGTTTTTAATCCCAAAGTGGAAGTATTTAGTGATTGTATAAATAAACCCAACATTTTGTCTCTTGGCTGAGAAGCAGCATGAGAGTGTGTGGTTTCTCAGAGGAGCACTCTTGGTTTCATTAGGTAGGACTCACCTTACCAGAGGTGCCTTGACCGGGCAGGTGAGCTTACACTTTAATGGCCATTCAAGTAAACAAAAACCTCTGATTGTGTTTCGTTTCACATGGAGCTATAGGAATAAGCACATATGACACTTTTTTTCTTGTTATGTTTTATACATGTACTGGGCTGGTTACTTCTGGTTGTTGGAGGCACCCTGGTAGGGAGTAGGCGTGACACATTTTTTTCTGTATGTATGTATGGCTGCCTAAGGATGGGGATAAAAGTTAACTTCAAGAGGATGTTAACCTTTGGTTATATGGTTGTTGATAATGTGAAAGGATTAAATTCACAGGGGAAAGCTTATTTAGTTACGTATATGGCCATCGGGCATACCGGGCCGTTCGGCTGCTGTAGAGCAGGCAGCCTTTATCATTCCCGACGGCGAGGCTGCCTGGGGCACGACGGGGACTTTAACATGGCAGCCAGCCAGCCGTTCGGCTGACGCGCCTGTGACCTCATCAGAGGGAGCTGGCCGACAGTCAGCTCCCTCTGAGGAGGTCAGGTTTGCCAGGTTTCTGAATTGCCACGAAATGGCACCGTATGGGGAAATTCACTGTTCGGTGCAATTCGGTGGCAAATCCGTCTCTTTGAATAATCCCCTTTAATTTGCCTTCCCCAAATTTGCTGCCACCCCCTCCCCATTTTTTTTTATATTATATACGGGGGGGGGGATTCACCCATCTGTTTTTAAAAGGCATTTTTTTATTCTATAAAGGACCTATTATTTTTTCTAGGACTTTTTTTATTATTTAAACACATCTTAATGCATTTTTATTGGTTTAAACAGGTATTAGAACAATAGCATCATTTTTTTTTGTTTGGGGGGTCTCTGCAGTTCAGCTGCGTTTGACAGCAGCTCCATGTTCGGCAAACTTCGAGGACCCTGAGATGAATACTGAATTCACCGCAGGGTCGGTGAAATGGAATTGCCGAAGCGCACTGAAGTGCGCCGAATTAGAAAGCACCGAGCTGGGAAAAAAAGGTGGGCTGCTCAGTCCAAAACAGTGTTCTCTTATGATACACTGAATTTTACAAAATAGATATTAATCAATGAATAAAAGTGAAGCCCTGGTCTTCTATATCCCACTGAATGATGTTTTGTAAAGATTGGTCAAGTACAGGTTATGCACCCAATGCCTGCAGGGTGTTCTAATTAGCCAATTCAATAATGAAATGGGCTGCACATGCTGTAACCGAAGCACCCTCTACATTTGCGCCCTCACCCTCCTTGGCACCCTTGCCCACACTATATATGCCCTCTGTGATAATATCATGGCTGGGATTCGGACCATACCTTTCCAGACATTCTCTCATACTCCTAGTGAAGTCACGCTCGTCCATTTTTGTATGGTGTCCTGCCAATCACCTGCTCTCTGTGTTTAGTCCATGACACATCCATTTCTGCTGCATTTTGTCAGGGTTATTTATTATGACGTGTATGTTCTCTTACTATATATATAAATATATATATATCATTAATCCTTTCCATGCAGCGCGATCGGTCGGGATTCCGGCCGATCGCGGCGGCCCCCCGGTGCGGGCTGACATCATCGATGCCAACCCAGCCTCCGGGACCCTGGCATGCGCGATGACGCCTATTTGAGGCACCCCCCAGCCATTGCGGGGAAGGTGCCTGAAGGGGAGGGCCTTTGGACCTCTCCCCCTCCCCATCCGTGCAGGCCATCGGCTGAAGACAGGTACCGCTTGGAAGGGCACAGCCGGCTGGATCGCGATATGGCGCTAACATGCGCCATATCGCGGTCCCCTCCCGGAGCTGGCTGACATCTTGGATGTCGGCCAAGCTTCCGGGATATCCCCCTAACGACTGGCATCATCGCACATAGCACGATGGCGCCAGTTTCACAATTAACCCCTTGCTGCTGCCACCAATGAACCCCCTATCTCCCGATCTCCCGAGCTAGGGGTTAATGTTAGATATCACTGGAACGGCCAGAGCGTGGCCTTTCCAATGATACCAAACATGACCATGTAACCTGTACAAAAAAAAATATTAAAATTAAAAATAAAATAAAAAAAATAAAAAATAGTTAAAAAAAAAACTTTTATTAGTGCAGCAATATTGTTCCCATTTCAATTATAATGTGAAAAATGATGCTGCACTAACGATTTTTTCTATGGGGGGCGTTTGCTAAAAAACACGTAATTGTCCCCAAAAAAAATAACGATTCCCCCTTTCTAATTTTGTTAACAAGCGCAACCCATAGAAAATATAACCGCAAACGCTCGCATGTTAAAATGTGAAAAAAAACACTTTACACATTGTAAATTATTGAAAATTCTAATTTTATTGCATTTTTTGTTATAATATACAGACAGGACATAACGTATACATATAATAATGATATATTATGAATCTGCCGAGTCTCCCGGAAAGAAAGATATATTACATGTCTGGGTTGTATAATAAAATGTGACTTCAAATCGCATTTAAACATGATGAGCGAAACCGGTAAAAATGAGCTCAGCACAGAGGTGTGAAAAGGCTCAGCAGCGAAAGGGTTAATGACAGTGCCTCCGATACCAATAGTATAATTTGGTTATTTACCCTTAAAATGAAGGATTAATAACCAATCGATGAATATACATCTTAACAAATATATAGCACGTTATCCCAAGTTCTTTTGAGACTATCTAGATATTTTTAGTCAATAAAATCAATAAAGATGATATGAGACTGTGTAACGGTAAAACACTTCAAATATAAATTTATTCACACCGTCAAGTTTCATGCAATCATATGTTATCAATTGATCAGCAAGATACAATTTTAAAAGTAATTATAGATAGTGATTAGTAGCAATACTGCGACACGCAACAATCTAATGGACAAACAGCTTAGGTTTATAGACCGCACCACACATAAGCACGAATCACTTCTTAAACACCAAGTTCTATTCTACCCAATTAAACCTCTCCCATTATAAAACAATCCACAACCTGGCTAAAAACACTCAGTTACTGGGGCATCACCTGCAGCACAATTTAGTATTGTGGGGGCCGATTCACTAAATGCAACTTCCTTCAGGGAGATACATAACACACTCGATAGGTAGACTATCTTTTCCACAGATTAATCACAGCATCAATACTCACCAATTCATTCAGCATGAGTTAACAAAAACTTCCTATTGACTTAACATGCATTCAATAGAAATGGCTGCGATATGTAGGATTGGGTTATGTTCGTTTTACTCTAATGGCGACTGGTGGTAACTTGATATATAAAAGTTATGTCTCAGTTCCAGCTTATCTCACTATGGGGACAAAATTTATCTTTAGATGTTCAAATACAGTATTCTTGGAATATAAATAATTTCACTAAATTAGGGGGAGCAACACGGCCGTGCCCGTAATAGTTTCTTCTTTTAGCGCTCCTCTGCAGTAGAGTGGAAAGGCTGATACTATTCTACTGTTTAGGCTTCAACAGCAAAATAATTCATTTATATTCCTTTAATAGGTGATGGACATATAAAGCAGTGACAATGCAATTAGGAAATAGATATCAAGTTAAAATTATTCTATTATATTTTACCATCTGGCAGTGAAGATAGAGTGGTGTAAGAGGATTCGGGTGGGGTCTGGTCTTAATGGAGTCGTGGGGTGGCCCTGATGTTATCTGGCCATTTCTTCCCTTCTCTCCTTTTTTTTCTACAGTTTATGCAATTCACCATTGTCCAAGGTTTGCATGGCTACAGAGCTTAGATGTGACCAAATTAAAATGCCCTTGAATACATAAAATAGGTTTAGCCTAGCCAGGTGTCAATTGTACACGTTGACTTCAAGACAATGCGATTTAATATAGCTTCCTCTGGGTTTTTACAACCAGAATTGCCCCAGAAAGTTATTTCTCCCAGTTTCTGAACAATACATTGATGCTTCCTTTTATCTACATAATCTGATAAAAGGGAATCCTTGTTGAGATATGCTAATAGGTTTATGAGGTCCATTGTCTGGAAAGCTCAGCCTGGTTAAATCTTAACACCAAGAAGACAGATTGTCTGTTTGAAAGAAATTCCTGGCCCTCATTTAAACAGTCCTGTGAAAATATGAAGAATTATAGAAATTTCATATCTGAAATGACCCGACAATTTTCTAGAAGGGCAACCACACTGCTACCATCAGATTGTAACAGCACCTGGGGTTTACTGGTCATCGGCTTGTGGACCAAAACCTAGGGCCGGATTAACATAGGGGCAGATGGAGCGGCAGCTCCAGGCCCATGCCCCAGAATAGGCCCACACAAAAGATAAATTTGTCTGCATTGATGGGCATTTGGACCACTATATATCCACCTCCATAGCAGCTACAGGGTTATGTGAGGTATCACCGGAAAGGTCAGAGCATGACCTTTCCAATGATACCAAACATGACCAGGTTTTATGTAACAATAAAAATAAAATAATAAATATTTCTTTATGTTTTATTTTTCTTTCTAACACAGCAATGTTTTTCAGTTATAAAGGGAACAATGATGCTGCAGTAACTCACCAATCTCATTTTTCATGTCACTAACAAGCGTGGAAGTGATGGTACACTCCATTAGTACGAATTGTTACATCAAGAACCTAAACTGTCAAAATGCAAGGAAGTGCACTGGGGGGGATTTGGAACCCTGCGCCACTAATCTTTACACCTCGCAAGGTCAACTGAGGTGTTGTGTCAGACAGGACAGAGCCTGGCCTTTGCATTGATACCAAACATGACAATGTAAAATCTAAAAGAAAAAGAAAACAAAAAACTTTATTTTTTGTTCCAAAGCAATGGTATTGTCCATTTGTCATGTATAAAATTAGCAATACCACTGCCATTACCGTCTCCTTTCCCACGTTGGGAGCAAGGAGAGTGTTTTATTCATAGTCGTACTATTCATAAAACACCATTATCCAAAGCACACGGGAAATACCAAATTTTTTGGCTAAAATTTTATATTTTCTCAGAAAAATGCAGTTACAGGTTCCCATTTCATTTTTTTTTAACAAGAATTCCCTATAGAATATATAACCAGAGGTTTGGATGATAAAATATGAAAAAATAATTTTACACGCTGTGATGATTGAAGTCTGGAAATTTACTCAAACAGTATCTACCTGCTTAGATATACCTATATATGCAATATTAAACAGCCTAAAATATGTTGCCATTTCACTAAATTACGAAAAAAGCCCACCAAAATATTCAGCTCCAGGCCCATAGAGATCTTAATCCGGCCCTGCCAAAACCCTAACTTGTTACAGCGTCCATCCCTCCTCTTTAGTCAAGATGATTCGCAGCAGTTTTCCTTCTCACAACCCTTAGCTAGAACTTGAGGGAGTGCTGTATATTTCTATGTATCTCTCCCCAAACATCAGACACAGCTTAACCCCTTAGTGACCGGGCGGTTTTACAAAAGTCCTTCCGAGAGTGCCCGCTACTGGATCCTATTACAATCTTCGTGCAAAAACACTCGCGCAGCGCATGAATTTGTGCGCGAAGCGTTAAACGTTAACGCGCCTAAATCAATGCTGGTATTACAATCCTCACACAATTTTTCATCCGTCGAGCAATAATGCGCGTAAAATTGATGCGCAAAATTGCGTGCGCATTAGCGTTGCGCGCAGAAATCGGTGTGCAGACTGTTTTTTCACGCGATTCAGACAATCAGAATTAAGAACCACAATTGTCTACCGTTACGTTTTTGCACCTACCAAAATCAATCTGAGTATATATAATGCAGCAATTATAAAAACACGCACAACTTCTCAATTTTATTGCTTGGGTATGCGTGGAATGTGTAACTATTCTTTGCTGTATTTTTATTTTTGGGCTGGTGTATTTGGGTTCAGCCAGGCCGTTCAGATTTGCCATTAACACCAGCTTCTAGGAGTTGTTCAAATTATGCACGCAAAGGCTGTGTGTTAAAAACTGCGCATAGATTGTAATACCAACTGCGTACCAGCGCACAAATGCATTTGCGCTCACAATGTTAAGTACAAGACGTACACAGTACAGTACGCTTGCAAAGGGTTTGCGCAGGTTCACCCGCGGTAGACGTATACGCTAGGGATGTGCGTTTCGGGTTTCGGAATTTCGGAATTTTCACGAAATTTCCCGATTCGTGTCTTCGGATTCGGCCGAATTTCCGAATCGGATCGGACCCGAAAACCGACAGATCCGAAAAGTTTTCTGAAATTTATTTTTGCTCTATTCATGATTTCGGTTCCATTCGTGATTTCGGTTCCATTTCGGTAATTCTGGACATCGTATATTTAACTATTATCGGTTATATCGCTGATTCTGTAAATTTTGTATTTGTAAATGCGTATCACTTGTTTCAGTTTAGCGTTTTTTAAATCGTTGTTTAATTTTTTTTGTTCCTTGGCTTTCATACCATTTTAAAATGATTAAATAAAGTTGTGAAATGTATATTCATAAGAAAAAAAGGATCTTTATTTAATAAAAAAAAAAACACGATAGAATCGCCAGAATTATCGTATCGACAGAATGAATTATCGGATCCGAAAAACAAACCAAAAATTTATTATAAAAAAATATATAAAGTATAAAAAAAGTAAACCATAGTAGTTTACGTCAAAACGAATAGAGTTAGACACTTTGAAACGAGGAGAACAGACGTTCCGAAAAAACGAAAATTTCCGAAATCACGAAAAGTCGATACAAAAAACGAGCAAAGTGACCCGAAAACATGAAAAATGGTCGATATTCCGAAATAAAATTGTACACGAAAAACTAACCGAACCGAATCAGAAATCGGTCGAAACGAGCCGAATTGAAAATTTTAAACATCTGAACAAATCGAACCGAATCGAACCAAAAAAAAAATCGGTGCACAAGCCTAGTATACGCGTGTTTGTTGCGCTAACATTGTAATGCGACATTCAGTGCAAAGGGTTTTGCCCCTCGCGTTAATGTGTTTTTGAATAGGCGTTAACGTTTGCGTGAAGAATGTAATAGGGCCCATTGAGAGCAAACTGTTGATTTATGGAAGACATACTGCCAGTTGTGTTATTACATTTTATTTATTTATTCATAACATCTCCAGTAATTATCATAAGAGTGAGAACCGGTATTCCGTTATTGCCAGAAGCTGGACTTGTGGATGGAATATATCACTTCCTTGTACAAGGAATTGGTGCCTCGGAGTAGAAGAACAAGCTATTCTGAGGTAGTTTATTCTTTGCGTCTGGAGCCAGTGTTTCTGTAAGGAACACCAACACCTAAAAGTTGGTCTTAAGTTGGCATTTGCAAAATCACTTAACACGCTATGAAACTCCCCCAATAAATGCCATACTCACCTCTCATCCCATGCTGGAGAGAACCACTCCATCCGCCACATCATCTTGCCAGGAGCAGAGTGAGACTGGGAACAAATAGTTCCATGATTTATCTGCAACTCCTGCACAATCTTGTCGGAGCTCTCAGCTTGACGTGCTAGGCTCCATGGAGTGACTGGAAATATCTTTTTTGTTTTACGAAAATTATAAACATATTGTTTTATGAAAATTATAAACATATTGTATGCTTTCACTGTAATTTTGCTTATAATCATTTTACTCTTTATAATTTTGATGGTGTGACATGTTTCTATCATCCATGTATTTCCTCCCATACTTTTGGCTAGCAGCGGATGCATAAATCACTTTGTTCACTTTCATTGCAATTAGTTTAATAAACAGAATGGCTTTTATGTCATTTGATGTTTAGACTTTGAAACGCGGCTCTTTTAAAGACACAGCAAACACAGCAAAGTATGAATCCCACTGAAGAAGATGTAAGGATACAGCGAAACGCGTTTGGGACTGATGCTTTACTCTTTCATTGTTTTTATTTAATTTTATAATTAAATTACTTTATTACTATATATCAGTCCCTGACGATTAATTTCAAGGGAACTCACTACATCCCCATCCCGCCTTCCCCGCAAGCTGCCTTTTCCCCAGGACGACCCTTGGACACAGTGGGATCAGCCAGGAAGGAACCAGCAAGCTGGAGTTATAAGGGGGGGGGGGTCGCCTTTACGGACCTACATGCAACACCTTTGAGCCCGAATGCGTAAGGTTCAGAATTGTGTGAGTACCAACTTTTTAAAGGAGTTGTTCCCTTTAATGAAAGTTACTTGCACCATATTCCACTTGTCTCTTCCCCTGTTAAGATCAAGAGGGAAGACAAGGTGAAGAGTTGTGACCACCTACATCAAGCAAAGATAATCGATGTACCTTATCAGGATACTCTAAGGAACACTTCACAGACCAAGCGGTCCCTACGAGACCACCTCGTCCCCCTATGCTTAAATAACACTATGACTTGTCTATAGACACTTTGTCACCATGGTTTACCTATCAGGATACTTCCAAATCACGCATCTCGCTTAAAACACAGAGCACACAAGAATTTTCTATGGACAACCGTCTAAGCCACCACTAGAGGGCGCCGTTACACCATACATGCTCTGATATCTCACTGCAGAATACCATCTATACATTGTGACTCATTCCAAACACAGAATATACGCGCAAACTTTGAGCACCCGGCTTACTTACCGCTAGAATGTACTAGTGCAAAACCTATTTTTTAAGCGCACCATCGTAAGAACATTTTTCTCACATATCACGCTTCTCTAGACAACACTTATTCACGCCTAATATAAAATTGAAGGTTGGGGCGATAGCTACATATCACCACACGCCACCAGATATCACCATTGCGCCACGGGAGATCCCTTTCACCTATTGGGGATACAGCTCTGTGTATAAGAGAGGGAGCTCTGTCTGTATACCCATGATATATTTGGGATACAGCACTTTGTGTAAGAGAGGGGGTTCTGTGTACAGAGGATGTTTTGTGTAGGAAGGAGGTGCTGTGCATCTTGGAGATATAGCTCTCTGTATAAGAGGGGACGTGCTCTGTCACTGTACAAAATCCTTGATTCTTTGGGCAAAAATCTACAGTATTTGTTTATCCTTATTTTCAGCAGACTCGGCAGACTAAAAATATATCATTATTATATGTTGGTTATTGTAAAGCGCTGCGGAAACTGTTGGCGCTATATAAATGATGACAATAATAATAATAATGATATACGTCAAACGTGATATCCCATCAGAACACAATAAAAAAATGAAAATTTCCATTCAGATTTCAACCACTTACAGCGTGTAAAATAAATTTTTCACATTTTAGCATCCAAACCTTTGTGGTTATATATTCTATGGGGTACTCTAGTTAAAATTGAGTATTTTCAATTTTTTCTTATTGGGTGTCACGCAATTCTTGGGCACTGACAACCCACTCTACGCCACTGCATATTTTTGAATGGCTTGGACCCCCCGAGTTTTACCGGTTTTTTTTTAACTACTCTTACTCATAAATCAGTACTCTCATATAACACTGAACTCTCATGCACAGTGCACATTACTGTGAGGTTTATTGCTGTGGAGCTCTCTCATATGCTCACACACAAATTTTGGTGAACTGCCAGCAAGTACAGTGCCTATTTGAAGACAGTGAAAGTAAAGGCACACATGGATATATATTGCCCCCAGCAGCTCTGGATATATTGCCCCAGCAGCTCTGGATATATTGCCCCAGCAGCTCACCCATGGATATATATTGCCCCCAGCAGCTCACCTATGGACATATATTGCCCCAGCAGTTCACCCATGGATATATATTGCCCCCAGCAGCTCATCCATGGATATATATTGCTCCAGCAGCTCGCCCATGGATATATATTGCCCCCAGCAGCTCACATATGGATATATTGCCCCAGCTCACACATGGATATAGTTGCCCAGCTCACACATAGATAAATTTGCCCAGCTCACACATTGATATTGTTGCCCAGCTCACACATGGATAAATTTGCCCAGCTCACACATGGATATAGTTGCCCAGCTCATACATGGATAAATTTTCCCAGCTCACACATGGATATAGTTGCCCAGCTCACACATGGATAAATTCGCCCCCAGCAGCTCACCTCTGCCGCCGCGTGCTTTTCGCCGCGTCTTTGGCTCCCTATGAGCTCCCGAAGGCATGGAGCTTGGCCGCTCGCCTGGGGGAACCACGTGACCAGCCGCGATCTCGCAAGAACGCAGCTGGTCACATGGTTCCCCCAGGCGAGCGGCCAAGCTCCATGCCTTCGGGAGCTCATAGGGAGCTAAAGACGCGGCAAACCGCATGCGGCGCCGTGGCGGCTGTCCGTATACAACCCGCAGGCCGTAGGTTGCCGACTCCTGCCTTAGGGTGACACAACCCGCCCTTAGGGTGACACCGTCACCAAAAATCTGAGTCTTTGGTGACGCGGTGTCACCCTAAGGGCGGGTGTTACTTGGTGCGGACCGCACCCCCCACCCTCACCTAGTGACACTTGTGCCCATGACTCTTCAAGTTTTTCAACTAGGTCTTATTTTCATGGTAGGTCTTATATTTTAGCAGTTATCAAAAAACCGCACTAGGTCTTATTTTCGGGGTAGGTCTTAATTTCGGGGAAACCCGACGCAGAAATCAGCATGGTTTTATGAAACACAGATCATGTCAGACTAACCTAACTGCATTCTATGACGAAATGTCAGTATAGATCAGTGGGTCGCAGTGGATGTGATTTACTTGGATTTTACATAGTTACATAGTTACATACTGTAGGCTGAAAAAAGACATGCGTCCATCGGGGCCATTATAAACCATTGTCAGGAAACCTACTCATTAATAGCTCTATACACAGGACACGAGGTCACCCATTTAGACTGGATGAAAGGAAATTCAGCCTAAAGTATAGGAAGGGTTAGTTTACAGTGAGAACAATAAAGCTGTGGAATTCTCTGCCTGTTGAGGTGGTTGGGTCAGAGACGGTACAGACTTTAAAAAAAACTACTGGATGACTTCCTGGAGACACAGAATATTAAGGGTCATAATCTATACTATAATTGAGTAAGGCTTGACGTGTCCGTCGCCAAGCCTTACTCTGCGCATGCGCGCGCAACCAGCGGCGGTTGGTTGCGCGCGCATGCAACCGCCGCGGCACGAGCCAGCTGCCGGCTCGCCGCGGCGGTTACAAGATGCACACAGCAGCCGGGTAGAGGCTGCGCTCGCAGCCTCTACCCGGCTGCCGCGCGCATCCAACCCCCGAGCGGCGAAGGGAAAGGTCCCTCCGCCGCTCGGGGGTTGGATGCGCGCGGCAGCCGGGTAGAGGCTGCGCTCGCAGCCTCTACCCGGCTGCCGAGCGCATCCAACCTCCGAGCGGCGCCGGGGAAGTGAAAGTTTCCCCACTTCCGCTCTTTGAAGGACCCAAGCCCCGGTCACGTGACCGCGGCTTGGGTCCTTCAACGAGCGGAAGCGGGAAACTATCACTTCCCCGGCGCCGCTCGGAAAGGTAAGTATGGGGCGGCTGTCCGAATGCCAATAGAGCATTCGAACAGCCGCCCCATGTCTGAGCTGGGGCATATATCCATGAGCGCTGGGGGCCAATATCCATGAGCTGGGGGCAGTATCCATGAGCTGGGGGCAGTATCCATGAGCTGGGGGGCATATCCTCGAGCTGGGGCCAATATCCATGAGCTGGGGGCAGTATCCATGAGCTGGGGGACAGTATTCATGAGCTGGGGGCAGTATCCAGGAGCTGGGGGCCAATATCCATGAGCTGGGGGCAGTATCCATGAGCTGGGGGACAGTATTCATGAGCTGGGGCAGTATCCAGGAGCTGGGGGCAGTATCCATGAGCTGGGGGGGCAGTATCCATGAGCTGGGGGGGCAATATCCATGAGCTGGGGGGCCAATATCCATGAGCTGGGGGCAGTATCCATGAGCTGGGGGGGCAATATCTATGAGCTGGGGGGCCAATATCCATGAGCTGGGGGCAGTATCCATGAGCTGGGGGGGCAATATCCACGAGCTGGGGGCAGTATCCACGAGCTGGGGGGGCAATATCCATGAGCTGGGGGGCCAATATCCATGAGCTGGGGCAGTATCCATGAGCTGGGGGGGCAGTATCCATGAGCTGGGGGCAGTATCCACGAGCTGGGGGGGCAGTATCCATGAGCTGGGGGGCCAATATCCACGAGCTGGGGGGGCAATATCCACGAGCTGGGGGGGCAGTATCCATGAGCTGGGGGGCAGTATCCAGGAGCTGGGGGCAGTATCCATGAGCTGGGGGGCAATATCCATGAGCTGGGGGGCAGTATCCATGAGCTGGGGGGCAGTATCCATGAGCTGTGGGGCAGTATCCAGGAGCTGGGGGGCAGTATCCAGGAGCTGGGGGGCAGGAGCTGGGGCAATATCCACGTGCTGGGGCAGTATATCCACGAGCTGGGGCAATATCCACGAGCTGGGGCAGTATCCACGAGCTGGGGCAATATCCACGTGCTGGGGCAGTATATCCACGAGCTGGGGCAGTATCCACGAGCTGGGGCAGTATCCACGTGCTGGGGCAATATCCACGAGCTGGGGCAGTATCCACGAGCTGGGGCAGTATATCCACGAGCTGGGGCAGTATATCCACGAGCTGGGGCAGTATATCCACGTGCTGGGGCAGTATCCACGAGCTGGGGCAGTATCCACGAGCTGGGGCAGTATCCACGAGCTGGGCCATATATCCATGAGCTGGGGCAGTATATCCACAACAGACTGCCCTCTGGGCAGGCTTTCCACCTTGTATTTAATATGTGAGTAAGCTTCTTGATCCAAGGAGAAATCTGACTGCCATTCTGGGGTCAAAAAGGAATATTTCCCAGTGTGTTGCATATTGGCGAGCGCTTCAGACTGGGTTTTTTTGTCTTCTTTTGGATCAACAGCAGTAGGTGATGTGTGAAAGGCTGAACCCATTGGACGCATGTCTTTTTTCAGCCTATCTGTACTGTTATTTCTTGGTGTGGTAGAAAATGTCATTTATTTTATTTATTAAGTGCCAATACATTCCGCAGCGCTGTACAAAGGTGCAATGGGTGAAAACAGGACAATTCTACAATACATGAAGAAGACAGGTCGGTATTCCTGCCAACATGCAGGAGGACATGAGGGCCCTATTCCCATGGAAACTTACAGTCTAGATAGAGACTGTGAGAAACAAGATGGGAGGACTGCAGTGGTAAGCTAATGCAGGGAGAGTTAAGGACCATTTTTGGGTAGGTCGGATGTCTTGTTACGGAGTCAGGTGGTAGGCTTCCATATATATATATATATATATACTTTAAGCCATAGCTGATGATGAGTTTACCTAGTGTGGAAGTGTAGGTTGAGATACGTTGACTGACAGGCATTCAATAGGAGGAATTGCTAGGAAGGGATACTGAGAGTTGATAATAATTGGGGCACCTGTGCACCCTGAGATGTCTGGGGACCACATCTGTTCTCTAAAGTGGATATTTCCTAGGTTTTTTTAATCTGCTTTTGGAATTGTTTAGTCAATGTATTGAAACCATCTGTACTGTTATTTATTGATTTGGGGCTACATTACATAATCCACAGTTTTCTCCCTAGCGCATCCGTTTTACCGCAAAATTACAATGCAGGTGCTTAGAAAGCTGCCTGCATTGTTAGCGGGGACTAAGCCCCGGGATGCGCGGGGCATCGCTAAGCGCCGCCGCATGCATTGAAACAGACTGCGGCAGTCACATGACCTGCCGGATCTCGCCTCGCGAGATCCGGCAGGTCGGCGTAGTGATCCGCAGAGGGAGACTGGGGGACTTTTTCCCCAGTCTCTCCCTGCTCCCAACGGACGGAGGAGGTGGTTGGATCCACGATCGTCGCCGCGGGATAGGAGATGAGTATCTGGATTTTCGGTGTGGGGCTACTACCGGATTCTGTACCAGCGTAATCCGTTAGCACCAAGTCCAGGCTGTGGTTAACTTTTTGTTAACTGCAGCCGGACGTTAATCAGCATTAGGAATTTGTAAACCTAACGCTGATTAACACTTTGCGCTCCCCATGTTAAGTATAGGGTGCGCAAAAGTACAATAACCTCGCGCTGAAAAGCTCAAGGTACCAAACGCTAATGGGTTACTTAACCCTTTAGCGTTTGGACTGTAATATGCAATGGCTACCTGGGTCAACGTTAACGCTCACTCAGGTGACGCTAACGTTAGCACCCAGAATGTAATGTAGCCCTTGATGTGGTAGAAAATTTTCAGCAAATCTAATTTCCAGCCAATAGCCTAACATCCAGGTTGTGATCTGGCCCTACATCATTAATATCTGAAGCCAATAAATGTTATTGTAGCCATTGAAATTGTTAACCTAATAAAGCACACGCTAAACAAAATCCTTTCTATCATTTGTTAACATTCTCATGATAGGTTTAAACGTGGAAAGCTCAAAAGATAGACATTATACACGATAATAATCTTTATTAGTGTGTTAATATTATTCAAAAACATGTCATTGCTTTTCACACGCATGTTCTGGAAACTTTCATATTTCATTCGTTTAGACGTTCTGAAAGAAAAGTTAAAAGAGCAAGTAATTTATTTAAAACTGATTGTTATTTTCAAGTATTCCAAATTATATTCAAGTATTAACTTTTAGTAGCTATGACAGTGTTGTTAAAAATTTTGTGGGATGAGGGGGTGAATTTTTTTTTTGCATTCAAGATTTTATTTTCAAAAAGGACAAAAGTAGTATACAAAACATAACATAAGCTGGGGAGCTTGATAAATAGCATAAGAAACAAAAAACAAGGTATAATCGTCATATCTTAAGCAATCACTTTACGTAACCGTACATTAATAGGTATGTCTCCAAGTGCCATGTAGAGTGCTTGTACTCGAATGAGAAATTAACTCCCATGTAATTAGCGACAGTGTCCCACCCCGCCCGTGAGGGGGGGAGGGAGAGCCGTGACAAATACGTCCTCTGCGCCCCACAGTATTGAAGCATCACTCCCAGACCTATGAGGACCAGAAAGCGTGTGGATAGAGGCGGGGTTAACGCAAAATTAGGGGAGCATACAATGCGGATGACTAACAAAGACTAACTCCAAATAGCAAGAAACAGGAACACACATATACAAAACAAAACAAAACAGGACAACCAAAAAAAAAAAAAAAAGAAGTAAGAGGGGAAAGGCCCAGTAGGGATAGAATTAAATGTAGCTGCACTGTGCAAGGTAGCCTGAGATACATGGAGACGGAGAAACGAAGTGAAAATCAGAAAGCAGAGAGAGAGGAGAGAGGAGCCAGAAGAGAAGTGGGTAAAGGACATCTTCCCAGAGCCCAGACCACCGTCAGGGACAGGCCATGATATGCCCCACTCCTATAGGGGATGTCAAGCATACCCATCTGAGAAGCCCATCCGTCCGTATGTAAGAGTAACCTACCCAGAGTCGTGGGCCTCCTGAAGCCACTCCGTGCATTTAGAGGAAGACACAAACTCTGACCAGTAATACCAGGTACGGCGGAATATTTCGTCCCATCTGTCTGTGGGATACAGTAGCTGTTCTGCCGACCGTATGAGCTCCATCCTTAATAGTACTTCGCGCAAAGGGGGGGTGAGATCAGATTTCCAGAGTAGGGGTGGTACTGACCTGGCCGCCAGTAATAGTCGTGGTAAGATAGATCGTTTAAAAGGCTTGTATGGTATGTCTATCTGGCCAAGCAAAAACAACCTAGGGTCCAGAGCCAATTCCAGGTTTGTCAAGTGACACGCCAGCTTCCGTATAGCTTCCCAGAAAGGATGAATGCGTGAGCAAGACCACCACATATGTAGGTATGTGCCCCTATCCAAGTTACACCTCCAGCAGATATCAGTGGCTGAGGTACAGAAATGCACCGTCTGCACTGGAGAGGTATACCACAGTGAAATCAATTTATAAGAGGACTCTCGGAATCTGGAAACCGGGGAGCCCGACGCAACAAAATAGAACGTCTTTGCCCAGTGTTTCTCGGGTAAATTGTCCCCTAACATGTCATCCCATCTTCCCACGAATGAGGGCAGATCGGCTGAGAAAGCTTGTAGCATGGAGTATAAGGTGGAGAGGCTGCGTGTCAGAGTAATCCCCGACACACAATATTTTTCAAATTGAGTGAGCTGCCTCAGAAGACCTGATTTATCAGGTAGAGAACATAAAAAGGAGCGCACTTGTGCATAATTGAAAGACTCCGCAAACGTAGGCGCTGGGGCCCCCTCTTCTCCCCCCAGCGGAATCCACTGCCCATCTGCGAATAGATGGTGCGCCCGGAGACATGATGAAGTAGTGAAGCGAAGACGTACCGAAGCACGAACCCCACTCGGGAGCGCTGGGTTGTGTGACAGGGGAAGAAGAGGCGAAGGAGAGGGCGAAAGTGCAAAAAGAGGGCGGGCCCGAAGCCAATATCTGAGTGTACATCCCACTGCGGGGGCCCGTCTGGAAGGCAGGGGCACATGTCTCTGGAGGAGCCACGGTAATGCCCAAAGGGGGCACTCCGCAAGCGCCCACTCCAGGTCCAGCCATCTACGGGTAGAGCCCTGATCCATCCTATCCAGAAGTCTAGTGAGGTGGTTGGCAAACAGATACGATCCTAGATTAGGTAATGCTAAGCCTCCTGAGGTGATAGGCTTACATGAGGGGGTGAATGGTCTAAGTGGAAGGACGAAGGAAAAAACTGTTTTTTATAACTTACAGCATTGATCCAGGAAATGTAAGCAGAAACTCTGGTGAAGACAGAAGGCTTCAGGTAGGTGTTGCAGCCAGCAGAGGAACCAAAGCTGGTTATACCATGGACTTGCTGAACACCACCGACGGAGCAGTTGAGGGGTCCACCAGAATCTCCCTGTGTTGGAAAATTCAAATGCATAATGGATGTTAAATAATAGATAGACACATGCAAAAACACACACTTTCACAAATATGTTTTTATATATATATATATGCATTATGCAAATTTCATGCTACACGGGACTATACATTTATATATTTAGGTAAAAAATGTTAATAAAGGTATCTTACATTGCATGAACCACGAACTCCATCACCACCAGCGCACACCATAGAGGACTTGACAGTGCTTCCCCAGTAAGAGCTGGTAGAGCAGGTTGCGTGAGCTACCACAGGGATAGTAACCTGCTGGAGGATGGAGGGAAGGGATCCACCAGCTGTAGAAAAATAAATGTTAATACTGCTTTTTAATGTGAATGAAGTTAATGATTACAGATATTAGGAGGATGACATAATTTCTGTTGCAGAAAGGTCTGAGTAAAACAATTAATTGAGATTGTAAAAGCTTAAAATATTATACTTTCTAAATTATGTAAACATATGTGCATTTTATTGTGAAAAAGAGGAGATTCCAGGTGTCTATACATAAACAAATAAGAATCAACGTTCTATCATGTATATGATACGGTTAAAGCCCGAAGCATTGTCCAAAACCACCGAGAAAAGCTGCAAATACATGAAAAATTCAGACGTTACCCCGGTAATTTTAGGATTAACCAACCGCTCTTGGGTAACAGTCTGGAAGAGCTGAAAAATTCACACTTTACCCGGATGATCTGCAGACTATCCAACCCGGTTTGGTTAAAATCAAATTTTGTTATCGCTCAGATAAACGTCTGAAGCTTTACCCGGGTAATCCGAGGACTATCCACAGCTTTACTTGGGTAATCTGCAAAGCATCCAACCCCGCTTGGGTAAAAGTGAATTTTGCTATTATCTGAGGATATTATCACCGAAAAATGGCAAAAGACAAACATTAAAATGTACTAAAGATTTAACGAATATACAGAGTAACAGGACATGTTTCTTATATGAATGTTAAAGAGTTACATGATCTTTATTATGTGTCATTTAGAAACATAGAAACATAGAAAATGTCGGCAGATAAGAATCTTTCGGCCCATCTAGTCTGCCCAATTACATGGATACTTTACCTGGATTTATCTTTTGTTTAGGATAGCCTTATGCCTATCCCATGCCTGCTTAAATTCAATTACTGTTTTGGCCTCTACCACTTCTACTGGAAGACTGTTCCATGTATCCACCACCCTCTCAGTAAAATAATGCTTCCTGATGTTACTTTTAAACCTTTGCCCCTCTAATCTAAGACTATGTCCTCTTGTTTTGCTACTTTGTT
Source organism: Leptobrachium leishanense (assembly GCA_009667805.1). Lineage (NCBI taxonomy): Eukaryota > Metazoa > Chordata > Amphibia > Anura > Megophryidae > Leptobrachium > Leptobrachium leishanense. Next base: position 372,078,175 of record CM019064.1, read on the forward strand.
TCCGTTTAAATATACTCCCTTCCTCTACCTTGTGGATTCCCTTTACGTATTTAAATGTTTCTATCATATCTCCTCTGTCTCGTCTTTTTTCCAAGCTGTACATGTTAAGATCATTAAGCCTTTCCTGGTAACTTTTCTCCTTCAAGCCGTACACCTTTTTAGTAGCCCTTCTCTGAACTCTCTCTAAGATGTCTATATCCTTCTGGAGATACGGTCTCCAGTACTGCACACAGTACTCCAAGTGAGGTCTCACCAGTGCTCTGTACAGTGGCATGAGCACTTCCCTTTTCCTACTGCTAATACCTCTCCCTACACAACCAAGCATTCTGCCAGCCTTTCCTGCTGCTCTATTACATTGACTACTTATATATCATTTATAAAACATAATAACCACTAGGTTACTCTTTATATAATATCTTTATAAATTCATTTTCAGTCAATTAACGCACACAGTTACACGACAGTTATTTAGTGTGGTTTGTGACTGTGGATACAATTTGGTTAAAAATAACAAAAAACACAATTTTGTTATCGGTCAGATAACAGTTTGCAGCTTTATCCGGGTAACCCTCGGAATTCAGTCAACTGTAACCTGCTGAAAACACAAGAAAACACGCCGAGGCGTTTGGATACTTTGCAGTTTACCCGGATAAAGTGCGATGTTTCATTGCACATCGCACTTTATCCAGCAACACTAGGGTAATGTGCGTTTTACCGCGTAAAATACAGCAGAAAACCAGAGTACCCAGAGGCCTCTGGATACTTTGCAGATTACCCGGATAAAGTCCGAAATTTCATTGCACTTCGGACTTTTGCTAAGGACTCCTGGGTAATGTCAGGGTAACAAATCAAATCATTAATTTTACTTCCCATATTAGTGTGAAAACTGTCTACTAATGTGTCGACATGCGTCTGTGCTCTATTAAAATATTGATAATGCTATTGAATACTTTTCATTGAGAAGTAAATAAAATCTGTGTAAAACCTTCCTCAAACAAGCAACTTACTGCTGGTTCTGCCCCATCCAGTTACAATGCAAGAGTAATTGTGAGCCAGGATGGCACCATCAGAGGGAAGAGTGGCCAACCTTACAGAGGTGGTGGTAGAGGCACTGGAGGCCAGATGAAGAACAGCAATATCAAATCTGTAAATCAGAAATAATAAAAAAGAATGAACAGAATTAAGGGTTTTATGTAGAGATGGATCGTTACTAAATTACTATTTAATGCTTCCCTGATGTGTTTCACAATATATAATGATAATTATATGTAAATTAGAACACATTATGCTTGTGGGTTGATGTTTAAAATTAGTATACGTGCATTAACAAAATACATATTCTTTAAAACTTAACTTCTGAATGTATTTAATGATTAAAATTGATCAAATGCTTATTCCAGTAGATTTTTAAGTTGTGCTGTTACTTCTTTATCGCACACATGCCAGCAAAAACTGAAAATATGTGCATAAAAATCATTATTTTTTATATATTTTGTTATAATTTTTATTATTATTTGCATCCTTCAGATCCTGTTTGCTCTTGTGTTCTGTCATAGTAGTTTATGTATAAGCATAATTGTTATAGGTTTTAATAATTATTTGCTAATTCCATCTGCTTACCCGTTTGCTACGTTATTAGTGTTCCAGCTTGCATGTCTTACAATCCTGGACACAGAGATTGCCTGTTCGGTGCCTTCATTAGTACTCAGGTTATGGTCTCCCAAAACAACGCGGAAGGTTCTTGCACTTTACATATGAGACAGAAAAGTAGTTGTTTACTAAAGAGTTTCCAAACACGAGTCATTTAGTTAAAAAAAAACAAATAAAACAAATAACACAAATAATAGTTCAATATTCATCTGATCTTTTTGTTTTTATAGAACAAAAAAGCTACATACTTCTATCATTTAAAAAAAAAAAACGGAATGACTCCCAGGCACCTCATAAAGGAACAAAATCATCTAGCACATATATTTCTACTCAAGAATAGTTAGACATTATATTATTATATATATATATATATATATATATATATATATACGGTTATATTTATATTTTTGTTCATGTAAAATGTGTGCAATCTTTTAAATTTTAGCATTAGTTTATAAAGACAAACTTGACATTTGTAACACATAGCAATAACAAAATAACCTACAAATGCTCATGCTGTAGCGGTAACACCAAAAACCATTAATACGGATGATTGGCTAAAATGAAGCTATTACAGCAGTTAATCTTTGATGTGGGTCACAGAGTAATAGAGCCCTTCATCTCTATGTCCTCTCCCGTTGCGTAGAATGCCATCAAGTACCCAAATGTCAATCATTCAAAACACATTCTTACACATCAACACAGTGAGCAGCGGTCAGGACACGGTTAGCACGGATCAGAGAACCTCCACAGGTGTGACCCCAGCTGCTGCCGGACTGATACTGGAGAGTAACCTGGATGAGAGATATAAACGAATAAACACATTTAACATGTATACTATATATATATATTCTATGCATGTGTTTCAATTTATTCTTTTGTTGTTTTATCTTAAAAAGTAATGAGAATTGAAAGAAAAAAGAAATAATTACTTTGATATAATAAGACTTCCCAGTGCTGACATAAGCCAAGGTGGGCACGGGCCAGGTTTTACGCTAGCAAGATTTGCAGGGGAATGGGGAGGTTGACCTACCTCTCAAACCCTAGATCGCCAATGCATTCAAAATAACTAACAGGGTTATTCAGAGAGAGGTGAAAACCAGGAGAATGACTGGAGAAGCGAAAATTCTAGGTTAAAATAGCCAAACCAAAAAAATTCTCCCATTTATCTCACTTTCCAAATCGGCTATTTGGTCTAGATTGTTCTCTTCTCCTGCCATTCTCCTGGTTTTCACCTCTTTCTGAATAACCCTGTAAATGTATTTTTTGACACTGCCAGATTTTCCTGTATCTTGTACATGACAAATCAATTTTACCAGACATGAACTAACGCCAATAAGAGATCAACAGTGGGGGGGTAGATATCCTATTCCTAGTGGCGTTATAACCTATTCATAGAATAATTACTATTCACACTTTTGTATTGTGGGCTGATTTCCTTTGGCTTTTTGGTCCACTTATTACTATAGCTATAGTACGTGACTATGTACTCATATTTTAGTATAAGCTTTTATGATAATCTCCACTATTTAAAAGTATTGTAAAAGCAGATTCTGAAAAATGATCTTGCAATATGTGGTCTAATAACACACCTGCCAGGGCCATGCATTTTTGACAGCATTTGACCCTCCTACAACACGGGTCATGTCGTCCTCCAAGTATTGAACATCAGAGCAATGTCCTGAAAGAAATCAAGAGCTGGATAAATATTTAACAGCATTACAGGCTTTAGAGAATAAAAAATATGAAATTGTTAGAATATTCTGTACAACAATTACGTTGTCATTTAACTACCAGCACTGACAACATCACAACAACATACTACATTCTTATATGGAATAAATTGCACAGATCCCTCTCCTAGTCGTGTTAAAATATTTTTATAACCTCTTATGTCTCTATTTACATATTACATACTTATTCCTCCACTTCACATGTCATCATTATTCCGGTCTACATTTGATTTGCGACTGCTAAGTTGAATTTTCCTAATGTCTCCATATTTCATTGTAATATACACATTTTACCACGATTGTGTTTACTTGCTTTTCCTTTTTAGTCCTGTTTGTTTTATTGTTCTTTTTTGTATTTATTTTTCTTGGGAGAAAACGGGAATGGGATTCTTGAAAATACTTAGAAGAAGTAAAACGCGTGATAATCAGGAATTCATGTCCTACATTACAGAGATGTAAAGGCAATGCTTCCAATGGTGGTCATTGAATGACAGCATAGATATGGCGCACACAGATCTCGCAGTATAGATGGATACAGACACTATGGGCATACGTAGATAGGAAATGGAACATACCACAAAGGACAAGAGCGGCGAGTACAAGGAGTCTCATCATCTTGATCAGTCACTGGAGAAAGATCCTGCAGAGATGCTACTCAGAGCACCTTCTATTTATACCGAGAGGAGCAACAAGGATTTTGCCACTTGACTGGGAATAATTACAGGTGGTACAAGCTCAACAGGTGGCGAACTGTTGTTTTTTTTCTTGTTTCACAATAAACCTATTATGATAAATCCACCTCAAGGACACGTAACTTAAATAATCTTGTTATTTAAAGGACATTTAATTGGAAAATACAAAGCAAAGTCTGCGGAAACATTTCCAAATGATTGCATTATGTTAGGATAAAGTTTTTTTTTGTATATACCATATAGACAGATACGTATCCAAGCCACCTTTAATTACTATATTATATGGGGAGTTAAGGCTCAATTACATATATAGGGCTAAATTACAATCTTCGCGCAAACGTTTGCGCCGGCGCAAAAAAACATTAACGCGAGGGGTAAAAGCCTTTGCGCCTAATCCCGTATTACATAGTCAGCGCAACAACCGCGCGCAATCGTCTACCGCGGGTGAACCTGCGCGAACCCTGCGCGAGCTTACTGTACTTTGCAAGTCCTACACTTAACATTGTGAGCGCAAATGCGAATGTGCGCTAGGTACGAGGATGGTATTACAATCTATTCGCGGTAATTACCGCATAGCCTTTGCTCGCATAATTTTAGCCACTCCTAAAAGCTGGTGTTGATGGCATATCTGAACAACCTGGCCGAACCCAAATACCCCAGCCCATAAAAAATGCAGCTAAGTATAGTTACACATTCTACTCATACCAAACCAATAAAATGGAGAAGTTGTGTGTGCATTTATTATTGCTGCAGCATATATGCTCAGATTGACTTTGGCAGGTGCAATTTCTTAACCTGAGATAATTGTGGTTCTTAATTCTGATTGGCTGAATCGCGAGAAAAAAACTGTTCGCACACAGGTTTTTGCGTGAGACGGTATTGCGCGAGGATTTGGCCGCGTTTGCGTGCGGTATTGATCGGCGGATGAAAAGACGCGTGAGGATTGTAATTCCAGCGGTGATTAGCGCGCACAAAAGTTTAACGCTTGACGCAAAAAAAATTTGCTTTGCGCCAGGGTTTTTGCGCGAAGATTGTAATATAGCCCATAGTGTCTGTGCTTCAGGCTATGAGGACTTGAATATGTTAATCATTTTTGGGGTTAACATTGGGAAATGAGAACACAACCTATAACTTTTCACCAAAATCATTTTCCTGTTTTATCGTCTGTTTGTTACTGAGAATTTTTTTGGGGAATTGCAGAGATAATCTGACTTTTTTTCTGATCAAAAATACAACGGCATCAGATAGATCACCATCACATCTATTAATTTTCGTGAACCTTTTGGAAAACCAGACTTATTCCAATGAGGGACTGAGAGTCAATTTAAGTCTAGCTGCACCTTGATGAATGTTTATAGTTTTCACATTCTTTATGATTATATTATTTCGTTTATGGTTTTAGGACTGCTTTGTTAAATGTGATAATTAAATTACTTAAGTGGTTATCCAAAGAGCACCGAAATTCCATCAGAATCAAATTTCCCTACCCTGCGGTGAATTTAGCACTCACCGCAGGATCCTCGAAGTGCAGGAAAAAGACACCGACTGCAACCGAAAACCCGCCGCAAAACCGCCGATATGAACGCAAAAAAAATGATTAACCAAACAAAAAAAGTCAAATGCAACCGGCGATCTACCGCAAAACCACCGAAACGCATCCAAAAAAAGCCAGAGATCTGCCGACCAGAGCGCCGACCAGTTGCCGAAAAAAAAACGACAAGCCGACGAACGGGGTAAAAAAGTTTAAAAAAACACTGCAACTTTTGAGCTGTGTGCAAAAAACTACTGGACTACAATTCCTGCAATTATTATATAAGGTCTTATGAATAATAATAAAAGGTCTGTTACAGAAAAAAAAACTTTAAAAAATAAAAATCGGGAGAAAAAAATTTGACGAAAAAAATCTTGAAAAAAGCCTAAAAAATAAATAAAATAATTATTTTAATCTACAGTAAAAAGTCTCTTTAACGGTTTAATAAATATTCAATAAAAATGGGAATATTTTTAACTTAAAAACCTATGGGATTCGCCTGATTATACCTGCCGAATGATGCCACCGAACATCAGGGAATTTCACTGCTGTTCGGTGTTCACTGAATAGATTAACCATTGCTTCTCTATGGGGGATTTCACTGCTGCCGAACATTGCCATATTTCGCTGTCAATTTGCCAATATTTGGCTAATTGACAGATTTTGAAAAGCTGAATGGCCACGAAATTGCACCATAAGGGCAAATTCACTGTTCGGTGCAATTTCGGGGGCCAGTTCAGGTCTCTTTGTATGACCCTATAAAAGACCAATAGGATATTATGTGATGAAGGTCACCAGGTATCACATTGTAAAATGCTCAACCATAAACTGAAACTAATAAATAAAAGATATAAAAGCAATTTGCTAACCCATAGGGTATAATGGGAAAATTCAGCACCAGCCCTGTTTTTGGGATACACCCCCTGCCCTTTGACCCAACTGGGTGCGGCTGCTGCTTCCTGTGGAAATAGACTGAAACCCCGCAGAGGATTGCGGGTCTGTAAGGGTTAATTTTGTTGGAGCGGTGGCAGTTCCTGGTTACGGCTGGCTAGCTTGGGTTCCCCTACTGCTCCCGCCAAAACAGCATTCTGATCCGTGGACAGGGAACCGAGCGGTAGCGGTTACAAAACTGCCCAGCATCTGGTGTAGTGTCTCCGGTACACTCCGTCCTCAGTACTCCATAGCAGCCACCACTATATCCTGGAACATTTGAATGGGTGGGGGTTCTCAGTGGCGCATCTCCTTGACACTCACCCCAGACCAGGCTACTTTCCCTGGCCAAAAAGCGCCATAGTGGGAGGAATAGCGGCTCCAGGGCCGGCAGGTGACTAATGGTGGTAATGGCAGCACTCGCGGTCATCTAGGGGCGGCAGGTACACATAATTTCTGGCAAGCCGCTATACAACATTACACCAATATAACAACAGATTTCATTTCTACAAATTATGCCTAAACAAACTACTAATAAACATAAACTAATTGACAATAAGCAGGGACAGAATCAGACAAACCAGCAGCCGGGCCGTCTCACTCATTGTT